>CM053653.1:10814914-11414914 GCA_028654395.1 Scutellaria barbata | reverse complement strand
AGTAGCCACGGTGAACAGGAAGATAGACTTCAAACCTCGAAAAGTCTATCAGGATTATTTTCAAGAATGACCATCTCAAACAAGACGATTAAAAGAATCATGAGACAAGATTCAACCTTAAATCCCTATGACGGATTTAGAATTGGAAGTCTTAATCAAATCTGTAACCAGATCAGGTTCAAGCAGCTCAAGCACCACATAATCTATCGGGTGAACTCAAGTGAGTTTTCAATTCTTGTGTAATTAACCGGTAATAAAGTTGATATGCAGCTTATCCCAAAAAAAGAAATTCTTGAGCCACTGGGTCATATCAAAGAAGAAAAAGTAATTACTATGAAGTGGATTCATATTGGAACTATTGAAGTAGTAATTAAAGCTACCTTCAAAGAAGGTATTGATTCTGAATTACATTTATCTGTGATGGATAGAAGAATCAATAATTTGCGAGATAGTTGTCTTGGGACAATGGTAGGTAATCTGTATACAGGTAAACTCATGTTTAATATTCATCCTAGGATTGCATACAACCTAGCTGACCAAGATTTCAGTACAGTTTTAACCCTTCATCAGGACTTTAAGAGAATTGATTTAATGAAAAAGGGTAATAGACTATATTCTATCACGTATAGATTTCTATATGCGTTTTCCAATACACATCATTCAGATATGTTTCTTAGGAAAGAGTATATAGAAATTCCTAGAATTTTCAAGGAATTTGCCAAGGTTATGACACCAGGCCCTATCCAAATACCTAAGATATGTGGAGTCAATATACTAATTAAAGATCATCCGATTTTAATAAATCATCAAGGTTTGATTCTGAGATTAGTAACAGAATGTCCTTTTCCGAAGATAGGATTCTAAGCCTAAAAGGAAAAGAACTATATGAGGATTTTAATCCACAGCAGATTAGGGTAAGAAATGTTAAAATTAATTGCCCTGATGGTTGGAAAGAAATCTATGTTGTTTTTAATATATCTGAAGCTGATAATTTGTTTCCTTATAATGAGATATATCATTTACAGCAACCAAGTGTAAATAGATATGATGGCTTGTTAAATATAGCAGGTTATGAAGTATCTGTTACAGGAAGTGCAGATATAACTGAGGGTGTTATGACCCTTGGTCTAAGTTTCCTTGAGGAACACAAACCTTGGGGAAGAAAAGAAAAATAGATGGAGTTCGACCTTGATGGACATACAATCAGGGTAGAATAAAACTAGTTTTATGTGCTAGGTTTGCGTATAAATGAAGAGATCGAGGATCTCAAAAAAGAAAACAATGAGTTGTTAGAAAATATGAGGAATATGGAAAGAAATGGTCAAACTCATCAAATACAACATGTGATAAGATTACAAGAGCTTGCCTATAAGTTTAATATGATAAAACTTAAGGATAAACATGTTAGAATCCTGGAAAAATATGAAAAAATATCCAGACAATCCAGACGATTCTGAATGACGAGTATTTTTTCTATATATATATATAGCCGTTGGGATATTATATGATCAATATAAGATAGAGTATTTTGTAGCTTATATTGACTCCGGTTCAGGCATTTGCACAATAACGCCAGGATTTTTTCCCAGCGAAGATCCTAATACTCAATAAGGATATTCGAGAATCAAGAATAATGATTGGAGGTGCATTTGATACCCCTTGGTATAAGTAAGAATGCCACCTATCTATATTCATGTACAGGTGCTGATATTTTATTGGGTAATAATTTTATTCAAATATTTACAAAATATGAGCAAGATAATCACAAGAACCTGTTAACCTTTACTACTAACTGTGGTAGTTTGATACAGGTTTTGCGGTGAGAGAAAGCCTTTAATAGGATAATGCCTATTAATTTTCGCAGCAAACGTGGTGATAATGATGCCAAGTTAACTCATCCTAAAATGCAAGATAAGAGAAAATTTGGAGAAGCTCTTTTGTCCTACAGACAAGAGGGAATGAAGGAGGCACATGAGGAAGCGATTCAGTTTTTAAAAAATGCCTTGCACATGAGGAAAGTTTACTTTCTCTCGAAAATGTTAAAAGGCTAATTCAAAGGAATTTCAATGATAATCCTTTAGCCTGGTGGGACAAAAATCAGATCGAAGCAACCCTAAAGATAAAAGAGCAATACCGATACGAGTTGGTTCGATATAAGCCGATTCAGATGAACATTGAGGATCGAAAGGATATGTAAAAGATTATAAAAGAGCATATCGATCTCAATATGATGGAAGCAGGTATTTCTCCTTATAGTAGCCCTGGGTTTTTTGTAAGAAACCATGGTGAAATAAAAAGAGGAAAAACAAGGTTAGTAATTAACTATCAAGGTATTAATAAGATTATTGAATTTGATGGTTATTACATTTCAAGTAGAGAACACTTAATCAATTGCATTAAGGGATCAAAAGTGTTTTCGAAATTTGATTGTAAGTCTGAATTCTACCAGATTAAGTTAAAAAAAGAGTCGAAAAAAGTAACTGATTTTTCTACACCTCAAGGTCAGTATATCCGGAATATACTTCCTATGGGTCTTGCAAATGCACCCTAGATATACCAATGAAAGATGGATAATCTTTTCAAAGATTATTTTGAGTTTATATTTGTTTATATAGATGATATTTTGATTGCATCTAAAAATATGAAATATCATTTAAAGCATCTTGAAATATTTTTAGAAGCATGTCATAAAGAAGGATTAGTGCTTTCTGAAAAGAAGGCAATAATTGCGGTTAATAGAATCGAGTTTCTCGATGTCATTATTGACCATGCAGGTATGGAACTACAGGAACACATTGTGGAGAAAATCCGTAATTTACTAGATGTTCTCAAAGATAAGAAGCATCTTCAAAGCTTCTTGGGAGTGATTAATTTTGCAGGTTCGTTTATCAAGGACTTAGCAAAATATCGTAAGGATTTCTGTCATTTATTACAAAAGGATGAGAAGACCAAATGAAAATGGGAAGACATCCATTCCCAACGGGTTCGAGAGTTAAAACAGGTTTGTAGTAACCTGCCGAAACTCGTGATTCCTCAAGATGAGGATCAGTTAGTTGTCTACACAGACGCTAATGACTTTCGATGGGCAGCAGTGCTCATGAGAAAGACAGCTACGGGTGAAGAACTATGTAGATACACAGGAGGGTTGTTTACAGAACAACAAGCCAAAGTTTGGCATATTAACGAGAAAGAATTCTTTGCGGTTTGGAAGGTATTTAAACAATGGTCTTTATTTTTATTAGCCAAAGAATTTATTTTAAAAGTTGATAATACCAATGTGAAAGCTTTTATGAAAAATAAACTTAAATCAAAAATCGAAAAAGCTCGGATTATCAGTGGCAAGCAGAATGCCAATATTATTTATTTGATATTGTCATTGTGAAATCAAATGAAAATATTCTTGCAAATTTCTTTACAAGAGATAGACATCCTAGACACGGATTCTATCACAGTCAGATCAGACACTTCAGGGAACACTTTGAGGAACTGAACATAGCATTTGAGTTGCTTAGGATACGTGCCGAAACAGCTTCATATGTTGAAAAGGCAGATTTGGACAAAGTCCAAGCAGCCATATAAGCTTCGAGATTGGCCTAACTCCATTTATGGAAAGCATTGGAAGGGCCTTGTATGAAGACGGGTTCTGTTAGAATGTATACTATAAGCCTAGCTTTTGTATAAACATCTATGCATGATATGAGAATCTTTTATGGTCAAATGTTTGCATTTTATATATTTATTATATATGTTATTGCAATTGTCTAATTAATTTATATTGTAGATAACATGGTGTGTGGTGCCACACAGAAGATCATGTTATCAGTTCCTTATAGATTATAAATCGTAGCTCACAACCGAGATAATTTTGGACAAATTATCGGAATGGTTGTAGTGTAATTTGGTATTAATCTATCTTGATTATAAAATTATACTAGTACATTTTGTATGTATTGAGCAGGACCAATTGAGGTTGTTTTATTTGTACTGATTACATAAATATAACAAGACCTTTGTTATTATGGATGTGCGTCCTCTTAATCATTATATAATAATGGGCATGTATACTCGATATATGTTTCTTTAATTTACCAATGGGTGAGATTTATTTAATAAATCAATAAGCTCGATAAATTGGGATACAATGTCGTATATATGGTGTGCTGTTGATTATATAATGAAATCGTATCCTAATTATTTAGGATAATGATGTCCCCTTGAGGAGCTTATAAGAATTATCATGTCAACCCTGCAGGTGAATTTATTCCGGCGTGATAATAAAGTTGAGTGGTACTACTCTTGGAATTAAATGTTAATTAATTGAATTGTCAGTAATTCATTTAATTAACGGACATTCGATATCTTAAACACGGGGAGATAAATGCACACATAATAAATAGGAGCCCATATTTGATATGGATAAGGAACGGTAGTTCAATAATATCTTTTTAGTGGATTGAGATATTATTGATAGGCTTAAGAAGTATATTCAGATTGAATTTAGGACTCCTAAGCCTATCAGGAGACCGATTCTTAATCCTCCTCAAGGTTCCTGTTGTAGCCTATAAATAAGCCTCAAGTCAGCCGTTTCAAAACATATAAAATCTGAGATACGATTTAGTAGAAGGCGGCTGAAAGTCTCGATAGTTCATTGCCCACACAACGTTCGAGAAAAAAGGTGAGGAATACAGCAGAAGATCGTGAGGTCCAGGCTCCATCGATTTCTTGATCTACAGTTCTGACCTTGAAACTAATATCGGTGCAAAAGGTATGATTCGTTTATCCACTACGCGTTAATCATATTTGCATGGACCCCGATTCGGATAGTGGTATAGGGTCGACGATCCGGCGGTTCCTACAATTGGTATCAAAGCCGTGGTTTTCTGACTCTATTCGATTGAATCGGTTATTCTATTATGAATCGTATCTTGAAGCATGCATTTTTTAGATCGAATAATAGTAGGATGTGCGAGAAATTATGATTTCTGCAGGAACCCTAAATCCAACTATTATGGTCTGAATGTATGTTTATGAATGAATTAAACCTTCGGACATGTCGATGTTGTTTTTTGAATGTATGATTGTAATAGTAAAATCACGACGGTTTGTCGTGTTAGGTTTTAATTTTCTGTTCGATCTAGATTATATGTAAACTCCTTCGTGGAGTATAGGATCGATGGATGTAATTAGATACAAGGTTAGGGTGGCACAACCGGGCACGACCGTGCTGTGGAGCACGGTCAGACCGTGCAGGCTGGAAATTGGAGCTGGACGACCGGGCACGACCGTGCTGTGGAGCACGGTCAGACCATGCCAGGCTGAAGATTGAAACTGGACAACAGGACACGACCGTGCTGTACGGCACGGTCAATCGTGCAGCGTGTTTGTAGGTCGAGCACAATCATGCTGAGGGGCACGATCAGACCGTGCTAGTCGATCCCCGTTTGATGGCAAAACATTCAAGAACACGACGATATAACGAGGCCATAATAGTTGGAAATTATGTTTTCATATTTATTGCCTTATATGTGTTGTTTTATCAAGCATGCTTTTAATGTGTTTCATATAATATGCATGTTAAAATCCCTCATGTTAAATAACTAAGTGGGAGAGGGATTAATTATTTTACTAAATCTCATGGCCTCCATTATTGGTTTGTAAGTGATGCATTTGAATTTGCGCGTTGGCTTTAAGTATCTTTCTCCATATCGGATGAGTTCATTTGCGGATCACTAGATCAAACTTCCTTTATGGATGATTATAGAAAGTTGTCTAGGAGAATGTCATCTTCTCCATCTGAAGGGGCATAATTCTAGATAATGGACTTAGTATCAAGTAATGGTGTACACTTAGATGCATTTGACAAGTATCCTCCCCATCGGAGTCACTACTGTTATTTGTATGGTCAAAGCAATACCAACTATTAATTTTATTTGTCATAAAGTTAAGTTGACAAGATAATAAAATTAATGGGTAAAACCTCCTCTAACAAATGTTTGAATTAGTATACGTCCACACTATCGTGGCATACAAAGTTCACGATGTATTGAGGTGTTGGTGAATTTAGATTATGTTGTTTGAGGGAACAATATGATTTGTCAATTCAAATGATTTGACCTATGTGTTTATTTATGTGATTCTCAGGATTTTCATTATGGCTTTCAATCCTCTTGCTATTATACTTAAAGATAACAAACTTATTGGTCCTAATTATATTGATTGGAAACGAAACCTGGATATTGTCCTGACTGTTGAAGAGTACAAGTTTGTACTCACTAAGTACTGTCCTGACATGCCTGATGAAAACTCTAGTGAAGTGGAGAAAATGCTTTGTAGAAAGTGGGTCAAGGCAGATGAGATGACGCGGTGTTACATTTTGGCTTCCATGTCATATGTGCTACAACATCAGCATCAGGCCATGCCTACTGCCTATGATATGATGCATAATCTCAAAGAACTCTTCGGACACCAGAGTCGGGCATTAGTCGTTGAAACATGTTTAGCGGTGTTATCTACCGGTACCTGGTGTGTAGATACGGGAGCCACTGATCATGTCTCATTGCAGGGGTTCCAGAAAACCAGACGACTAAGTGATGGAGAGATTGCTATATACATGGGCACCGCTGTGAAAGTAGCGGCCGTTGCAGTGGGAGATGTTTATTTATCTTTTCATAGGAATAAGTCTTTGATTTTGAGAGATTGTCTTTACGTCCTTGTTTTAGAAAGAATTTGATTTCAGTTTCTAAACTTTTTAAGAATGGATATTCTGTTTCTTTTGATAACAATGTTGTGGTCAAGAAGAATAGAGTTATTATCTATTCTGGTATGTTGGTTGACAATTTGTATACTCTTAATCCAATAACTCCTACGATGCAACAAATGGAAATTAATAACACATCTTCTAAAACTAATAAGAGAAAAGAACCTTCCAAAATGAATCAAACACATCTTTGGCATCTAAGGTTGAGTCATATTAACTTAAGGAGGATTCAAAGGTTGATAGCCGATGGACCTTTGGGTTCCTTGGAAGTGGAAAACTATCCAACTTGTGAATCCTGCTTGGAAGGAAAAATGACCAAAAGGCCTTTTAAGGCAAAGGGGTATAGAGCCAAAGAAGTGTTGGAATTGATTCATTTTGATTTGTGTGGCCCTATGACTATTCAGGAAAGAGGTGGTTTCAAATATTTTGTCTCTTTTATAGACGATTATTCGAGATATGGATACATTTACTTGATGCGCCGCAAGTCTGATTGCTTTGACAAGTTCAAAGAATATAAGGCTGATGTGGAGAAACGTCATGGTAAATGTATCAAGACACTACGATCTGATCGTGGTGGTGAGTACCTCTTAGGAGAGTTTAGGAGTTACTTATCAGATGCTGAGATTCAATCCCAATTGTCTGCACCAGGTACACCCCAACAGAATGGTGTGGCAGAACGAAGGAATAGGACTCTTATGGAAATGGTTAGATCGATGATGAGTTATTCAGAATTACCAAATTCATTTTGGGGGTATGCTCTGGAAACAGCGACGTACATTCTAAACTTGGTACCTTCTAAGTCAGTACCCTCTACTCCCACAGAATTGTGGACTGGGCGCAAGCCTAGTCTGAAACATATTCGGATTTGGGGTAGTCCAACACATGTGCTGAAGGGAGATGCTGATAAGTTGGAATCTCGTACGGAAGTACACTTGTTTGTGGGCTATCCTAGAGGAACGAAAGATGGTTTATTTTATAGTCCTAAAGATCAGAAGGTCATTGTTAGTACGAATGCCCGATTTTTAGAAGAGGACTATGTAATGAACCACAAGCCCATGAGTAAAATTGTTCTTGAGGAAATGAGAGGGGATAATTCTGATATACCAACGGTACAAGATGAGATACCACAAGTGACTGCACTGCGTGTTACTAATGATACACAAATACCGATAGTGCCTCTTCGTAGTGGGAGGGTTATTAGACAACCTGATAGATTCATATTTTTGGGAGAGTCTTCAAACTTGGTCCCTGAACAACATGAAATAGATCCCTGGACTTATGACTAAGCACTCCAAGATAAAGATACGATATCTTGGCAAAAGGCAATGCTCTCTGAGATAGAATCTATGGATTCTAATCAAGTCTGGAAGCTTGTAGAACCACCAAATGGTGTAAGAGCCATTGGATATAAATGGGTCTACAAAAGGAAAAGAGGATCAGATGGAAAGGTAGAGACCTTTAAAGCAATGCTTGTTGCGAAAGGGTATACTAAAAAATAAGGGATCGATTATGAGGAAACCTTTTCGCCGGTAGCCATGCTGAAGTCTATCCGGATTCTTTTGTCTATTGCTGCTCATATGGATTATGAGGTTTGGCAGATGGATGTCAAGACAGCTTTCCTTAATGGAAGTCTTGAAGAAAACATCTATATGAAGCAACCTGAGGGATTCATTGCAAAGAGCATCTCATGTGTAAGCTCAATCGGTCTATTTATGGATTGAAACAAGCTTCGAGATCTTGGAACATCCGTTTTGATGAAGTAATCTAGTCTTATGGATTTATTCAATGTCCGGATGAATCTTGTGTATATAAGAAGAGTGACGGAAACGTGGTGGTATTTTTTGTACTATACGTAGATGACATCTTGTTAATTGGAAATAATGTCAAGGTGTTATCAGACGTAAGAGTATGGTTGTCCAAGCAGTTTGCTATGAAGGATTTAGGAGAAGCTGGACATATTCTTGGGATCAAAGTTATAAGGGATCACAAGAAAAAGATGTTATGCTTATCTCAAGCTTCATACATTGACACTATCCTAGCTCGTTTTTGTAGGAACCGCCGGATCGCCGACCCTATACAATTATCCGAATCGGGATCCATGCAGAATTGATTGACGCACAGCGGAAAACGAATCATACCTTTTGCACCAAAATTAGTTCTAAGGTCAGAACTGTAGATCGAGGAATTGATGAAGCCTGGACCTCACGATCTTCTGCTGTATTCCTCGCGTTATCTCGAACGTTGTGTGGGCAACGAGCTATCGAGATTTTCAACCGTTCTTCTCTAAATCGTATATCAGATTTTTCTGTGTCTGTCACTCTAGAAACAGTTGACTTGAGGAGGATTAGGAATCGGTCTCCTGATAGGCTTAGGAGTCCTTAATTCGATCTGAATATACTTCTTAAGCCTATCAAATAATATCTTAATCCACTAAAAAGATATTATTGAACTACCGTCCCTTATCCATATTAGATATGGCTCCTATTTATTATGTGCGCGTTTATCTCCCCATGTTTAAGATATCGAATGTCCATTAATTAAATGAATTACTGACAATTCAATTAATTAATATTTAATTCCAAGAGTAGTACCACTCAACTTTATTATCATGCCGGAATAAATCCACCTGCAGGGTTTACATGATAATCCTTATGAGTTCCTCAAGGGGACATCATCATCCTAAATAATTAGGACACGGTTTCATTATATAATCAACAGCACACCATATAAACAACACTGTATCCCAATTTACCGAGCTTATACATTTAATAAATAAATCTCACCCATTGGTAAATTAAAGAAACATATATCGAGTATACATGCCCGTTATCATACAATGATTAAGAGGACGCACATCCATAATAACAGAGGTCTTGTTTTATTTATGTAGTCAGTACAAATAAAACAACCATAATTGGTCCTGCTCAATACATACAAAATGTACTAGTGTAATATTATAATCAAGACAGATTAATACCAAATTACACTACAACCATTCCGATAATTTGTCCAAAATTATCTCGGCTGTGAGCTACCATTTATAATCTATAAGGAACTGATAACATGATCTTCTGTGTGGCACCACACACCATGTTATCTACAATATAAATTAATTGGACAATTTCAATAACATATATAACAAATATATAAAATGCAAACATTTGACCATAACAGATTCTCATATCATAAATAGATATTCATACAAAAGCTAGGCTTATAGTATACATCCTAAGAGTTTTAGCATGCAAAACTCCAAGAAAGGTTTTCTATCTTTTAGGCATGGAGTTCCTTTATCTAAGAAAATGTGTCCTAAGACACCAAAGGAGATAGAGGAAATGAAAGCAGTTTCTTATATTTCGGTTGTAGGTAGCTTAATGTATGCAATGTTATGTACGAGACCAGATATCTGCTTTGCCGTGGGCATGGTTAGTAAATATCAAAGTAACCCAGGACAAGGTCATTGGACTGCCGTAAAGCATATTCTAAAATACCTGAAAAGGACTAGAGATTATATGCTAGTTTACCAGGCAAATGATTTATTAACTGTGGGTTACACGAATTCAGATTTCCAGTCAGATAAGGACAACAGTAAATCAACCTCGAGGTATGTGTTTACCTTGGGAGGTGGAGCCATAGTGTGGAGAAGTGTGAAGCAGAAATGCGTTTCGGACTCCACCATGGGAGCTGAATATGTGGCAGCCTCTGAGGCAGCCAAAGAAGCTGTATGGCTCAGAAACTTCTTGAAGGACTTAGAAGTGATTCCTGGTTTGCCCAAAGCTATCACAATCTATTGTGATAACAGTGGTACAGTAGCAAACTCGAAGGAACCACGAGCCCATAAGACAAGTAAACACATTGAGCGCAAGTACCACCTGATATGAGATATCGTAAAGAGAGGGAAAGTTGTTATCGCCAAGATTGCATCAGCCGATAACCTAGCAGATCTTTTCACAAAGGCCCTTCCGGCGAAAGCCTTCGATGAGCATCTTGATGGGATGGGAATCAGAAGTATGGCAGCGTATATGACAGCATAGTCTTTTAGTATAAGTGAGAGATTGTTAGGATGTATACTATAAGCCTAGCTTTTGTATAAACATCTATGTATAATGTGAGAATCTTTTATGGTCAAATGTTTGCATTTTATATATTTATTATATATGTTATTGCAATTGTCCAATTAATTTATATTGTAGATAACATGGTGTGTGGTGCCACACAGAAGATCATGTTATCAGTTTCTTATAGATTATAAATGGTAGCTCACAACCAAGATAATTTTGGACAAATTATCAGAATGGTTGTAGTGTAATTTGGTATTAATCTATCTTGATTATAAAATTACACTAGTACATTTTGTATGTATTGAGAAGGACCAATTGAGGTTGTTTTATTTGTACTGATTACATAAATAGAACAAGACTTTTGTTATTATGGATGTGCGTCCTCTTAATCATTATATAATAATGGGCATGTATACTCGATATATGTTTCTTTAATTTACCAATGGGTGAGATTTATTTAATAAATCAATAAGCTCGATAAATTGGGATACAATGTCGTATATATGGTGTGCTGTTGATTATATAATGAAATCGTATCCTAATTATTTAGGATAATGATGTCCCCTTGAGGAACTTATAAGGATTATCATGTCAACCCTGCAGGTGAATTTATTCCGGCGTGATAATAAAGTTGAGTGGTACTACTCTTGGAATTAAATGTTAATTAATTGAATTGTCAGTAATTCATTTAATTAACGGACATTCGATATCTTAAACACGGGGAGATAAATACACACATAATAAATAGGAGCCCATATTTGATATGGATAAGGAACGGTAGTTCAATAATATCTTTTTAGTGGATTGAGATATTATTGATAGGCTTAAAAAGTATATTCAGATTGAATTTAGGACTCCTAAGCCTATCAGGAGACCGATTCCTAATCCTCCTCAAGGTTCCTGTTGTAGCCTATAAATAAGCCTCAAGTCAGCCGTTTCAAAACATATAAAATCTGAGATACGATTTAGTAGAAGGCGGCTGAAAGTCTCGATAGTTCGTTGCCCACACAACGTTCGAGAAAAAGGCGAGGAATACAGCAAAAGATCGTGAGGTCCAGACTCCATCGATTCCTTGATCTACAGTTCTGACCTTAGAACTAATATCGGTGTAAAATGTATGATTCGTTTATCCGCTGTGTGTTAATCATATTTGCGTGGACCCCGATTCGGATAGTCATATAGGGTCGACGATCCGATGGTTCCTATAGGTTCACCATCGATAACCCAGAAAGAAATACATGAGAAAGGTTCATCATCGATGAACAAACAGGGTGTTTTTACACCTAAGGCAGGATATCCTGCAGACAAGTGTTTTTCATCGAATATCGGTGAAAAGGCCGATAACGCCGAATCAAGTGTTTTATCGAACTCCAATAAAAATATTAATTCGGAAAGTCAGTAAGCAATTCCAGACAACCCGAGTCAACCTAGCACCTCTAGGGTAAAAGAGTGAGAATAAACCTGAGGCCACAGACGGGCCCAAGACAGGTTAACACTAACCAAGTTGTTTCTCCATTTTAGGTTTACCAAAGAACATGGGTCAAACTGGTTACAAGAAATGGGATCAATCCAGGCAAAATTATTGCTGATTGGTCTGGAAAATATCTAACACTTTGGATGCTCCCGGGGGTAAACCCACATGACGATAGGGAATGGTTTGACTTCGGAGCCATTACTTCGATATTTACGACTGCATCCAGTTTTCTGGAAATTTTGAAATTATCGGAATGGATATCAACTACTATGCACGATTCATGGCAGAATAACCCTCATTTGGGTAGAGGAGATACCCTGGAGCTAAAAATTATCTCAGCCGCTCCAGAAATTACAAGTAAAGAGTCTCATCCAGTTTTTCAATTCATAAAACTACAGAGACCAAACATGGTTGCGTTCAACAGAGCCAAAGCACCACCATCAAATAATCCTTTAATAGTCGCCCTTACCGAGGAAGAAATATCTACAAGGCGAGCTTGAGGATTATGGGTCTGTCTTACTGAGATGGACAAAGCAAAATACCCATTCAAGATTTTCCAAAATTCTGTGAATGGGTCTTTCCTATTAAATTCAATGACAGGAAACACAACCAGGTTTGCGGAAAGCCTCTTTGAAAATAAGAGGAAATTAATTTGGGAAAACAAGGTTCCGCGACGGAACAAACAAGGAAAAAGATATGTAATATGATACATATTGGAAGGTGGGAAGAAAGAATCCATTCTTACTGCAAAATACAAGAGAAACCCTTATTCGGATAGGGTTTCAAGGTCAACAAGATAAACCCGATTTCCCAAAAAGGAAGGGAAAAGGGAAAAGTTTTTAGATAATAAAAATAAAAAATATAATAAGAGAAAACGAGTCTAGACTAAGACTCGATAATTCAGAAGTATACATATATTCTACAAATGTAATAATATATGAATACATTGTAATAAGCATAGGATGCTAATTCTAGACAGGAGATAGTGGCCGATCCCGTCACCTTTGAAGAATCAGCATCCTGGACTAAAAGACGAAAATGGAGGACCCCTCCACTCAGCAAAAGATTCATCGTGGACGCAAAAGGACTACGAGGCCACCTAACTCGACAATAAATTGTGGAAGGTGCACTTACCTACCGGTGGGTGGAAATGTAAAGAAGGTTGGCCCCAGACCCACTAACCAAGTAGAAAGCAAGTTGGTAAGACAATAATGGATCCACACGGGAGCATATTTGTGCCTATAAAAGGAGTCATTTGGCCTCAAAAGAAGATCATCTAATTCCCACAACACTTCTCTCTAGAAATCTTCTTTCTAAGTTATAATAGTGAAGCTTTCAAGCTTTCCTGTTCGTGGGGGTTTCCCCTTTTCAATTTTAAGCCATGAGTGGCTAAACAAGCTTTCTCCTCCATAAGAAGAGAATAACATATTGTAATATAGTTTTATTTATTTCTTCAATAAGAAAAAGAAGCTTTTGTCTTCAACATGTGTCCAGAAAATTTATATTACCGAGTAAAAAGTCATCCAGCAGTGAGTCTCCCCGTGATCCCTTTAAAGGCAGGTGGCCATTAAGAAGGGTTGCGATCTGAGTTCTTAAGAAGATCGGTTTAGAACTATAGACTGCGGGCGAGTGGTTCGATTATTTGATCTGTAAAACCTGAAACGAGATCTAGGAGAATTAAGAGACAAAGACAAGGTATGATTTATAACTCAATATTATTTTATTTAACGGAAACATGTTGGGCCTGATTATCAGAATCAGAAAAGAATTAATCATGATCAAATTTATATATGTTGGATTGCGAGTTTTAATTTGCTAATGAAAGGTTTGGGTTTTTGGTAATTAGTAAAGGTCAACAAGGGTAATGTGGTAAAATTACAAGAATTGGGTAGAAAGTGGATTTTTTGGTATATGTTATATTGAAATTTGGTACATTTGGTTGCTATCCCTATTTAAATTTGTCAGAGTGAGTAAATTTTTGGCTTTATTGTAATATATATATATATATATATATATTTGAAATTTAACAATTTTTATTTATTTTAGTCAATTATTTAAAAATTATCAAATTTAACTATGATTTGACCAATTGATTTCAATTTTAGTTAATTTGTGATTTTGATAAAAAAGATATTATTGTGTGTTGATGTAAATGTCATGTAGATAGTAGGTAAATCATATATCACTTAAAATTAATCAAAGTTAAATAATCGTGGATTAACTTACTTTAATCTAAATAAGTCAGAGAGAGGGAGAGAGAAATGATGAAAATAACGCAAAATACCATGGAACATTAGATGACAAATCAGATTAAAAGAAGTGTATCTAAAGTAAAAACAAAATTAGAAAACAAGTAAATGAATACATGATTTATTGTTGTATTGTATTGTTTTTATCTATTTTTTTTCTATTTAAGTTAAAATGGCTAACTTACTGTTAATCAGTCTTAATTAATCTTAAATGCTGATTATTTACATACTATTTACATGATATGGAAACCAACATACAATAATTTAATTTGAAAAAAAACAATCATAAATTATCCAAAATTGAAATCAATTAATCTAATTATGGTAAAATTTTATAATTTAAAAAATAATTTATTAAAATTTAAAATTAATGTAGAGTTTTGGAATATTTTTACATTTAAGCCTATTTTTTTTAGTATATCAATTTAAACAAAATGATCTTTGATATCCAAAGAGTGCATTGGATAATTCAATTTTAGTATGGCCATGTAGGAACTATTAAAATTACATGTCCATACTAAAATTGAGCTGGTTTAGAGCATCCACAACCCATTTATAAAAAATATAATACATTTAATCATTTACTATATTCTCTCTCCTCCATATCAACATTTTATCAATTTAAATACACACCCACAATCCATCAAATCCAAATTCAACTATTTTATGGGTCCCATCTCCACACAAATTTCTCTCTCCTAATTTTAACTTAAATTTAATTTAAAGTTTCTAATTTTGGAAACACAAATTGTATTTAAATATATTGCAAGTAAATAAAATATTATATTAACACAAAAATATTTAAATAAATTTATTTCATAATAAATACTAAATTACAGGAATACAAAAACAATACATAAAATTAAAGATAGGATATTGAACGTTTACAAATTAAACATTTTAATTCTACATCGAGACATCAAAGTGTTTCCAAATATGCTCCACTAAATCTGCTCGGAGTTGGTGATGCATTTGATTATCACGTATCTCCGTATTAATTCGAAGAAATTCTTGAAATTCTCGATTTGGGCCTTGGATGTGTTCTGTGGGATTATCACCTTCGTCATTATACCAATTTGTAACCATATTTCCCTCATCTTCAACGATCATGTTATGTAAAATAATAAAAGTCAACATGATTTTCTTAAGTTTTTTTCTATACCAAAATCATGCTGGGCCTCTCACAATTGCCCATCGAGCTTGAAGCACTCCAAATGCTCGTTCAACATCTTTTCTTGCAGCCTCTTGTTTTTCTTTGAACAATCTTCTTTTAGGATCTTTTGGGCATGGAAATGCTTTAACGAAAGTAGCCCATTCAGGATAGATTCCATCTGTTAAATAATTCCCCTTCGTATAAATTATGTCATTCACTGTAAAATTAACCTCCGGTGCATTTTCTTGCAGCACATTGTTGAACAAAGGTGATTCATACAACACATTAATGTCATTGCGTGAGCCTACAACGCCAAAAAATGCATGCCATATCCATAGATCTTGAGAGGCGACCGTTTCAAGGACAATTGTAGGAGACTCATGTCCTCTTGAAAATTAGCCTTTCCAAGCAACTGGACAATTTTCCCATTCCCATTGCATACAATCAAAACTTCCCAACATGCTTGGAAAGCCATGTCTTTCCTCATGCATTTGGAGAAGACGGTGTGTATCGTCAACAGTTGGCCACCTCAAGTATTGATCACTAAAAATTTCTATCATAACTTCACAAAAACTAAAAAGACATTTGATAGAGGTTGACTTACCCATTCGTAAGTACTCGTCGAGGTAGTCCGCCGGAACTCCATAGGCCAATTGATGGATAGCCGCAGTACACTTTTGTAATGGTGATAAACTGGCTCTTACAAGAGCATCAATTCTTCGTTGAAAAAATGTTGAGTGATTTTCTAGTGCATTCACAATGCGAATGAATAATTTCTCTTCGCATTCGGAATCTTCTACGAAATAGATTTTCAGGATACACAGGGTCCTCTGAGAAATAATCATTAACTAACCTTTCATGTTCGGCTTCACGATCCCGTCTAATATACCTTCTTCTCTGTCGTATCTCGTTTTCTTGTATACATGTTTGCAAGATTTCATTGCTTCATCGAACTATCCTTGATATCAATTCTATCTCCCGATCATTAACCCCTGGATCAGCTTCCACATCACTAGAAGAACTAGAATCTGAATTATTAGAATATTGAGACATTTTGTAAAATTATGTTGTATTATGTTGTGTTGTGAATGTGAAATTATGAATGGAACCTCGTGTATTTATTCTTGTTTTGCTTCATTACTGTGTACATATGACTTATGTAATAATTGAGCCAGACATTTTACAGAGTGCATGTGATTGTTGCAGAATGCATGTGACTTTGATTTCCTATCTTATCTACTATTTTCACTATATGTTATCTTTTTTACTGGACAAGCAATGAAGAATATCAATTAAGGTCAAGTCAAAATAAAGACAAACACAGTGAATCCACTCAATTTCAGAAGCATTAATTTGAGGGGAGAGAGAAAATAATCAAAATAACAAACAAAAATTGGACGAATGCAAAAATTGACTTGAAATGCATTAATACTAAAAATAATAATTTCAAACAGATTACATTTACCTACAATTTATAAGATCGAAAAAAAATCGAATTGAAAATGCATAAATAAAAATACAAATTGATAAAATGAAGGAGTAAACATATTTAGCCACGCCACTTGGCTTTGATTTCCTCACACATTTGTTGATGGAAAATAAGTTGTTCGGGGGTGTAATGACTTGTGTCTTTCGTAAGGATCTTATACTGCTTCATGCGAATTCTTTCGCTTTCATTTTCCACTGTTAGAAAACAACAAGTGGAAATGTGGATAATTCATCCACCATCTTAGTGTATTCCTCTTTTAATTCATAGATGACGGGATTTGTTGCATTGCTCTTCCCTTTTCCTTTTCTTTTTACAGCCTTCTGACCAATTGGACGAACTTCTTCTTCATTTGATCCCAAGTCAATATGGGTGTCTTGATTGGATGAAGTATTGCTTGCTCCCGAATCATCAGTTTTTGTCTTTTTTGTCCCAACAAAATGACCAGAGGATTGTGGAGAAAATTGTGGTCGATCTTTCATGATCCTCCACACGTGTTCCAAATTAAATGCAACACCATTATTTTCATCACAATACTTTTGATAGGCGAGGCGCAAAATATCTTCATCACTCTGATCGCTTCGATGCGAACTATAAATTTGATTATAGTCGGCATTGAAACGATTCACTTTTAGACGAATTGTGTTGTGCCAATGTGATCTCAACACCGTGTGTGCTCGATAGATAAATTTATTAGGCTTATTTTCATTATAATATTTTGCAATACGTACCCAATAAGCTGTTGCCTTTTGATCATTACCGGTGATTGGATCATCGCTGATTGTCACCACAGACTTCGCTAGGAGCACATCCTCATCCCTCATCCAATTAGGATGCTTTCGATGAACATGAACATCGGTCTTTGCTTTATTGAAAAAGTCCTCCTCGTTAGGTGTCGAATCTCGATCAGAAAATTGAGTTTCCGGGATATAAGATGGTGTGATCGGTTATTTTCCTCTTTCAGACCTTAAAGGCTGACTTGTTGCACTTGGATTGGAGAATCCATGTCCCTGCCAAAACTCTGGTATAAATGACATTTGAGGAGAGTTGCCGGAATAATTCATCATACTTCCAAAACCAGACAAATTTTCGGAATATTGCTGGCCAAATGGTGGAACTTGACCAGAAAAATTGAATTGAGAATATGGAATATTAGGGGGGTCTGAGAATTTTGTGGAGCATCACTTGCATCCTCCACATTTTGAGAATTCAAGAAATCTTGCAACATTTTTCTAGTATTTGCATTCATTTCTTTGCAAAATTTCAATAAGAATGCTACAAACTGGAAAACAAGAAGTGTATAAGAGAAAGTATGAAAATATGTTGAGAATTGTATTTTGATTGTAAACATGATGGTTTATTTATAGAAGAGAAAATGTAATATCTACTATGAAATAAAGTCCTCAAATTTTTGAATTCAAGATGTTGGTCAACAAGTCCAAAATGAGAATTGACAATACAATGTTATTAAATGTTAACAATATGATTGACAACACCATACTACATCAAGTTAAAAGTAAAATTGACTACATAATGACACTACAAGTTAAAAATATATTTGACTACATTAATTAGAATCCAATATATTTGATAATATAATATTATCTTATAATTTACATGTATTGAAGTATTAAATTATAAAATATAATTACATTAATGATACTACAATGATAAAATATATTTGACAACACCATGTTTCAATTTATAAAATTATAAAATTTGTAATTGGATCAAATACAATACTCCTATAAATGAAAAAAAAATTGTAATTGCATCATAAAAGAAATTAGGCAATTGTAATTTTTGGTGTCCTGAAAAAAAAAATTTGTAATGGCATCATAAAAGGTTTGTAGTTGAATAAAATAAATAAATGAATAAAAATAAAAAGGCCGGTGGAATCAAATTTCACATTTTTTATGTGTTCCATAAAAAAAATAAGAAAAGAAAAATATAAAATCAAATGAAGAAAGGAAAATTGAAGTGCAGCCTGGGATCATTGAAGTGCAGCCTAGGACCCACTTATCTGCAACTAGACGCTCCTTTGCAGAAAGTGAGATACACGCGCCCACTCAGTGCTAGTAGTCTCCTGCACGTGCTTTTTCCAGACTTTTTTTTTTATTTTTCACCTTTTGAATTGAATTGGATCCAATAGTTTGGATCCAATCTTCTCTCTCCTCCATACTGGATTAAATCCACCAACCACAATGCATCTCATGAATTTAAATTGAATTAATTTTTTTTTTTTTGGCTTCCCATTTTGGATGCTGTTATAATGGGCGGGCCCAATTTAGATATTATAAGATTTTATACTATACGTTTAAATAGAAACGCCCAACCTGCTTTTTATTAAAAGGTTTTGACTTTGACCTACACGTATATCTGCTTTTAGCAGATATTGAATTTTTTTGTAAGTTAACAACTAACATCTGGAGTTATGTAAATGAAGTTTAAGTATTATACAAATAGACATAGTAGTTTCAGTTCGTTTGAGTTTTATGGAGCTTTAAAATTATGTTTGAGTTGTCCTAAAAAAGGAATATGTTTGAGTTTAATTGATTATCATAATCAACGGATTTTTTATGAAATCAAATATGAATTAAGCTTAAATGTTGACGTGTTTATACTTTTTTTATTTAATTACTGAGTATGAGCTTAGCAAGGTTTTTTGATATTATCGATTATCAAAAGTAAAATTATGTTCTAACCCATGTCTTGTGTTTATTGAACTGATCATGCTGAATTATTCTTTAATCGAGTTTTTTTTTTATGATAAATCTCTAATTGAGTTTTTTTAATGATAAATCTTTAATCGAGTTTAATATCTGATGTAATTAATGATGTGTACTCTTTCGTAATTTTCATAAAATTATTTTTTTCATAGATGTCAGGTTAATATGAGCCATATGTGAAATCTTTCACAATTAAATCAATGGTCTATTCTTTGTTAGGAGTTCATTTAGAAACCCATCTGTTACCGACTTACTTCTAAATGCAAATTTGCACCCAAAAATATTTCTGAGCCCACTAATTAAATTACTTATTCAGCCAAATTAAATTAGAAAAAAAAGCAAAGATATAAATGTAAATAAAACATGTAAGCACACATTGAGAAATTATAAAATACAACATTAAAGATATCACTTCTCTCTTTTGATGTCAGCTGATTCGACAAACACTGATCCAATCATTCATATTTCTTTTTATCTAATCTTCAAATTGGGAAATTCACTGTGAGTATCACTATTCACACCCCTTGAATTTCTAAAGACACGCCACTTTGTTAACTATTCAATCACTCTTCATATTAAATACCAATTCTACCCTTACTTTTTCTTTTACTTTCTAAAAAACTAGCTTGTCAAGAGTCATTTTTCATTTTTCCATATCGTATCCAATTAGACATGGTATTAACAAATTCTGATCGATAATCAGGCCCAACATGCTTCCGTAAACATAAATAAAACTGAGTAAAATTGCATACCTCGTCTTTGTCTAAAGATCTCCTTCTGGTTTTCTCGATTTAGGTTTTACGGATCAACAATCCAACCACTCGCCCGCAGTCTATGGTTCTAAATCGATCGCACCTTTTGAGAACCCGTTTTCACCCCTTCACCACGGCCAACTACCTAACACGGGGATTTTGGGGAGACTTATTACTGGATGAATTTTATACTCAAAATTATAAATGAAACAAAGTGTTGGAGCAACAAGCCTTTTTATTGAAGAAAATAAATCAAACTATTTTACAATACTATTATTCTCCGCCATTGGAGGAGAAACTTGATTTAGCCAATCATGGCTAAGACTCGAGAAGGGAAACCCCCATAAATAGGAAAACTTGAAAGCTTAACTATTACAGACTAGAGAGAAGATTTCTCAAAAATTATAAAAGAAGGAGAAGGTGTCGATTTTCGATGATCTTCTTTGAGGATGAGAGTCTCTTTTTATAGCCCAATATCCGGACTTCAAATGTGGATTCCAATCCTCTTCCATGCCAGCTTGCATAGCATCATGTGAGTGGAGCCATTATTGTTCCACTATTCCACTAACTTTGTTGATGGAACGTCCTTTTCTTTTACCCACCTTGGTTGTCTTTTAGTTCTGGTGGTTGCTCTTTTATTGATGGCGGGGCCATCCACTACTTCTTGTCTACGAATAGTTTCCTGTACTTGGTAGGCCTATAGTTTTCTAAGCGCACCCCATGATACAATGTATTCCTATACTATTACAATATTTAGAATACATATGTACTTGTAAATCATCGAGTCTAATTAGACTCGCTTCCTTTTATTACATTTTAGGTTTTTATCATCTATAAACCCTTCCCTTTTTCCTTTTTCTTTGGGTAGTCGGGTTTATCCTGCTTCACTTTGAACCCTTGTCCGAACAAAGGTTTTTCTTGAGTCTGACAGTAAGAACATAGTCGTTCTTCCCATCGTTCGATATGTATCATGTTATATATCTTTCTTCGAGTTTGCTCCGTTGCCGGAATCTTGTTTTCCCAGATCAACTTTCTTTTGTTTTCGAAGAGGCTCTCAGCAAATCTGGTAGTATTTCTTGTCATTGCGTTTAACAGGAATGATCCATTCTCAGAATTCTGAAATATTTTGAGCGGATATTTAACCTTGTCCATCTCAGTGAGGGTGACCACCAAGGGACTATTTGATGGCGGTGCTTTAGCTTGATTGAACGCCGCCATATCTGGTCTCTGCAATTTTATAAATTGGAAAACTGGATGATACCCTTTTCCTGTGATTTGTGGAGCGGCTGAGATAATTTTCAGCTCCAGTGTATCTCCCCCACCCAAGTGTGGGTTGTTCTGCTATGAATCGTACACAGCAGTAGCTATCCATTTCGGTAGCTTGGAAATCTTTAGAAAACTTGGTGCGGTAGTGAATACTGAAGCAATAGCTCCAAAGTCAAACCATTCCTGCACGTCTTGAGGGTTTACACCCGGGAGCATCCAAAGTCTTGGATATTTTCCAAACCAATCGGCAGTGATTCTCCTTGGATTGATCCCATTTCTCGTAACTAATTTCTCCCATGTTCTTTGGTAAATCTGAAAAGGAGAAACAGTTTGGTTAGTGTTAACCTGTTTTGGGCCAGTTTGGGGCCTTAGGTTATATACTTCTTAAGCCTATCAATAATATCTTAATCCACTAAAAAGATATTATTGAACTACTGTCCCTTATCCATATTAGATATGGCTCATATTTATTATGTGCGCGTTTATCTCCCCGCGTTTAAGATATCGAATGTCCATTAATTAAATGAATTACTGACAATTCAATTAATTAATATTTAATTCCAAAAGTAGTACCACTCAACTTTATTATCATGCCGGAATAAATCCACCTGCAAGGTTTACATGATAATCCTTATGAGTTCCTCAAGGGGACATCATCATCCTAAATAATTAGGACACGGTTTCATTATATAATCAACAGCACACCATATAAACAACACTGTATCCCAATTTACCGAGCTTATTCATTTAATAAATAAATCTCACCCATTGGTAAATTAAAGAAACATATATCGAGTATACATGCTCGTTATCATACAATGATTAAGAGGACGCACATCCATAATAACAGAGGTCTTGTTTTATTTATGTAGTCAGTACAAATAAAACAACCTCAATTGGTCATGCTCAATACATACAAAATGTACTAGTGTAATTTTATAATCAAAATAGATTAATACCAAATTACACTACAACCATTCCGATAATTTGTCCAAAATTATCTCGGCTGTGAGCTACCATTTATAATCTATAAGGAACTGATAACATGATCTTCTGTGTGGCACCACACACCATGTTATCTATAATATAAATTAATTGGACAATTACAATCACATATATAAAAAATATATAAAATGTAAACATTTGACCACAAAAGATTCTCATATCATAAATAGATGTTCATACAAAAGCTAGGCTTATAGTATACATCCTAACAATTATCTACATGGTTCTTCTCATGTAGATATTTTTCTCATGAGCACTGCTGCCTATCTGAAATCGTTAGCATCTGTGTAGACAACTAACTGATCCTCATCTTGAGGAATCGCGAGTTTGACAGGTTACTGCAAACCTGTTTTAACTCTCAGACTCGTTGGGAATAGATGTCTTCCCATTTCCATTTGGTCTTCTCATCATTTTGTAGTAACGGACGAAAATCCTTACGGTATTTTGCTAAGTCCTTAATAAATGAACCTGCAAAATTGATTACTCCCAAGAAGCTTTGAAGATGCTTCTTATCTCTAAGAACATTTGGGAAATTATGGATTTTTTCCATAATATGTTCCTGTAGTTCCATACCTGCATGGTCGATAATAACACCGAGAAACTCGATTCTATTAACCGCTATAATTGTCTTCTTTTCAGAGAGCACTAATCCTTCTTTACGACATGCTTCTGCAAATATTTCAAGATGCTTTAAATGATCTTTCATATTTTTAGATGCAATAAGAATATCGTCTATGTAAACAAACATAAACTCAAAATAAGCTTTAAATAGATTATCCATCTTTCGTTGGTATATCTGAGGTGCATTCGCCAGACCCATTGGCATTACATTCCAGATATACTGACCTTGTGGTGTAGAAAAAACAGTTAATTTTTTCGACTATTTTTCTAACTTAAGCGGGTAAAACCCAGACTTGCAATCGAACTTTGAAAACACCTTTGATTTCTTAATACAATCAATTAAGTGTTCTCTACTTGGTATATAATAACCATCAAATTCGGTAATTTTATTAATACCTTGATAGTTAATTACTAACCTTGCTTTACCTCTCTTTATTTCACCGTGGTTTCTTACCAAAAACCCTGGGCTACTATAAGGAGAAATACCTGCTTCGATCAGATTGAGATCGATATGCTCTTTGATGATCTCTTGCATATCTTTTCAATCTTCAAAGTTCATCTGAATCGGCTTGTATCGAACCAACTCGTATCGGTATTATTCTTTTACCTTTACCGTTGCTTCAATCTGGTTTTTGTCCCACCAGGCTAAAGGATTCTCATTATAATTCCTCTGAATTAGCCTTTTAACATTTTTAAGGGAAAGTAGACTTTCCTCATCAATGTCAATCTAGGGTGGTCCTTCTTGTATGACATTTTTCAGAAACTGAATAGCTTCTTCGTGTGCCTCCCCCATTCCCTCTTGTCTATAGGACAAAAGAACTTCTCTAAATTTCCTCTTATCCTGCATTTTAGGATGAGTTAACTTGACTTCATTATCACCACGTTTGCTGTGAAATTTAATAGGCATTATCCTATTAAATGCCTTTTCTCGCCGCAAAACCTGTATCATATTACCACAGTTAGTAATAAAGGTTAATAGGTTCTTGTAATTATCCTGCTCATATTTTGCAAATGTTTAGATAAAATTATTTTCTAACAAAATATCAGCACCTGTATCATGAATATAGATATGTGGCATTCTTACTCTATACCAAGGGGTATCAAACGCACCTCCGATCATTATTCTTGATTCTCGAATACCTTTATTGAGTATAAGGATTTTTTGGGAAAAATCCCTTCCTACAATAAGAGGTAATTTTTCCACTGCTTCGCTGGGAAAAACTCCTGGTTTTGCTGTGCAAATGTCTGGACCTGAGTCAATATAAGCTGCAAAATACTCTGTCTTATATTGATCAGACAATATCCCTACAGATATATATATAGAGAAAATACTTGTCATTCAGAATCGTCTGGATATTTCTCAAGTATTTCCAGGCTTCTAACATAGTTACTCGTGCGTGTATTTGATCAATTTTAAACGTCAACTCTTGAAGTCTTATGACTTATTGTAGGCTCCTTTCTTCTAATGAAACCTACTGACGTAGGGATCTTAACAAAGCTAACGTACGAGTTCTCTGTATTAAGAGATCTGAAATCTCTTCGTCTATACGCAATCCTGGCATATAAACTGATTTTATTCTACCCTGATTGTAAGTCCATCAAAGTCGAATTCCATCCATTTTCCTTCTCTTCTCCAGGGTTTGTGTTCCTCAAGGAAACTTAACCCCAGGGTCATAACTCATCTAGTTATGCCTGCACTTCCTATAATAGATACTTGATAGCCTGTTATTTCTAACATGCCTTCATATCTATTAACACTTGGTTGTTGTAAATGATATATCTCATCACAAGGAAACAAATTATCAGTTTTAGATATATTAAAAACAATATGGATTTCTTTCCATTCCTCAGGGCATCTTATTTTAACATTTCTTACCCTAATCTTTTGTGCATACAAATCCTCACTTGGTTCTTTTCCTTTTAGGCTTCGAATTCTACCTTCGAAAAATGATAACCTGTTACTAATCTCAGAATCATACCTTAATGATCTATTATTTAAAATAGGATGATCTTGGATTAGTAAATTAACACCCCCTAACCTTGGTATCTGGATTGGGTTTGGTGTCATAACCTTAGCAAATTCCTTGAAAATTCTAGGAATTTCTATATACTATTTCCTAAGAAACATATCCGAATGATGTGTATTGGAAAGCGCATATGCAATTCTATACGTGATAGAATATGGTCTATTTCCTTCTTTTATAAGATCAGTTCTTTGAAAATCTTGATGAAGGGTTAAGACTCTACTAAAATCTTGGTAAGCTAGATTGTATGCAATCCTAGGATGAATGTCAAACATAAGTTTGCCAGCATACAAATTACCTACCATTGTACCAAGACAACTCTCTCTTAAATTATTGATTCTTCTATCTATCACAGATAAATGTAATTCAGAATCAATTTCTTCTTTGAAGGTAGCTTTAATCACTACTTCAATGGTTCCAATATGGATCCATTTCATCGTGACCGCTACTTCTTCTTTGATACAACTCAGTTCCTCAAGAATTTTTTCTTTTGGAATAAGCTGCATCTCAATTTTATTACCGGTTGGACCTATTGGAATAGAGAACTCACCTGAGTTCACCCGGTAAATGATGTGGTGCTTGCGTTGTCTTATTCCAATCTTATCACAAAATCGATTAAGACTTCCAATCTTAAATCCGTCGTAAGGACTTAAAGTTGAATTATGTTGCATAATTTTTTCCATCGTCTTATTTGAGATGGTCATTCTTGAAAAGAATCCCAATAGACTATCCGATGTTTGGAGTCTATCTTCCTGTTCGTCGGAGCTACTCGTCTGATTCTGTAGATGATCCATTGGAGTCTTCTGAATCAAATTCGAACTCTTCTTTATAGATGCTTTCATCTGAAGAGATGTCCTCGAACTTGTAAACCGGCACCAAATCACCATAAAAGACAACATCAAGAATGTCTTTTGTGGGCTCGAACTGGTGCACTTCTTTTTGCTTCTGTGGGCAATCGGGCAAAATATGACCTCTCGCACCACACGTCCAGCAGTTACAATCCTTGAAACATTCATTTATTCGCGTATGAGCTCATTTGAAAGTTCTTCTTCTGGTTGTTCCTCCTGTTGTCTTCCTTGTGGATTTAGATCCTTGTGAAGAAAACCTGGACGGACCAGACTTTTGATCAAATTTGTAAGATCTAGCCTTTGATTTGGACCACCACGATCTCCCTTGTTTGGAAGGTCTCCTGTATGATCCTCTGGACTTAGATTGAAACCCTCTTTTGAAGTGTTTCTTTCTTTTCCCATGTCTTTCGCGACTTGGTTCTCCAATGATGCTAGGAACATCATTATTGTTGGTCCCAAGTGGTGTCCGAGGTTCAGAGGGGGGGGGGGTGAATGAACCTTGGTCGATTTTTCAGAATCTTTAAAATAACCGTTCTGCACTGCAAGTTACTTGAGCTTGCAGCGATAGATGGTTACTGCTTGCAGCGCTAGAATGCAGTGCTGCATGCTGTAACCTGGAGTTTTGTACGCAGCGGAAATATACTTTTAAACACAAGGCTGTTTTACACAAAAATACTTCTTTCAAACGTTTTATGATGAGAAGAGATAGATATATGCAGAAAATAAGCACAGATAAATAAAGCGATAAAAACACTTATGGCTTATAGTGGTTCGAAGGTGGTGTAACCCTTCTACGTCCACTCTACTGCTCCTCGAGCAGGAACTTTGTTAAGCAAGATTGATTTACAGGACTCTCCTAACAATCTATCAACTTTACAAAGCAAACCACCTACTGAAGTCCAGCGTACACACAGCAACTGCAAACTTCAAAGGCTAACCCACACAGGGTTCTATACTCCCACACAGGGAAGCTGTCTAACACTAGACAACTAAAACAAACAGCAAGGATCTCTCCTATCAACTGCTTGACACCACTAAAACAACCTAAGCACACAGCAACAAGGTTAAAAGGATAAAAAGGTTTTCTTCAACTTGTGCTTCGAAGTGAGCTTCTGAATCCGTAGGGAATCTTTCAGCTTGAACTCTGCTTCACTTCGATAGGTTGAGTGACTGAAACTGATTGTAGATTTGGATACTTGGATCTTGTAAGCTTTGTGGATTTAGCGTGAAAATTTCAGTAACCAGCTTCAGTTCTCCTCGACCTCTATTTATACTTGAAGGAGAGGATGTCCGTTGAAGGAGACATCCCTCTTTTGAATTTGAAATAGCCTAGCCAAAGTATGGTTCGCATTTAATGCGACCGACCTTTCTTTTCAGAGCATTTAATGCGGCAGTTGCGGCTCGCAACTTTCTGCGGCGCGTCAGTCCATGTGGCATCTTCTTATTGGCTCCGTGTCTGCTACTTTGACTTTTTCTTGAACGGCTCTTTTGTCCCTGCTTGGATCTCCGTTCCTCGTACTGCATTTATCCTTCCTGGGATTCGCAGGATACTTAGTCTTGTAGATGGCGCTGTATATACTTAACTGTTTTGTAAGTCTGCGCTGTATCCTTGGTCTCTGTGCAGCTGATGTATACTTTCAGTACTGCTGTATTTTAGACCTGCTTGCAGTATCGTCTGGTAGTGCTGCTGTAACTTCGTTCTAGCAGTACTCCTGTATCCTTTTCATGCAGCGATGCTGCACGCCATTCTTCCTTGTTTTGCTGTATCCTGCCTTCATGCAGCGATACTGTATTCTGCCTTCTTGCAGCGATATCTTCCTTTAAAGCTTAGATGCAGCTTTATCCTCTTTTAACCTCCATTTTAATCCTTGACTCAAGACTCAATTCTAGTCTACTTATTCACTTAAACAATGTGAAAATGGGGTACTCAAAACTTCCTATTACATGGTTGGTTTGTCTCATCAAAATCTAAACAATGAAATCCTAACAATTTCCCCCTTTTTGATGATGACAAAACCTTTACAATATTTCGTTCATGAAGAAGTTTCATTTTACTTTAACTCATATGGTTTATCCAGATTACATGCTTGCACAGCTTGAATGAATAAAAACTAATCCTGGATTCATCAGAGATGCATCATGCTATTCCTTTCAACAAACTCAACAGGAAAACACAACAGCATGCATGAGTTCATAAGAATTAAACTTGGTCAGAGCAGAAAGAAAAATTTCTTCATTTAAGAGATAGAAATTTTTACAACATCTAAAATACAACAAGGATCATAAGAGGGTATATGAATACAGCTTAGTAAAACGAAGACCTTTTGCTTGCAGATTCGTCTGATCTTCTTTCAAACCTTTCAAGGCCTTCCCTTCCTCTTGATCCCTTCCACCAGTCCCTTATGGACTCTTGGTAGGACTCTTCCAGCTTGTGTCTGATCACAGGAATCTGAATCCATCTCAGCCAGAAGTCCTCGCAGAATGGTACAATCAGCCCTTCCTTGACTCGATCAATGTACATCTGTTGAATGTCAAGGCTTCCTTCGTGAACGAGCTGTTCATACCTTCTTAATGCAGTCTTGCAGGTATGATACTTGCTAAATTTGCCTTGCCTGCATAGATCTCTGAAGTGTCTGAGGTACTCTGATCGTTTGAAAATGGTGATCGCCTCAAATGTTGGATTTCGATCAAAAGACAGTCTGACTTCTTTGAAGATGTCAAATCTCCAAGCCATGTTCTCTCCTTCAGGCCTTTGATCCATCAACACGGACACTTCAGCAAAGATGTTCTCTATGTTAAGGCGAGGGATTTTTTGAGGAGGGAATTGGTAGTAATTGTTTGGAAGAATTTTTCTTGTACCAATTACACCGAGTCTTTGAATCCAGGCGTTAGGGTCTGCAGCTTCTTCGTATTGGCGCCTTTGATTCTCAGACTCGTCCCCGCTCATCCTCTTCCTTGAGCCTTGCTGCTGGCTATCATCCCTTCTCTTATGATGATAGCTGGGCGGTGCTGCATCCTTGCTTGCAGCTTTGCTGTGTGCAGAACCTGCAGCAGATCTTCTTCCAGCAGCTGCACCGGCTCCACCAGCTCCATCATCATCTCTTCTCCATCTCTTCGGAGAAGGGATATCAGCAGCAGCAGATGATCCAGACCTCCTTCTCCTCCTGCTGAGTGGTTGCTGGTCATCATCTTCTTCCTCTTCTTCAGGTTCAGCCGCCCCTTTACTCCTGTATTTCTCTTCAAATCCTTCTCCCTTTTTGGCATCATCAAAAGCCGGGGGCTGAGCAGGGGCTGCTGGGACCGCCTTAGATCGGGGGCGTCGGGTCGGTTCAGGGGCGGGCTCTGGAGCATCGACATGCTGAGGGAAGGCTCGGACCATGATGTCCCTGAGTTCTCCCACAATCAGCTCCAGGTTCCCCAGGCGGTCGTCCACACTTCTGGTTCTTTGGGATTGATCATAGACGCGATCCAGAAGTGATTCGAGGACTTGGGAGTGATGGTTGAGTCTGGTTGAGGCATTTTCAGCATGCTGCTTACACTGTCTGATCTCTTGGCGTGTCATAGCAGCTTCAACCTTCAACTCCTTCTCCATCCTGACTCGATCGTAGTACAGCCTGTTCGAATGTTCAGTAAGAGTTGATTTGATCATGTCAGGCAGTACTTCGAGGTCCTTCTTGAAACCTGTCATGGTTTCAGCATGGAATTGGGCACTGACCCTGAGACTGTTGCGCATGATAGACTCATGCTCTTGGAGAGCATGCAGCAGATGTCTAACAGCGGTCTCGACTCTGTTGATGGATTCATCAGGAGTCAGCCCTGAATTCCTTCTTGTTGAGGCAGCAGTGGATGCAGCAAATGGAATAACCTCCTTGCATACCCGTGCTGCATCCTGCCTCGGTACTTCAGAAGCAACCTCATCCTCGCTGGTATGAGAGCTTGTAGAGCTTGAGGATGGGTGCTTATCTCCTTCTTCTTCTTCTGCCTCCACTTCGCTGGATAAGACTGGGACAGGAATTGCTCCGCCAGATATTGGCCCATGAACAGCAATGTTCCGTTCCTTCATCCATCTTGTGAATTCGGCATCCGACATGTTAGCGTCCACAGTATCCTTCGCTGCAGTAACCTTTGAAGGTTTTTGAGAGCTAGCAGCGGCTGCAGCATCAACCTCCTCACGAGGTGTCTCTAGCTGCACTGGGGATACCTCGGCTTCATCTCCTGCATCCTCAGTGGGTACTGTCTGAACAGCCTCCCCACCTGAGGTCTTCGCACAATCAGGGAGTGTTGTCAGAACAACATCCTCCACTGAGGTCTTCTCAACGGACCCCGTCTCCTCGGTCGGTCCAGAAACAGCTTTGACAGTCTCTGCTGCAAGAAGGGGTTCTTGCAGCTCTGCTTGGCTTCCTGCAGCGATCACAGTATTCAGCACTGTATCCTCTATTGCTGCTAGGATCTCAGCTTCCACCCTGCTCTTCTCTGCAGCTCCTTCTTCCTGTTGAAGGGTGGTTGCTGGCTGCACTACTGTCGCGTCCAATGCAGGGAGTACCGCCTCTGCAACTCCCTCCGTAGATGCTTCATCGGCAATCTCAGATATGTCTGAGATGACATTCCTGATTATGGTGGATGGTTCCCCCTCAGAGTCTGCTTGAGCAGCATCTTCATCTTCGCATACTGGGGAATCACCATAATCTAGTAGTTGGGCTTCCTCCTCCTCCAAGCGATCCAACGTGACAATGTTGGAGAGGCCCTCAACTACTTGCTCGTATGCAGGGGAGTTCATCTGATTTGAACTTGAACTGCCTTCTCCCTGCATTCTTCTTGGAGTGTGCTGCATCTTGGTTTCCTTCAGGCTCTGTTGCAGCGCTAGATGCAGCATGGCTTCTTCAGCCTGCTCCACTCCCAATGTGTCGATTTGCTTCGGAGCAAATACGACATCATCACCCCTTCTTACCGCCTCTGCAGCCGGGGCTAGGAAGACTTACACATCTTCCACTGCTGCTTTCATCGGTAGCTCTGCAGAGTCGGATTCTGCAAGAGCCTTGCCCTTTTCCTTGTCCTGTGCTTCCTGTGCAGCGCTGCAGCCATCGAGCTCTTGAACTCTTGCTGCAAAGTCAGGTTGCAGGAGTGCCAGAATATCCTCTGATTTGGCCCACTCCAGGACAGCTTGCTCGACTTTCAGGAAATCCTTCCACTTCAACAGGATTTCCCCCTTTGACAGCCGCATCTCTCTCCAAAGAGAGTACTCTGCCGGCATATTTCTAGCAGCCGGAAAGGTAGGATCGAGCACTGAAGCATCTGTTTGTAGACAAGCTTCTTCTTCAGTTGGCTCGACCCGGTGCTGATGTGGCTCCTGAAGCTGATGTGACTCATCCCCAAGGTCAACTACAACCATATCGGGCTGATGTGACACATCCCCAACAGCAACAGCAGCTCTCTTGCTGCGTGGAGCCTTTCTCACCAAAGGTGCGTCATCATCTGGGGAAGAGGATTCAAGTTCAGGTACAGCCTTCCCTGAACTCCTCTTGATAACAGGAAGAGGACTCGAAGGATCCTCTTCTTCAGCATCTTCCCCGCTGATAGCAGCTTCATCTTGCAGAGCAAGAGTTGCATTCTTTTTGTCTTTAGTTTTCTTCCTCGCAACTCCTGCTCCTGCAGCCTTCGGCTGGGTCTTGCCCTTCTTCTTCTCCCCGAGATACTTTCCAGGATGAATGGGGGCGGGTGCTGCAAGTTGAAGGCCAAGCTTGAAGAGCAGAGAACAGATGGTGATACCGTAGCTCCGACGCTCCGTTATCTTCTCTGCTTCCTCCCACAGCCTCTTCATGATGAACCTCGCCCAGTTCACCTTCTCTCCGGCCATGATGGCAGACATGATCCGGAACCGAAGATCTGTGCACTTGTCGTAACTCCCTGTCCTCCCCTCGATGGAGTACGCACAGATGTCGTGGAGAAGTTCAAACTCCAGTTTGAAGAGCTTCTTGGGGGCGCTTCTCTTGATTTCAGCCCCTGCATCCCTTGCTCGAAAGAGATTCCACATCTCTTGAGCTGATGCCTCCCCATACGTCGCCAACTGGCTGGGGGTCAACCCTGCAGCCGAAATGCTGAAGGTGGTGGAGATATCCCTAACGGTCAGCGACCGTTCCTCTCCATCTGCATCCATCCGGAACAGGATGCAGTTCTTGTCCTCCACCTGCCTAGCGTAGGCGTAAAACCTCTGTACTGACTCCGTGGAGAAGCCAGCATAAACTGTGGTCAACAGCCCTAGGACTTGGGTCTGTTCTAGAGCATCAAAGATCCTTTTGATCAGGGTATTATCATACAGCCCTAACTCCAAGATGTTCTCCCTGTTGATCATTCTTCCATCAAGAACGATAGTCTTTCTGGCAACCATTGAAATCTTTGTGAGATAGAGAGAGAAGAGACAAGGTTTTGCACTTAGAAAGTTTTCTTGCGATCACAGCGTTTCTCTCTCTGAAGATGGTGAAAAGTGAATTTCAAATGGCAAGTTTTGGTCTTTATGGCAGTTCCCAAGAGACGTGCGAGATTGACGGTTGCGATAAATCAGGGAAATGATCTAGTGGCTCAGGAAAAAGCGGAGATGTCAAATCGTCGCTAATAATTACTTGGCGCGTGAGCTCTGTCAGCGCCCTTTCCACTTCCTGACACCCGCAGTCATGCATTTAATGCTGAAAGATATGCCCTTTGCCGCCTAAATAAATGCCTTTTTAAGGTTGCAGCATCTCTAGTACGAGGTTGCAGAGCAATCAATACTTCTTTTGAAATCAATACTGTAACCTGGTGCTGCTCGATTTCTTCGATAACAGCTGTACTGTAGGAATGTAGATTGCAGCGCTGTCTGAATCCAGTGCTGTATTGACGCGTAGCTTACAGTACCATTTTTACTGCTTTCTGCAAGCATGCAGAGGTTCCCCCTGCGATCTTGCATTTTCTTTATCTTCACAACTTAAGGATTCCTAGCTCGTTACGAAGCATAGAAAACCTAGATTCACTCAAAGGTTTTGTAAGGATATCTGCCAGCTGTAGATCCGTGTGAACCTTCTCAAGCACGACATCTTTCTTCTCAACATGATCTCTTATAAAGTGATGACGAATGTCAATGTGCTTTGTTCTTGAGTGAAAGACAGGATTATGGGTAATTGCAATAGCGCTCGTATTGTCACAGAGAATTGGCGTCTCCTTTTCTTCTATCCCATAATCTCTAAGTTGCTGCTGTATCCAGAGAATCTGCGCACAGCAACTTCCTGCTGCAACATACTCTGCTTCTGCTGTAGAGGTTGCAATTGAGGTCTGCTTCCTGCAGAACCACGAGACAAGTCTATTTCCCAGAAATTGACACGTCCCACTAGTACTCTTCCTATCAATCTTGCAGCCTGCATAATCTGAGTCGGAGTAGCCTTTAAGCTTGAATCCTCCTTCCTTAGGATACCATAGGCCGACTTCCTGAGTTCCTTTCAGATACTTGATCACTTTTTTTACAGCTAAAAGATGTGATTCCTTCGGTGCTGCTTGGAATCTAGCACAGACTCCTACTGCAAACATAATATCTGGCCTGCTTGCTGTGAGATACAGCAATGATCCAATGAGACGTCTGTACTTCGTAATGTCTACATCTTTACCATCTTCATCTTTGTCAAGACTTATAGATGTGGACATGGGAACGGACGTTGCGGCTCCATTCTCCATGCCAAATTTCTTGATAAGCTCCTTCGTATACTTGACTTGATTGATGAAGGTTCCTGTAGGAAGCTGTTTTACTTGCAGTCCGAGAAAGAAACTTAATTCTCCCATCATACTCATCTCGAACTTTGACTGCATCAGGTTGGAGAATTTCTCACATAGCTCTTTGTTTGTGGATCTGAAGATAATATCATCCACATAGATTTGTACAAGAAGTACACTCTCTCCGTCCTGTATCCTAAACAGCGTTTTGTCGATCGTTCCTTTCTGAAAACCATTTTCCAGAAGATAGAGAGATAAGGTGTCATACCAAGCTCTTGGTGCTTGCTTCAGTCCATATAGGGCCTTTTGTAGACGAAACACCTTCTCTTCTGCTTGATCCTCGAAACCAGGAGGTTGCTCAACATATACTTCCTCTGTAAGGAGACCATTCAGGAATGCGCTTTTAACATCCATTTGATAGACGTTGAAATTCATGTGTGCTGCATAGGCTAAGAAAATTCTTATTGCTTCTAGCCTTGCCACTGGTGCAAAAGTCTCATCAAAATCAATTCCTTCTTCCTGACAGTATCCTTTAGCAACTAATCTTGCTTTGTTTCTTACAACGACTCCTGATTCATCTAGCTTGTTCTTGAACACCCACTTTGTTCCAATTACACCTTGATGGGTCGGTCTAGCGACTGTTTGCCATACTTGATTTCTCTCAAATCCATTCAATTCTTCCTGCATGGCCTGTACCCAGTTGCTATCTTGCAGTGCCTCTTCAACATTTTTAGGCTCTGATTGTGATATGAAGCATGCAAACATTGCTTCATGTGGGGTGGATCTTCTTGTCCTTACACCGATGGATGGATCTCCTATAATGAGATTTCTTGGATGATTTCTAAGCCATGTCCTGTCTGGCTCAAAAACGTGCGTTGGTGTATTTTGCTCATCATGTTGCTGTAATGCAGGAGGTTCTGCTGCTGTAAGAATGTCTGCAGCATCCAAAGTTGCAGCTTCTTCATCTTTATCTTCTTCTGTAGGCAGAACTCCTTCTATGTATGGTACAACATTCTCTTTTCTAAGAGAGGTTTTTTCAGGTGGTTTTTCCAGCTTCTTTGTGTCACAATGTGGTTCATCAAACACCACATGTACAGATTCTTCTACCACCAGGGTTCTCTTATTAAACACTCTGAAGGCTTTACTTACAGCAGAGTATCCTAGAAATACTCCTTCGTCTGATTTAGCATCAAAAGTCTTCAGATGTTTATTTCCATTGTTGAGAACATAACACCTGCATCCAAAGATATGCAGATAGAAAATGTTTGGTGTATGACCATTCCATATTTCATACGGTGTCTTGTCAAGATCCTTGATGATTAAACATCTGTTCTACGTATAGCATGCAGTGTTGGTTGCCTCAGCCCAAAATCTCTTGGGTATATCTGCTTCTGCTATCATCGTCCTTGCTGCTTCCTTGAGGGTTCTATTCCTTCTTTCAGCAACCCCATTTTGTTGAGGTGTTCTTGCAGCAGAGTATTCATGACGAATACCATTGTCAGAACAAAATTTCTCTATTAACTTATTCGTGAACTCGGTTCCTCTGTCTGATCTTATCTTCACTATGCTCAAGCTCTTTTCATTCTGAATTTTCTTCATGAGGCCAGGTAGCTTCTCTTGAGTTTCCGACTTCTTCGCTAGAAAGATCGTCCATGTGTATCTGGAGTAATCATCCACTACTACTAGAGAATACTTCTTCCCGCTCAAGCTTACTGGTTCTACCGGTCCAAAGAGGTCCATGTGTAGAAGATCTAGAATTCTGTGAGACGATTTCTGAATCTTATCCTTGAAAGAGCTCTTAGCTTGCTTTCCTTTTTGACACGCTCCACAGACATTCTCTTTCTTGTAAGCTACATCTGGTAAGCCTCTCACGAGACCTTTTCTTGCTAGCTTGTTGATAGTCTTGAAGTTCAGGTGACTTAATCCTTTGTGCCATAGCCAGCTCAGCTCCGGTGGACTTTTCACTATGAAGCATGTTGATTGAGTGGAGGAATTCCAATCTGCTAGGTAGATATTTCCTCTTCTTGTTCCTGTAAGCTTTACATCATTTGTGGTGCTGTCCTTGATTAAGCACTTGTTGAGGTTGAATTCCACTGTATATCCTTTGTCACAGAACTGACTGATGCTTAGAAGATTGTATCTAAGCCCTTTACGTAGGATATATCCTTGATCTTTATGTTCCCCTTGACTAGGCATCCGCTTCCTTTTGTGCTTCATTTGGAATCATCTCCAAATATGACCTTAGGTCCTTTGCATTCTTGGAAGTCTTTCAGCGTTTCTTTATTGCCTGTCATGTGCCTTGAGCAGCCGCTGTCGATATACCATACATCACTGCTGCATCCTGGCACTGTAACCTGTAACAAACTCAAACAGATTTAGGTACCCATTTCCATACGGGTCCTTTGGGGTTAATTACTTTGGGAACCCAAACTTTCTTAACAGTAATTGATCTACTGTAAGATTTGTTGGTTCTCGAGTTGTATGCAGTTATCTTGGAAAACTGCTTATGAAAATTGTGTGCTCGACAAACATGTGTGTTACCAACACCCTTGTAGTGCGGTCTTCCACCATACTTTCCTGGAGTATATCCTCTTTGAGGTTTAGACATGTAGGTCTTAGTATCGGTGGGAAAGTTTCTTCTATGCTGCAACTTTGTTGGTTGCTGCATCCTTTTGCTGTATGCAGCAGATGACTTCTGCTGCAGCCAAGTCTTAGATGCAGACTTATTCCCTGCAGTTGAGCATTGGGGTTTCTTCCCTTCATCCGTCATTGCTGTTTTGTTCAGTATCTTTTCAGAGTCACAAAGTAACTCTTTCTCCATTGGAGTTTTAGCTTGAACAAAATTCACAGCTTCGGATGTGCTTGCTGTATTCTAAGAGCCTTGATTGCTGTAACCTATGCCTGAAATCACAAAGGGATCTCTGGCACTATTTATGCAATCTCTTGCGTCCTTTGAGGATTTGGTGAACGTTCTCATCTTGGACTGCAAGATTTCCTTCTCAGATCTTAGCTCAGTGATCAGCAGATTCAATCTAGAGATCTCTTGTTGCTGCTTACTACACTTTGAGTTATCAGACTCTCGTGCAGCGAGCATTCTGGCAATGTCGATGTTTTTGCTCTTGAGGATCTCATTATCGATTCTAAGGTTCTCATTCTCAACCTTAAGCTCCTCATGAATTGAGTTGATCTGCTCGAAATCACTCATGATCCTTTTCAAGGATTGAATCATGTTCAGCTCCTCATCATCTTGTATGGACAACGGTTTGTAAATTACCTCATCTTCTTCGTTGTCCTCGCCATCTTTAGCCATTAGACATATGAGTGCTTCTTCGTCAGAGGATGAGGTTTCAGCATCGCTGTCAGAGGATTCTGCAGCTTTCAGTACTTCCTTCGGAACTACTGCATCCTTGGCTTTCTCCATCTCTCCTATGAGAGCTCGAAGCTTGTGCTTTTCCTCTCGTCTTTTATCTCTCCTCTGTTCTCTTTCTCCTTCAGGATACTTGTGCATTGTTGGATAAGGACAATTCCTTGCGTAGTGTCCAGGCTTCCTGCAATTATAGCACAAGTCAACATTTCCTGTATTTGACTGAGGAGAAGAAGATACCTGAGGAGTTGAGTGACTTCTTCTGAAGTCATTCTTTTTGTTGAGGTTGGTGTTGCTGCTATTGTTGTTGCTCTTGATGAATCTCCTGAATCTCTTTAGGAGGAGCGCCATATCCTCCTCAGCAACTTCTGCTGTATCCTCACTCTGCTTACTGCAACTGGCGGTTGCTGTATCTTTTGTTCCTCTGGCGGTTAGCGCTGTAACTTTGGAGACTGACTCCTCTGACTCTTTTCTCCTTCTATTGATGTCATACTCGAATGCTTTCAAGTCGGAGAATAAGTCAAATGTGCTCATGGACTTCAGGTCCATAGACACTCTCATGGCAGTGGTCTTGCTATCCCACTCCGCTGGTAGGGCTCTTAACACCTTCATGTTTTTTTCTTTGTGTGTAGTGTTTGCCCAGAGCTTCTAGTTCATTCACTATGGATGTGAATCTCAGATCTAGTTGCTCTAGAGTCTCTTCATTCTTCATCTCGAAGAGCTCGAATAATTGGGTAGCGTTGGAGATTTTGTTGTCCTTAGTGAGCTCAGTTCCTTCACAAATTTGCTCCAGCTTTTCTCATATTTCTTTGGATGTTGAGCAAGTCTTGACTTTGCTAAAGGTGCCCTTGTCCAAAGTAATAAATAGAGCATTCTTTGCCACGTTATCCAGGTTGGCTCTTTTCCTGTCTTCGTGTCCCCACTCTTATCGTGGTTTGATCAGGAAGTTTGGTGGTGGCTGCTCTCCTTCTGCATGGTCTCTTCCATACATTGGATTTACCTTCATGGGAACTATCGGTCCTTCAGTTATGACGGTCCACATCTCATCATTCATGGCCGAAAGGTGTGCCTGCATTCTAATCTTCCAGTCATCATATTCCTCTATGGAAAACATAGGTAGCTTGTGATTGGAGGAATCCATGATATGCTTTAAGAATGATTTTTATGCAAAGAAAACAGCGAGACAAAGGTGGATCTGGGTAGGTGACCAGATAAGTTGTCTTTTAACCCAACTTGCTCTGATACCACTTGTTGGTCCCAAGTGGTGTCCGAGGTTCAAAGGAGGGGGGGTAAATGAACCTTGGTCGATTTTTCAGAATCTCTAAAACAACCGTTCTGCACTGCAAGTTACTTGAGCTTGCAGCGATAGATGGTTACTGCTTGCAGCGCTAGAATGCAGTGCTGCACGCTGTAACCTGGAGTTTTGTACGCAGCGGAAATATACTTTTAAACACAAGGCTGTTTTACGCAAAAATGCTTCTTTCAAACATTTTATGATGAGAAGAGATAGATATATGCAGAAAATAAGCACAGATAAATAAAGCAATAAAAACACTTATGGCTTATAGTGGTTCGAAGGTGGTGTAACCCTTCTACGTCCACTCTACTGCTCCTCGAGCAGGAACTTTGTTAAGCAAGATTGATTTACAGGACTCTCCTAACAATCTATCAACTTTACAAAGCAAACCACCTACTGAAGTCCAGCGTACACACAGCAACTGCAAACTTCAAAGGCTAACCCACACAGGGTTCTATACTCCCACACAGGGAAGCTGTCTAACACTTGACAACTAAAACAAACAGCAAGGATCTCTCCTATCAACTGCTTGACACCACTAAAACAACCTAAGCACACAGCAACAAGGTTAAAAGGATAAAAAGGTTTTCTTCAACTTGTGCTTCGAAATGAGCTTCTGAATCCGTAGGGAATCTTTCAGCTTGAACTCTGCTTCACTTCGATAGGTTGAGTGACTGAAACTGATTGTAGATTTGGATACTTGGATCTTGTAAGCTTTGTGGATTTAGCGTGAAAGTTTCAGTAACCAGCTTCAGTTCTCCTCGACCTCTATTTATACTTGAAGGAGAGGATGTCCGTTGAAGGAGACATCCCTCTTTTGAATTTGAAATAGCCTGGCCAAAGTATGGTTTGCATTTAATGCAACTGACCTTTCTTTTCGGAGCATTTAATGCGGCAGTTGCGGCTCGCAGCTTTCTGCGGCGCTTCAGTCCATGTGGCATCTTCTTATTGGCTCCGTGTCTGCTACTTTGACTTTTTCTTGAACGGCTCTTTTGTCCCTGCTTGGATCTCCGTTCCTCGTACTACATTTATCCTTCCTGGGATTCGCAGGATACTTAGTCTTGTAGATGGTGCTGTATATACTTAACTGTTCTGTAAGTCTGCGCTGTATCATTGGTCTCTGTGCAGCTGATGTATACTTTCAGTGCTGCTGTATTTTAGACCTGCTTGCAGTATCGTCTGGTAGTGCTGCTGTAACTTCGTTCTAGCAGTACTCCTGTATCCTTTTCATGCAGCGATGTTGCACGCCATTCTTCCTTGTTTTGCTGTATCCTGCCTTCATGCAGCGATACTGTATTCTGCCTTCTTGCAGCGATATCTTCCTTTAAAGCTTAGATGCAGCTTTATCCTCTTTTAACCTCCATTTTAATCCTTGACTCAAGACTCAATTCTAGTCTACTTATTCACTTAAACAATGTGAAAATGGGGTACTCAAAACTTCCTATTACATGGTTGGTTTGTCTCATCAAAATCTAAACAATGAAATCCCAACAATTTCCCCCTTTTTTATGATGACAAAACCTTTACAATATTTCGTTCATGAAGAAGTTTCATTTTACTTTAACTCATATGGTTTATCCAGATTACATGCTTGCACAGCTTGAATGAATAAAAACTAATCCTGGATTCATCAGAGATGCATCATGCTATTCCTTCCAGCGCCGACGAAGCAACCTTTAAGGATGCCATACATTCATCGATCAAAGTTTCCATGTTTCGGAAATCGATGATGTCTGTTGTGAGCATCAACCTGAACGGATGTGTAGGTTCAAGCATCATTTTTGCCCAAGGGCTATTGGATGCCGCTTTGTCTCCTCCTGGTCGTCGATTGTGTTATCGAGATATGTAGGCACCATAGTCGACTTCATCCTTCTTCCAAGGTTGTTCAGGAACGTGTATTTCTGGTACTCCAGTACTCTTACTCTCGTCTTCCTGTTTTGGAATAAGATCATTCATCTTGAGATTTACCAGATCCACAATTCCTAAATTGGAAAGGGATTCAGTTAATTCTGCAAGATCTACTCTTGAGACTTCCATCCGACTTGTCGTATGAGGTCAAGTAGGAGTTCGTCGTTGCTTTTAGACTTTGGAACTTCCGTAGCCTTTCTTTTGGAAATGATTGGTTTATCTCCGAATGAATCTTTGAAACGCTCGTTCATTGATCTACCAGTTCCCTTTGGTAACCTTCTTTTCAGATCTATAATTTCTTGTTTTAGATCTGAAACTTCTTGTTGGATCTCGGATAGAGATCAGAACATCTGTCCACCATAATATATAATGGTCTTCTGGATCTCCCTAAGGTCTTGTGTAACCTTAGATGTGTCTAGAACAATTATGTTCCAATCTTCGCTGGATGTCATTTAATGATATCCTGCACTTGTGTTATCTCGAAATATTTTCTGATACATTTTCTTGATCTTCTCCTCCGTTAGGCACAAGAAAATAATATTGTACAACATAATTTAATTTATTTCTTCAATAAAACATGGCTCTGATACCATTTCTGCGCATCGGGTTTAATCAGATACAATACTCAGAAAAACCTCTATTATTCACTATTCTGAAAATATAATCGGTACGTGGCGCTGTTAGCAGTCAGGTTTCCCTACACCGAGGTGTATTAAAAGGGACATTTGACAGTATTCCAGCCGATATACCCGAATGGTCAATTTTGATTCAATAAGCAGGTATTAGCAAATTTAGCTTGGAAATAGCAATTTTGGTCTGGAAATAGTACTTTCATAAATGGCCCATGTGGCTTTGAAAAGTCATGGGGTGTGCTTAGGAATCCTTAGTGTGTGGATAGCTACACTCATTCACTATATCACTCTTTAAAACAAAGAGTGCATTTTCTAATATTTTTTTAAGTGCATTTGGAAACACGATTTCAAGACACGAAAAGGGCTTTTAATCAGACGCCAACACTACCCTAATTAATATAAGGGTGAACACTCTCAAATACCATATTTAATATAACATTTATTCTTTTATACTACAAAACATATAACAATATCTTTTTCTACCACAAATTAGTAAAAAGACCAAAAAACCCTTTGACCTTACATGTGCAATGATTGAAAAATGTTATTTCCACTCCAATTTTATTGTTTCCAAACAAAATTGCTAAGTCATATGTATTGAAACCGGATATAATTATCTTGGTATATCTGCTGGAAACCATTGCATATCCAAATGCTATACCTGTGATTTCACTTATATAGGGATCGATGCGGTATAACAATGCCACGTACTGAGTGATTATTATTTGAAAACGATGAATAATAAAGTTTTTTCCATAATTTTATTTATTAAGATCCGATGCACGAAATGGTATTAGAGTCTGCGTTTATTGAAGATATCAATTAAATTATTTGTACAATATTATTTTCTTATGCCTAACAGGAGGAGAAAATCAAGAAAAATATATCTGAAAATATTTTGAGATATAACAAGTGCAGGATTTCATTAAATGGCATCCCGTGAAGATTGGAACATAATTGTTCCAGATTCATCTAAGATCTCACAAGATCTTAGGGAGATCCGGAAGACCATCTTATACTATAGTGGACAGAAGGAGAAGATGTTTGAATCTCTATCCAAGATCCAACAAGAAGTTTCAAATCTAAAGAAAGAAATCACAGATCTGAATGGAATGTTATCAAGGGGAACAAGTAGACGATGAATGAACGTTTCAAAGATACGTTCAGAGATAAACCAATCATTCCCAAAGGAAAGGCTACGGAAGTTCCAAAGTCTAAAAGCTATGAGGAACTCTTGCTCGACATCATCTGACAAGTCTGATGGAAGTCTCAAGAGTAGACATCTCGAAATTAATCAAATCACTTTTTAATTTAGGAATTGTGGATCTGGTTAATCTCAAGATGAATGATCTTATTCCCAAACAAGAAGAAAAAAGTACAAGTGCAGAAACACCTGTCCCCCAACAACCATAGAGACAGGATCAAGTCGATCATAATGCATTTATGGCTCGACGTAGGAGATGACCAGGATGGGATAAGGTAGCATCTAATAGCTATTGGGCAAGAACGATGCTTGAACCAACACATCCTTTTGGGTTGATGCTCACAACGGATATCATCGATTTCAAGAATATGGAAACCTTAATCGATGAATGAATGACATCCTTAAAGGTTGCTTCGTCAGCACTGGACATTGATAAGGATCAATTCAGCAAACGTATTGAAAATAGTTTGCAAGGTTCAGCCAATAAAGTATGAGATAGTACGGAGGCCCATATCAAAGAAGAGATCGAATCGGGAGATAATATATTTACAATTATCGAAAAGATCAGTCATTTGCTCAAAGTATACTTCATAGGTGATGGATGCTTTGATGAAAAAAAGGAAGAAAAGAATCGAGAATATACACAAGCTTTGTATGCTCTCGAATTGAGAAGTATATGTTATGCGGATGAATATATATATTGATTGCACAAATATTACTTTCAAACTCAAATACCCCTGAATGTTGCAACAGAAATGTTCTTTACAAATATATGTAGCCCTTGAAGAGAGATGATTATACAAACCTATAAGGTACCTCCAGGAAGGGTTGATTCAGTGCCTCGAATGATGTCATTTTTAAAGGACAACATAAGAGAGTGTTGTCACCAGACGACACTACAAAAGAATAAGAAAAACTTAATAGGACTGGTAAAAATGACCCCTCTTTATTGTGATAATAATGATTTTCCAAGTATTATTGGAGAACCAAGCGGTGAAAGACAGGGCAAAAGAAAAACACTTCAGAAGTGTGTTTTGATCTAAGTTCGGATGATCATACAGAAGGCCTTCCAATGAAGAAAGATCATGGTGGTCCAAATCAAAGGCTAGATCTTACAAATCTGGTCAGAAATTCGGTCCTTCTAGGTTTTCTTCACAAAGATCTAGATCTACAGGGAAGTCAACTGGAGGAACACCAAGAAGGATAACTTTCAAACGAGCTCATACTCGAACAAATGAAAGTTTCAAAGATTGCAACTGCTGGACGTACGGTGCGAAAGGTCATATTTCACCAGACTGCCCACAAAAGTAAAGTGAAGTACGCTAATTCGAGCTTACAACCGATATCCTTGATGCGGTTTTCTATGGTGATCTAGTACCCATTTACCGGTTTGAGGACATTTCTTCAGATAAAAGCATCTATGAAGAAGAGTTTGAATCTGATTTAGAAAGTTTCTATGGATCATCTATAGAATCAGACAAGTAGCTCAGGTGAACAGGAAGATAGACTCCAAACCTCGGATAGTCTATCAGGATTTTTTTCAAGAATGACCATCTCAAACAAAACGATGGAAAAAATCATGCGGTAGGATTCAACCCTAAATCCATACGATGAATTTCGGATTGGTAGTCTCAGCCGACTCTATAACCAGATCGGGTTAAGACAGCACAAGCACCATATCATCTACCGAGTAAACTCAGGTGAGTTTTCGATTCCCATGGAATAAATCGATAATAGAGTTGATATGCAGCTTATTCCAAAAGAAGAAATTCTTGAGGAACTGAGCCGTATCAAAGAAGAAATAGCGGTTACTATGAAATAGATTCATATTGGAACCATTGAATTATTAATTAAAGCTACCTTCAAAGAAGGAATTGATTATGAATTACATTTATCTGTGATGGATAGAAGAATCAATAATTTATGAGATAGTTGTCTTGGTACAATGGTAGGTAATTTGTATACTGGCAAAATCATGTTTGACATTCATCCTAGGATTGCATACAGCCTAGCTGACCAGGATTTCAGTAGAGTCTTAACCCTTCATCAGGACTTTATGAGAACTGATTTAATGAAAAAACATAATAGACCATATTCTATCACGCATAGAATTGTGTATGCACTTTCCAATACACATCACTCATGTCACGCCCTGATTTCGGATCAAAATAAATTACTTAATTTAGACTTCAGGCGTCCAGCAACTCTTAAAACATTTAACACCGAAATGATCAAATAACCTTTATAGTATTACACATAATTAAACTGACTGCGGAAAATGTCATCAGAGTATAGCCTTTCGATCTTAACTACACAAAATATTTTTAAGACAAGGATTTTTCAAAACTGTAACATGTTTAGTTTACAAATAACCGATACAGCATCTCCGATACAGCATCTCCCTTTCATTCTCCGTCATTATACCTATAATCTGTAAAACATGTTAACATACATGGGGTGAGTGCGTGAACACTCAGTGGGTTAAGCTGTAATAAACATCATATAATAACATCACGTAATAAAACCAATCAACTTTTCATAAAATCGTGGATCTTAACCGCCGTGAAAATATATGCGGATCTTAACCGCCGTGAAAATGTTTACGGATCTTAACCGCCGTCAAAATGTATACAGATCTTAATCACCGTGAAATTATTTACGGATCTTAACCGTCGTGAAAACATATGCGAATCTTAACCGCCGTAAAAATAATTTTACTTTTTCACAAAATCACGCATTCGCATCACAAACTCATGCCATTATCTTAAAAATGCATACTTGTTATTTAGTAAGGCATCAGTAAGGCATCACATAAAATCACACGTGAGTCTAATAAAACACATCAAGATCACGTAGTTTTAAACACATAAAGTTCACATAGAGAACACAATTAAAGGACGTTACCCCCACCTTTAGTAAGCGTTCTGAATGCTTCAAGATTTTAGGTTGTCCTATCTTGTTCCCCTTCAGCGTACCCTACAAAGTATATCAATTTGTCTTAGAATTCAATCGAGCTATACGTAATCTAATGTAAGTTCCTAACTTAGAAATTCTTCTGATAAACAGATAAATTAAGAAAGGTTTAAAAAAAACAATACTTTGATACGATACTAAAGGGTTGAAATACTTGATCCCAATATCGATCGGATACTAGAGCTTCTTATTTGCTTCGATAGAGATTTAGAGTTTTATATCCTAGTCGTAAGAGTTCAAGCTTAAAAGTATCAATATAGCCTAAAAATAGGTTCTTTTTGTCATTATTTCAAGTTTGGGGACTTTTTTGCAACTCTATCTAAACAAAAGGTGTATTATGCAGTTTCAGCAAATTATAAGGTATATTATGCAGTTTCAGCAAATTCTAGAGTATAACATACATTTTCAGCATACCCTAGGGTTCAATCTGTAATTTCAAAGAATTCTGGGTTCATATTTAAGTCCTCAAAATTGTAGGGATCATATGCATAATCACTTATAAGTTGAGGGTTTATGTGCAATTTATCCTAAAACTAGGATTTACAAATTAGTCCTCCAACATACTTAATTTACAACTGAAACCCTCCCCACCCCCAATCCCTCTTCCAGCCACTATCCACCGCTGACGGCGATTGGAGGTTGCCGGCGACCACCCAACACTGACCACACTCACACCACACACATGCACAACACTCAGCACACCCAACATCACACCTGCACATACACATTCGCTGTCGCTGCTCACGACGGCGGCCAAGAGATGCAACGCACACGCTGGCGCAATCTCATGCCAGTGACCCACGATGGCGGTGAATCCAACAGCGGAGAAAAAGATAGGGATGAGAAAATGAAAGAGAAACAGCTGCACCTCTCTGCAGCCATTCACGATGGAGGCGACAGCGATTCAGCATTTTGAGCCTGGATTTACGATGGACTCGACAAGCTTTACATTTTAATCGGAAAACTTGTCGAAAATTGAAGACATAAGGACGACGGCGGCAGCATCAAAGTCCGGCTTTGGTGGTGGTGGTATTTGAGGGATGAAGATGACAAAGTGAAGATGTGAGAGAAAATGTAGTGATGTAGTGTTACTTTCTTTCTTATCTCTTCTTTGCACTTTAGCCACAAAGAGTTAACCTTCCATCCTAGACTAGGGTACGTGAGTTTTCAAATTCTCATGTAATTGAATTGTGAGATGTCTTCCTTAGGACATTTGATGATGAGTCACCATTGCTCCTCAATTAAATGCTACTAATCATATATGAATATATCATACTGTACCATATTATGCCTAATTTAGTTTATTAACTTAATTTAATAATAAAATTAAATAATTTTTTTTTAGGATATTACAACTCAGATATGTTTTTAAGGAAAGAGTATATAGAAATTCCTAGAATCTTCAAGAAATTTGCCAAAGTAATGACACCAGACCTAATCCAGATACTTAGGATAGGCGGTGTTAATTTGCTAATTGAAGATCATCTGATTCTAAATAAATCATTAAGGTATGATTCTGAGATTAGTAACAGGATGTTCTTTTTCGAAGATAGGATTCTAAGCCTAAAAGGAAAAGAACTACATGAGGATTTTAATCCACAAAAGATTAGGGAAGAAATGTAAAAATTAATTGCCCTGAGGGATGGAAAGAAATCTATATTGTTTTTGATATTTGAAACTAATAATTTATTTCCTTATGATGAGATATATCATTTACAACAATCAAGTGTTAATAGATATGAATGCATGTTAGAAATAACAGGCTATGAAGTATCTGTTACAGGAATTGCAGGTAGAACTAAAGGTTCTATGACCTTGGGTTTAAGTTTCCTAGAGAAACACAAGCCATGGGTAAGAAATGGAAAATTGACGGAGTTTAGCCTTGATGGACACACAATCAGGGTAGAATGAAGAAACCATTTTGTAATTGATATGCCAGGTTTGCATATTGATAAAGAGATTTCTAATCTCTTAAAACAACACGAGGATGTGTTTGAAGTCTTGCATCAATTAAGAAATCAAGGAGTAACATATCAGGATAAAAGATTCCAGAAGTTTATGTTTAAGTATAATCAAATAAGCTTAAAGATAAACCAGTTAAAATCTTGGAAAGATAATAAGAATTATCCACAAGATTCTGAATGATGAGTGTTTTCTCTATATATATATATATATATCTGTAGGGATATTATATGATCAATATAAGTTGGAGTACTTTACAGCTTATATTGATTCAGGTTCAGGCATTTGCACAGCAAAACCAGACGTTTTCCCCAACAAAACGGTGGAAACTTTACCTCTTATTGCAGGATGGGATTTCTCCCAAAGAATCCTAATATGAGGGTATTCAAGAATTACGAATAATGATAGGTGGAGCCTTTGGTGGTATAAAGTGAGAATGCCACCAATCTATATTTATGATACAATTGCTAATATTTTGTTGGGTAACAATTTTATCCAAACCTTTGCAAAATATGAGCAAGATAATCATACGAACCTATTAACCTTTACTACTAACTATGGTAGTTTGATACAGGTTTTGCGGTGAGAAAAGCTTTCAATAGGATAATGCCTATTAATTTTCGTAGCAAACATGGTGATAATGATTCCAAGTTAACCCATCCTAAAATGCAGGATAAGAGAAAATTTGGAGAAACTCTTTTGTCTTATAGATAAGAGGGGATGGAGAAGGCAAATGAAGAAGCTATTCCATTTTTGAAAAATGTCTTACAAGAAGGACCACCTCAGATTGACATTGATGAGGAAAGGCTAATCTAGAGGAATTTCAATAAGAATCCATTAGCCTGGTGGAACAAAAACCTGATTGAAGCAACACTAAAAGTAAAAGAACAATACCGATATGAGTTTGTTCTATACAAGCCGATTCAGATGAACATCGAAGATCGAAAAGATATGTAAAAAATTATTAAAGAGCATATCGATCTCAATCTGATCGAAACAGGTATCTACCCTTATAGTTGTAACACCCCCAAACTTTGTGAAATGAAATAATTTAAGGAACACATATATGGGAATGTTAGGTTCCTGACTTATATAGAAACGCAGCAAGACTCCATAATACTTGAAAGAAACTTTATCAATTGAAATATACCATCATTTATACATAGGATCCAAAAAATATATATAAATACAACAAAAGACTCATCAACGGTTTAATTGTCTCAAAGACGAGTATCTGAACATAAGCTTCAAAAGTTCATCTCGAGCATGGCATATGAACAAACTATCTGGCCATTAAGAAGATGGATTATCTCTGCACGTGATCTGCATTACAAAAAACTTAATAATGAGCAATAAGCCCAGTAAGTTGAAACTTATGCAAGCAATCATGTATGATGAATCATATCATGCATATGTTTTTCCATATCCATTTATTCTGAAAATATCCTTTGTAAGGTACCCAGAAGGCTGGTACTCGATCAATATCAGTAGGTCGTATAAGCATTTCATTAAGATTGGCCAATCATCATATCATGCATATCTACTCTCCATTAGTTAAGCACTATCATTAGTACTCAACCAACATCTGTAGACCGTACACATATTGTCTACTCTTCGATAGCCAAGCACCATTCAACTTAATCCTTCTGGTACTCAACTATCATCTGTAGACCGTATAATCATGTTGCCTACTCTCAATCAACCAAGCACCATACTTCCTCTTTCAAAACGTCTTTTATATGTATTATAAATCATAAGAACCACGCATACAATTCAATTGTAAACATAGAATAATATAAATATCATTTACATCACATGAATTAATTAAGTCTTGCAATGCAGCAATTAAAAGCTTCAACTTACCTCAATTCCAATGCGAGCACAATAGTAGAAGTGTTTGTCTTTGGGGAAGATGTGATGTGCTTATAAACCTAAACGAATTAAGCATGCATATATACCTTTAAATACTCATTCAATGAAGATATAATATCATTCAATTACACATATCAAGTCTCATGATCCTACATCTTAACATCATTCTTAAACTTGCAGCCTAACTTTGAAATAACACACTAAAAACTCAAATGAATCGAAACAACTTATGCTCTTACATAATTAACATAAATAACCAATTAAGTTATGTATCCTCTAACTCTTCAAGCATACTTCCAAACATTATAACTATACCAAACATCAATAAAATAAATGTACAACAACTTACAAGAATCACAAGTTCAAGTAAACTACTTTAACTAACAAAATTATCTTCAATTCCTCTTCATAACAACACATATAATTCTCATATAACCTATCAAATAAAAATTATTTTAAGCATAAAACATAGGGATAGGATCAGACCTAGAATAAGGCTTAAGTATGCAGCGTTTTAAGCAAAACAAGCTCCAAACTAGCTTCAATTCATCTAATATGCAACCACCATGATTGATTTCAGTTTTGTAGGGGATTTGGGGTTCTAAGGATGAAGAAAGGAAGAGGAGAAGAGGGCTGGACGTTTTTTGGGAGAAAGTAATCAAATGAGAACACAAAATTCATTTTGTACAACTTTGACTATGTAAAAGTAAGGCATTTGCCTTGTTCTAATTGGTTGGAATTTATTTAGGTGTTAAATGGAAAGCAAGCCACGTTTTTAGCCTTAGGTGAGGTTAAAAGGTTGATAAAAATCATAGAAATCAAGTGCAACATCATACAAATGCTTTTGGTGCAACCTAGTTTACTAACCAATCAAATTGCACTATTTTTCTTACTTTAGAATTGTAAATAAATGAAATGAAATTCATAACTTAGAAGTGTAAACAAGTTAATCTAGGAATGTCATTTTAGACATATTATGCATTTAGCGTTTTCATAACCGTTTTAAGCACATCCATCTTCTTTTCCGAAGCCAAACATTTCCACTGTAAAAGAAGCACTTAAAAGAGTATATTAGACATGCTTATGAATGCATTTTAATGTAGGATGCAAATGATTAGAGAATTGGGCATTACAATAGTAGTCTTGGGTTTTTTGTAAAAAACCATGGTGAAATAAAGAGAGGTAAGACAAGGTTAGTAATTAACTATCAAGGTATTAATAAGATTACCGAATTCGATGGTTATTACATTCCAAGTAGAGAACACTTAATTGATTGCATTAAGAGATCAAAAGTGTTTTCAAAATTTGATTGTAAGTTTGGATTCTACCAGATCAAGTTAGAAAAAGAGTCGAAAAAATTAACTAATTTTTCTACACCACAAGGACAGTATAACTAGAATGTACTTCCAATGGATCTTGCGAATGCACCACAGATATACCAACGAAAGATGGATAATCTTTTCAAAGATTATTTCTAGTTTATGTTGGTTTACATAGATGACATTTTGATTGCATCTAAAAATATGAAAGATCATTTAAAGCATCTTGAGATATTTTCTGAAGTATGTCATAAAGAAGGATTAGTGCTTTCTAAAAAGAAGGCAATAATCACGGTTAATAGAATCGAGTTTTTCGGTGTGATTATTAACCATGCAGGTATGGAACTCTAGGAACATATGCTAGAAAAAATCCATAATTTTCTAGATGTTCTTAAAGATAAGAAACGCCTTTAAAGCTTCTTAGGCGTAATTAATTTTATAGGTTCGTTTATTAAGGATCTAGCAAAATATCGCAAGGATTTCCATCATTTATTACAAAAGAATGAGAAGACCAAATGGAAATGGGAAGACATCAATTCCCAACATGTTCGAGAGTTAAAACAGGTTTGTAGTAACCTGTCAAAACTCATGATTGCTCAAGAGGAGGATCAGTTAGTTGTCTACACGGATGCTAACGACTTCCGATGGGCAGCAGTGCTCATGAGGAAAACAGCTACCAGGGAAGAGCCGTGTAGATACACAGGGGGGTTGTTTACAGAACAACAAGCTAGAGTCTGACATATTAACGAGAAGGAATTATTTGCTGTTTGGAAGATGTTTAAAACATAGCCTCTATTCTTATTAGCAAAAGAATTTACTTTAAAAGTTGATCATATCAATGTGAAAGCTTTTTTGAAAAACAAACTTAGAATCAAAAATAGAAAAAACTCGTATTATCAGATGAAAAGTAGAATGTCAATATTATTTATTTGATATTGTCATTATTATGAAATCTAATGAGAATGTTCTTGCAGATTTTTTAAAAAGAGATGGACATCCTTGAAGCGGATTTCATCATGGTTAGACGAGACACCTCAGGGAACACCTTGAGGAATTGAACAAAGTCCAAGCAGCCATACAAGCTTCGAGAGTTGCCCAAGTCCATTTATGGAAATCATTAGAAGGGCCTCTGCAAAAAGTGAGTTCACCATCGATGATCCAAAAGGAAATATACGAGAAAGGTTCATCATCGATGAACAAACAGGGTGTTTTATAACCAAAGCAGGACATCCTGCAGACAAGTGTTTTTTATCAGATTTTGGTGAAATGGCTGATGATGCCTGTGAGATCCGAGACCCTCATTACCTATTGACCAATACACTTCATGCATCATATGCATTTCTTATTGCTTATGTGCTACTTGTGACCTTGCATGATTATATTTTGCTTCCAAATATTAAATTATTTATATGTTCTTATATAATTAGTGCTGAGAGACCCCTATTATAATTGATTAAGACTCGAGTAATTTTCGAGTGCATAATATAAATTATTTGATTAATGATGATATAAATTTCGTTGAACTTTTCAAAGAAAGTAAATCTAAATTATATATATATATAAACAAGTATTATATATATATATATATATATATTAGCTTAGCCGTAGGTATACACTATATATATATAAGTAATGCAAAAGTTAATGAAATATTATTATAATATATATATATATATATAAGTGATGATGCGTATATAATAATGGTAAGTAGCATATGTAACTTAATAATAATAAAATATGTATTGTTTATATATATGGATATATGCATCTCTAAAGCATAATAAGGGATATACATTAGAATTGGTATACACGTGTATGCAAGGACCTTTTTCATCACATTAATTAGGATAATGATAAAAGAAAGGGGAACTTACTAAGGAAGCTAAGAAGAGGAGGTGGACTAAGGCTAGTATATACATAGAATTTCTTCATTCACTGGTGGAAGGAGAAGAAAAAAAAAAATAAGGAAGAACACACCCCTTCTTCTCTTAATTTTAAAGGTATTTGGCTTAAAACTTTTAATTCCTTCTTTGAATTTTCATGTTTTTACTTTTAGCATATATTATGAAGTCCAAAGATGTTCTTTGGAGTTAGGGTTGAGAATAAATTATTTTCTTGAATGAAACAAAATAGGTTGCTATGCTGTGATCTCGGTTATGTTCTGCATCTCTGTTCCGAAATATTCTGGGTAATGTAGGAATTGAATTAAGCTAAACCCTTTTAACATAATCTAGTATATGACGTGTAGAATATGTGTGTCAAATTTCAGAAGATTTTGAGTTAAAATTGATTTTATATGATTTTTCTAAGATAAGCTGTTCGGAGACAGTTTTTATCTTGTTTTTGAGTCCGAATCAAATTATGTTTCTGAACTGTATACTTCGAATTTATATATGATCTTTTACTATGTTTTAGAACCATTTCTTAGGTACGTACAGAAATTTAGTATGCAATTTTTGGAGTTTTGTACAATTTATGCTGAATTTTACAATATAGTTGGTTTTCTGTGTTGATCATGTCCTGTTTTCGGTCTTATTCTAAATATCATAACTAATGATTGTAACCATATATATATTCCATATTTGAATATGTTGTAGTACCAGTTCTGATAGAGATGTAGAAATTTACCTTGTAAATGTTTAAGCCTTGTACGATTTATGAGAGTTTTTACAAGAAAATATGTTTTCACCTTATAAAGTACCTTGTTTTCAGCAAACTTCGAAAATTCATAACTAATTATGTAAAGCTTATTTTTAGTTGATATTTTTATATGTTATACTTCAACATGTTGTTTAAATTCTGTAAAAATATGAAATTATTTTATGAAGTCTATAATATTTGATAAATTTTTAAATATAGACTGAATTTTGAGTTGAAATTGAGGTGAAAAACTAGTTTATAGATTTAATTTTATTCTTTATGTTATAATCACTATAATAACTAAAATTAATATTATTAAATCCAAATAAAAGATGTTTTAGGTTATTAGAAGTTATTTTAGTTTAATATAATTGTCATTGATTTGATATAACAGTTTATACATTATTTTTGTTTAGTGGTATTGACACAAAAGAGACGAGAAGTTGAGAATAACAATTTTATAAGACAAGGTAAGTAGAAATTCATTTGCAACTACAATGCATAAACATAGTATTTTATGTGTTTACTTGCATTATATGATAATAGTGAATTTGCGCTTCTTGATATTGGTGATTAGTTTTTATGTGTAATTAAAGATGATACGTGAGCATTGAATTTTGCACATATCATTCATGAGCATAGATAGGTGTATGCATAGAAGACATGATGAGTCTGTATGCACATCATAATCATACAAAGAAACAAAGTTAAAGCAAAGTTGACCGCTACTAGTACATCGAGGCCGGTGACATGCGAGGCATGGATATGGCTTAAAAGTAAAAGTGTGCCTGTGTGGCATGCGAGCCGTGGTTATGGTTCGAAGATATTGGGCCATAAACATGACTTTAAAGCAAAGTAAAAGTGTGCTTGTGTGGCATGCGAGCCGTGGTTATGGTTCGAAGATATTGGGCTATAAACATGACTTTAAAGCAAAGCAAAGTAAAGTATAAAGATTATTGAGCTAGCTCCTTTCCGATGTACTGTAGACGGGTCAAGGGCCCAACATAGTAAAAGATATCAAAGCCATGCATTCACGTCATTCTTAAAGTTCTTACAGCCATTTGTATGACAGTGCATGCATGATTTCTGCTTACTGAGCTTTAGCTCACCTAGTTTATGCATTGTAGGTGAGCATGACAACGTTTGATGAGCTTTTGGGAATTGCTAGCATGTTTTGGCTCTCCAACGGTGTTTTGGGATGGTATACATGGATGACGACCTGCGGGGCTAAAACTTGGGCTTATTTTGCTTTTAACCATGTTGGTTTTTGTTCAAATTTTGGGATATGTTTATAGTCGTTGCGCCATAATGTTATATATTTGGTTTAGGAGAACTTTGATGACACTTTGGTGTAAGATATTGGCTTATGCTCTGGTATAGATGATGTGTTGCTTATATGTCATTTTTTGTTATTTTGTTATTGGTTAGCTTGGAGAAAAAAAAAATTATTGTCACATTTTTCAGACTTTTGTATTTCGAAAGTGTTATAAAATTTTAGGACGTGACAATGCCTAACCAAGAACTTTATCGGAATTCGATAAAACTATTAATTCGAAAAGTTAGGAAGAAATTCTAGACAAATTGAGTCAACCCAACACATCTAGGTAAAAGAGGGAGATGTTAACCTAAAGCCACAGACAGGCCCACGACAGGTTAACACTAACCAATTTATTTCTCCATTTTAGGTTTACCAACGAACATGGGAGAAATTGGTTACAAGAAATGAGATCAATCCAGGTAAAATTACTGCTAATTGGTCTGGAAAGTATCCAAGGCTTTAAATGCTCCCAGGTGTAAACCTATAAGGCGTTAGAGAATGGTTTAACTTTGTAGCAATTGCTTCGGTATTCACGACCGCACCTAGTTTTTCGGATATTTCAAAATAATCGGAATGGATATCTACTGCAGTACACGACTCATGACAGAACAACCCACATTTGGGTAAAGAAGATACACTGGAGCTAAAGATTACCCAGTTTTTAAATTTATAAAACTATAGAGACCAGATATGGTGGCGTATAACAGAGCCAAAGCACCACCATCAAATAATCCTTTAGTAGTCGCCCTCACAGAAAAAGAAATATCTACAAGGTGAGCTTGAGGATTATGGGTCTGTCTTACGCAGATGGACAAAGTGAAGTACCCATTCAAGATTTTCCAAAATTCTGTGAATGGGTCTTTCCTGTTAAATTCAATAACAGGAAATACAACCAGATTTGTTGAGAGCCTTTCGAAAATAAGAGGAAATTAATTTGAAAAAATAAGGTTCCGACAACAGAACAAACAAAAAAAAAATGTAACATGATATATATCAGAAGATGGGAAGAACGAATATATTCTTACTGTCAAGTACAAGAGAAACCTTTGTTCGGACAAGATTTGAAGGTTAAATAGGACAAACCCGATGACCAAAAAAAGAAGGAAAAATGGAAGGGTTTTTAGAAAGAAAAAACAAAAAATGTAATAAAAGAAAACGAGTCTAATGGACTCGATAGTAGACAAGTTTTCTTCTATTCTGAAAATGTAATATATATGAATATAGTATAAAGATTTCAATACAAACCCTATACATGTTCAAAGGGTGCTAAGAGATCTTTCTTGGTCCTATCAAGCACATGATATTCCCGCCAGACACGGTGTAGTGGATGATCCCACCATCTTTGAAGAAACAAGCACCGACAATAGGCGATGACCAAAAGATAAAAGTGGAGAACCCCTCCACTAACCAAAGATTCATTACCGACGCAAAAGGACAGTGATGCCACAAAACCCGACAATAAAGGGTGGAAGGTGCACTTGCTTAACAGTGGGTGGAATTTAAAGATGGCTCCACCAAGTGGAAAGCAAGCTGGCAAAAACGCACATGTTGCAAGGGATTGTGCCTATAAAAGGGAGGCCTCAGCCTTAAAAGAAAATCATCAAATTTCCACAACACTTCTTTCTAACATAAGTTTCGAGAAATCTTTTCTCTAAAGATGTAATAGTTAAGCTCTCAAACTTTCCTATTTATGGGGGTTTCCCCTTCTCAAGTATTAGTCATGATAGGCTAGACAAGTTTTCTCCTCCAATGGCAAAGAACATTAATATTGTAAAATAATTTTAGTTTATTATCTTCAATAAAAGGGCTTTTACTTTCCGACATGCTCTCCAAAAATTTTATATTTCTGAATGCAAAGTTATCCAACAATGAGTGTCCTTATGATCCCCTTAAAGGTAGGTGAACGTTGAGAAGAGTTGCGATCTGGGTTCTCATAAGGGATCGATTTAGAACCATAGACTGTGGGTGAGTGGTTGGATTTTGGATTCGTAAAACCTAAATTGAGACCAAGGAGAATATAAGAGACAAATGCAAGGTATGATTTAAACTCAGTTTTATTTTATTTACGGAAGCATGTTGAGCCTGATATTGATCAAATGACTAATAAGGATCTAATAAGGATTGGAAAAATTAAAAATGGCCAATGGCATGAGTGGTATTTTGGAAATTAATGAAAATCAACAAGGGTAAAATAGTATTTTGCTGTAAAAATGTGGTAAAAAAGGATTAGATTATAAAGATTGTGGTATAAAAGGGTTATATTATATACATTGTGATAAAAGGTTATTGGTTATATGTAATGTTGTAGCATGGGATATTACCCCATTAATATAATTTTGAGTATTTTTATCGCAATTCCACAAAATATATGATTTACTTTCATTTTTGTCACATTGATTAGACACAATTTTCAAAATTTCACACTAGTCCCATCGGCACACACTAAAGGAGGAAGAGAATTCCATACTTTTTTGGAACATTATGATTCACGGCATCCATAATCATCACTTCCAAAATATAATTTATTTAATCATTTACTACATTCTTTTTCTTTCATATCAATATTTTATCAATTTAAATCCACATCCACAATTCATCAAATCCAAATTTAACTATTTTATGAGTCTCATCTAGGGGTGGTTCGGTACGGTATACCGAAAAAAAAATTTCATACCGTATACCATACCAAAATTTTTGGTATGCCAAAACGCATACCGAAACCGTACCGAAATTTTTGGTATACCGAATTACCGATTTTTCCAGTATACCGAAATTTACTATCATACCATACCGAAAGTTACTGAAATTACCGAAAATACCGAAAATTACCGAACTTGCCAAAATTTACCCAATTTACCAAATTCTAGATCAATAACACTTCAGAATCAAAAAATCAATGAAAGAACAATGTTTCAAATATGCCCAAAAGAAAACAAGAAAAGGAAAAAGAAAGTATTTTACAATCTGTCCTCTCAAATATCAATCAAGAATCTAAAGTTGACTTTCATTTCACCATTACAGAAACTAGAAATTTAGTTTCCCCTTCACAAATCGAGTCCATACATGATACATCCACACAATCACATAAAATAATCTTAATCTATTATGTAAGCAAAACAATAAAGCTGCAGTAAAAGTCCAAAGCACAGGGGCCTATCACATTCCTCAGAAAATGAAGAGAAAGGGAAAGAAAACACAACAAAACCTTTTCATCTTCAAAGACGATGTTGGCCGGTATTTCCTTGTTAAAAATCTTGTCAAATATGGTGGGGGAATCAGAGGGGCTAGCAGCAAGAGCAGCCTCTTTCTCAGAAGCCAAAGCCGCCGTTAAATGAGAAGTGAGAACTTGTAATAGGGTTTTGTTGAGATGGGGCAAAATAGGAAGAAATTTAGGTATATTTAAAATAATAATAATAATAATATTAATATATTTCGGTATATACCGAAATACCAAAATTTTCAGTGTCGCCATACCGATACCGTACCGAAAATCTTCGGTATGGTATCATACCGAACCGAAATTTTCAGTATTTTTCGACACGGTATGTACGGCATACCAAAATTTTCGGTATTTTGCCAAGCCCTAGTCTCATCTCCACACAATCTTCTCTCTCCTAATTTTAAATTTAATTTAATTTAAATTTTTTAATTTTGAAAACACAAATTTTATTTAAATATATTATAAGTAAATAAAATATTATATAAAAAAAAAATATTTAAGCAAATTTATTTCATTTCAATAAATACTAAAATACAGGAGTACAAAACAAAACATAAAATTAAAGATAAGATAATTGAACGAATGTATTAAACATTTTAATTTTACGTCGAGACATCAAAGTGTAACACCCCATTTTCAAGAAATCGTGCATTTCATATTTTTATATAAAAATTAAATTTTATTTTTAAATAATTCATTGTTAATGACCTTTACGACAAGCTTTATAATTTATGAAAAAGAAATGAGCTAATGTTTCTTTAAGTTTAAGGATCTTGTAGGATAGCTACCCAAGAAGATCGAGTTAGATCGTAATGTACTCGACATGCACGAGCAATGAAACAAAAAAAAAGGGGAAAATAAGTTGCACACAAAATAATTTTAATAATTAATATTAAAAAAATGTGACTTATGCGTTTAATTATAGTTAAGTAAATTTTTATTATATAATTTATGTGCAATAAATTAGGTGACTATTATGATGTGTTAGATTAATATATTTTCAAACATACTTAAGTTAATATTAAGTTGAACATACCTACATACATAATTAGGTGATCACAATATTATCAAAACTTTAATTTTATAAAGATGTGCAAATTAATTTTATGTGTGACACCAATTTGATTAAATTTATATGAATTTAATATTATGTGCAATAAATTATACCAATAACAAATCAATTATCATAATCATGAATTCTTTAATGTCACATTAGACAAGCTAAGCTACACATATCAATGCCACTACATGATATTACACCTTAAATTAATCATTCTACAAGAGATATACATATATTCTACATGTATGACACCATAAATTACTATATATAAAAGAGAAAGACTCTACTCTTGAGCCTTTCATTTCCCATTTGACAATATCCTTTCTTTCTCTCACTGGCTAATTTTGCTCCTCCTTCTCTCTATACTTTTATTCCTCTAAAAAACATTCATCCCCATCTTCTACCAAGCTGTCATTTTCAAGATTTAAGTGAAGAATTAAGATCCTTTCAAGACAAGATAATAAATCAAACTCAACTTAAAAGCTTCTTCCAAGCAAGTTTTCAAGAACACATAGTTTGTGCATTCAAGAGGTAATTTTTGCAGATCCTAACCATTCTTCTTCTTTAAGAGCATGATTCAGTTCTAATTTTGAGTTTCATGTAAGATCTAAGCAAGATTTCCTACAAATGAGATAAATTTGTTGAATATCTTATTCTAAGTAATTGATCTTCAAAAATATGTTATTTTGAGTATTGATTGAGCAAATACATGTTGAATTAAGCTTTGCATGTTTGATTTCTCTACCTAAACTCATTGCATGTATGATTCAAGGGTGATTTTCTACTAATGTGAAGAACATGTTCAAAGTCTTGTTTTATGTGGTTGATCTTTAAAATATGTCTCTTCCGGAGTTGATTGTGCAATTGCATGTTGATTTAATCTTTGCATGTTTGATTATCTTGTCTAAACTCATTGCATGATAAATTGAGTGAAGATGATTTATTTGAGGTTAATAGAGTTATTAAAGTCGAATTTACATTTTAATTAAGCAAGTGGATGAGTTTAATCAAGTTGTCAGATTTTTAAAAAAATGGCAGTCAACTTTGTTGATTTTTATAAAAATATATACTTGGAGTTTTTCAAAACTGTTTTAGTATGTTATGATACATGAAGTTTTGAGTTTATGGTTAATATTTGGTAATGTTTGGAGTAGTTTATGAATAATGATGAGTTTTCAAAGATAGTCTAGTTCGAGGTGGAATTATGCAGTTTCAGACCTTAGAAAAATAATTTTATAAATTCAGTCAATTGTCATTTTTTTTAAAACTGTTTTGATATGTTATACTACATGAAGTTTTGGGTTTATGGTTGAAATATGGTAATTTTTTAAGTAGTGTACGAATTATAATAGTTTTTCAAAATAAGTCCATTTTAGAATTTAAGATTTTGCAGTTTTGGACCATAGAAAATTAATTATATAAAATCGGTCCATTATACATTTTCAAAACTATTTTATTATGTTTGAGTAAATGATGTTATGGGTCTAAATTATTAATTTCAAAAGGTTTCAGTAAATATACAATTTATAGCGAATTTTATAACACAGACTGGTTTTAGAGCAATTTCGAACAATTTTTGATTATAGTAAATGATTTATTAAAAGCTTTTGTGATTTGATTTATAACTAAGGGTCATTATGTAAACGTATAATTAATTTCATGAATTTTGGATGATTATTTATGTAATATCCACATAATTGCTAAGCCTATTTTAATAACCTAGATTACTAAGATTAGAAATGTTGACTTATTTAATCTTATACACCACCAAGAATTTGACACCAAGCCTAGTCTATAGCTTAACCTAGGTGCTTGATTAAGTTGATCTTTGATAAGATAAGCAAATAGTTATCAATTCAAATAAGCTTCCTTCACCATTTTTCATCTCTTTTCCTCACCACTTCCACCGTCTCTCTCTCTTTACCATTACAGCAGCTTCTGCCATCTCTCTCAACGCCGGTGGGGTTTTTCCGGCAAGCTCTTCCGGTTAAGGTATTATATGGATCCGGACCGAAGCTCCAATCGGTCTTGCTACTCTTTTTAATTTCTCAGTCTCACTCTCTCTGTCTTGCTCGCTCTCTTCGCTGTCGATGCTCGTTGATGTCGCTTGTGTAGCCGGCGCTTGGTTGCACCGGCGGAGTGGGTAAGTGGAGTGATGGCCGGTGCTCGGTCGCATCGGCGAAGATTGGGTAAAGGCCGCCGCATCTAGCGGCGGCTATGTCGGATTTTGTATATATATATATACATATGTATCGGCTGTATGTGTGTGGGTGTGCTGGAATGGTGTTTGGGTCCGGAGTGGGGAAGGAGCCGGCGCCGGTGTAGCGCCGGCGTGGCTGATGGTGAAGGGCCGTCGCTTAGTGGCAGGGACAGTGATATATATATATATATATATGTGTATGTATTAGAGTGTAGATATATAGGTATGTTGGTGTTGGGTGTTGGCTTGGGATGGAGGTGGAGGAAGTTGGGTGAGGGGCGGCGGCGCCGGGCTGGCGCCGGCGAAGGTGGGGGAGCAGGGGCGGTGATGCAGGGGCAGTCGGGGAAGAGAGAGGCTGGAAATTTGGAGGAAAATAGACAATGGCATTTCTCTGTAAATTTGATAACATGTTAGGGGTATTTTTGCCATATAGTTGTTGCTGGAATTTTGAAATTAAAGTTTAATAATTTCTGAAACTTATAATTAAGATTTAGATAATCAAAGCATGCTTAAGACCTAATTTATGTATAATTATCAAGGAACATTAAAAATATTTAACTTACATAGTTTGATTTAATAATTAATGATAATATGCATGTTTTGCCTAATAAATCATGGAGTTATGATAATGGGATTTAGAATATATTAAGCCTATGGATATTATCTTATAAATTATAGTATGTGATATATGAAAATCGAGATTTAATTAATTGATAAAGATAAGTTATAACTTTAATTTTTATAAATTATGTTTTAAGTATCATAACTAAGTAGATAAATATTGGACTTTGAATTCATGAAAATAACGTTTTGAACTTTCGAATATATATATTGGAAATATAGATTATTACTTAAGCTATAATAAATGAGACAAGTTGTAATTAAATAATAAAGAAAGATTATATAGATTAATGTTTGTTAAATTGAATCTTTTTATATAATTAATTAGGGAATAAAACCCTAGATTTTATCAAAATGATCAAGAAAATATAGTTTAAGCTCGATTTTGGAATAATGTGTTAATACATTAATTATTATAATTTTTAACCAAAGATTTATTTGGGATTATAAATTAAACCGATGTTTCACAAGATTGCTTTTGAGACTAAAATATCGATCTAAAAATATTATACTAATTAATTTATTTTAATTTACGTTTTAGTTATTAATTTTAAATCTAAGGTTTATTAACCTTAGATTCATATTTAATTAACCCCGAAATATTAAGTTCGTTTTGGACTTTCTATTTTTAAGAAATTAGGCATATTTCATTATGAAATAAGGTTATATTTTTAAGAAATTAGTTTCTAAATAAATGATAGTTCGATTAGATTTTAAGTTGAACCCTTATGATTGTAGGCGATACGAAGGTGTCACGCCCCATTTTCATATAACATTTAAAACGTGGATAAATAAGAAGAATAATAAAAATTTTCTTCAAAACAAATCAGAGCGCAAACGCAGCATTTTCATAGGGCGTCCAGCAGAAAAAATCCTGAACCGTTGAGATTTTAAAAAAAAGAATCGAGATTTAGAAGATAACCATTTCTAATACAAAAGGTTTATATCATTCTTCACCCTTGAAAATACGTTCTTGTTTTAGAGTAAAAGACATAAACATTAATTTGTACATAACCGAGGTTTCAGGAAAAAAAAAACCGAACATCCATATACATTCTTATATACATACAAAATAATATAACAGGGATCTCTTTTCATTCCTCCTCGCCTCCGAAATTTTCTGTAAAAAAAAAACACATAAAAGGGGGTAAATGCCAAAAGGACACTTAGTGGGGTTGATTTGTACAGTAAAAGGGGTACACATAACATTTCATGAATACTATATATATATACACGTTGTAGACTCCCGAAGAGTCCCAATGCAATCCATTGATTAGGTTTCCGAAAAAGACCTATCGAAGCCCCAAGCCGACCCCATTTTGGGTTGTTACATCCTTCATGTTGGGATTCTGTAGAATACCCCCTTGTTGGGTTCCGACGAGGAATACCATACTTGGCGTGGCACACGCATGCGCAGTTAAATTATCATACAACAGTTTCCACATAACACATAGTGCACATTGGTCACGTTCACGTTGGCCACATAATTCACGTAACACATAGGTAAAGAAAATCCCTTGACATATGTGGTTTCTAAAGAAACCCCTTTTTAGCGGGTATTATCCCGTCTTATCATCATTTAAAACCATTTGCATTTGTATCACTTGAAAGCAATAGCTCTTAAAACCATATAATTTACTCGAATCATGTTCACGTAGTAAAAACATTTCACTTGAAAATGACATCACATAATAACAGGATTTAGATCACTTAGTCACGTAGTTTTCCATAAAACTGTACAATTTTAAAACATAATTAAGATTTTACCCCCACCTTGTTCGGTGGTTACCACGTGACCAGCAAGTCAAGGATCTCGTATCCCAGAGCTTTAATCCAATAGGTAGCCTACATAATTTACGATGTTTTCTTAGCTCATTATAATCTATAATTAAATATTAAAACAACATCGAATCGGATAATATCGATCGAGATGAGACGAATCGGAACGGTAGGCCTAACGATTGAGGTTGAAGAAACAAGAGAGAAAAATCAGTTTATACAGCTGAGGTGAAAGAGAATGAAATTCGGATCACAACGAAACAAGAATGAGCTCAATCGGAGTTGAAACGGGTTCGAACGGAGCGTTTTAAAATTGAAGGGTATTTTGGTAATTTGATCAAAGGGTTGACTTTGACCGGGACCCACAACCCCCGGTCAGCGGTATCTCGTTGGCAACGACTCGATATTAAAGAACGATGAAAAGAAAACAAGAATCGGATCGAAAATCGCATCGAAAAACGTCATTGTACGCATTCCCCGCGACGGGAAAAACCTCGTCGGCATTTCCCGACGACGGGAAAAAAAACAGGGCAGCGTCTCCCGTTGCTGCCTGGTTTTCTCGACAGCGGGGCAGCACTGCTCGGCAGCTGCCGAGTTTTCTCGGCAGCCTCATCCCCGTCGCTCGCCCAAGTCTCCGGTCGCAACCCTGCTCGAATAGCCACCTTCCCAGAGCCACCGGCGGCGGTGTCGCCATCCTATGCCGCCGAAACTTAGTCCTATGGCTAACCTGAATCACCAGCTACCAGATCCGGCCAACCCTTGCCGGATTCCGGCGTGAATAGTACCATAAAAACTGCCACGAAAACCCTTTGTCAACACAAAAATACACCAACCCAAATGCAACAGCCCCTTTCCCAACCCATTTTCCGGCACCGCCACCGCCACCCAAGGCGGCGCCGCCCCTCCAATGGCTAGCCCACCACTCCGGCAGCCCTTCCGGTGCCTGCAACCTCGAGAAAAAGAGCAAGAGAGAGAAAAACGGGAGAGAGAAAGGTGGCTGAAAATAAGGGTTAAAGGTTTTTGAGTTGGTTTTTCGTCGTTTTCCGGCGAACGAGAAATCGGAATTGAATTTCAGAAGTTGTCCTAGATTCGTATCGTTGAAGGATACGTTATATATGAAAATCAGCGAAAAAGGACAAGTTTGACTTTTTCCGGCGACGGCAGCGGCGGTTTTTCGTCATTTTCCGGCGAACGGAGAATCGGAATTTAATTTCGGAAGTTATCCTGGACTCGTATCGTCGAGGGCTACGTTGTGTGCGAAAATCAGTTGAAACCGACAACTTTGAAATTTTCCGGCGATCTCCGGCGGCGGCACGTAGGAGACAAAATGAAGACGGGAAAGAAAAAGAGAGAGGAGAGAGAGACTTACGTGTGTTCGGCGCTTTTCGGCTCGTTCGGCTTGTTCAAAGAAAAACGGTGAAAATGAAATCGAACTAGAGCTTATTTATAGAAAATGGAAAGTACTATTCACTGGGGTTATTATTCACTAGGTTACTGTTCATGATAAGCTTCGGTTACTATTCACGATAAGATTTCGGTTATGTTCATCACGATTCCGTTCCTCGTTTTTCCGAAACTCTATATTTTGCCCTTTTCTTCGCCGTTTGAGCTACATGTGTCCGATTGACCTCTAGTTCATTTATATCTTCTCGTTTTTCCATTACGCATCTAATGGTATAAAAATATTCTATTTTCCATGTGTATGAATTTTATCCATTTAAAACCTGGTCGTTACCATAGGAGTACGCACCCTAAGTATATTTGGGATCTAGAAGATTTTGATCAGCTGTTCTAAAGGTGGGGGTTAAAATCTTTTTCTGTTTTTAAAAATCGTACAATTTTATGAAAATTAATGTGACTACGTGATTTAAATTCAGTAATTATGTGATGATATTTTTACTTAAACGGTTATCGTTACCTGAATTGTTTTCAAAAGAAGTATACGATTCTGAGAGCTATTGATTTCAAGTATCTCAATGAAAATGATTTAAAGGATGAAAGTCGGGATAATACCCGCTAAGAAAGGTTTTTCTGTATTTATGTGTTATGTGAATTATGTGGCCAACGTGAACGTGATCAATGTGTATTATGTGTTTATGTGGAACCATTATGTGAAACTTAACTGCGCATGCGCCTGCACGCCATGTAGGGTATTCCTTTTTGGAAACCCAACAATGGGGAATTCTACGGAATCCCAACAGGAAGAGGTTTAAAAACCCAAATGGGGTCGGCTTGGGGCCCTGATAGGTATTCTTCGGAAACCTATCCACAGTTTGTAACGACCAGGTTTTTAATGGATAAAATTTGTATACGTGGAAAATATAATATTTTTATACCATTAGATGCGTAACGAAAAAACGAGAAGATAGAAATGAACTAGGGGTCAATCGGACACCTATAGCTCAAACGGCGAAGAAAATGGCAACATACGGAGTTTCGAAAAAAAACGAGGAACGGAATCGTGATGAACATAACCGAAATCTTATCGTGAATAGTAACCGAAGCTTATCGTGAACAGTAACCTACCCTATGAACAGTAACCCTGCCCCTATGAACAGTAACTTTCCATTTTCTATAAATAGGCCCTAGTTCGATTTCATTTTCACCGTTTCTTCGAACGAGACGAACAAGCCGAAAAATGCCGAACACACGTAAGTCTCTCTTTTCTCTCTTTTTTTCTTTCCCGTCTTTATTCTGTCTCCGGCCGGCGCCGCCACGCCGTCGCCGGAGTTCGCCGGAAAATTTCAAAGTTGTCGGTTTCGACTGATTTTCACACACAACATAGCCCTCGACGATAGGAGTCTAGGGCAACTTCCGAAATTCAATTCCGATTTATCGTTCGCCGGAAAACGGCAAAAAACCAACTCCAAAACCTTTAACCCTTATTTTCAGCCACCTTTCTCTCTCCCGTTTTTCTCTCTCTTGCTCTTTTTCTCGAGGTTGCAGGAACCGGAAGGGCCTGCCGAGGTTGTGGGCTAGCCACTGGAGGGGTGGTGCCGCCTTGGGTGGCGGCGCCGGTGCCGGAAAACGGCATGGAAAAGGGGCTGTTGCACATGGGGTTTTGTGTGCGTGTAATGTGTGTTGTGTATGCATGCTGTTGGGGGTTGTATTGGTGGTTGCCGGCGACTGGAAGTCGCCGGCCAGTATCCTAGGTGGTCGGGGGAAGAGTCACCGACGACTGGAAGTCGCCGGCTGGAGCTGGAAATGCGGGGTTTGGTTATGTATTTTGTGTGCGATGAAGGGTTTTTTAGGATGTTTTTATGGCACTATTCATGCCGGAATCCAGCGATGGATGGCCGGAGGTGGTAGCCGGCGGTGCAGGCTCGCCGGAGGATAAGGTGGTGTTGGCATAGGACGGCGCCGCCGCAGCCGGTGGCTTCGGGAAGGTGGGTACTGAAGCAGGATCGCGCCGGGAGTGTTGCCCTGTTTTTCTCCCGCAAGACGCATCCTGTAAATTTTAAGACGCGTCCTGCACGCTAAACTGAATTAGACAGAATTGTAGTCTCTGTTTTTGCCCGCAGGATGTGTCATGGGAGACATTGCCCTATTTTTTTCTCCCGTCGCCGGGAACGTGCGTGACATCGTATTTTCGATCCGATTCTCATTTTCTTTTCATCGTTCTTTAACATCGAGTCGTCGCCAACGTGATATCGCGGAACGGGGGTCATGGGTCCCGGTCAAAATCAACCCTTTGACCAAATTACCAAAATACCCTTCAATCTTAAAATGCTCTGTTCGAACTCGTTTCAACTCCGATTGAGCTCATTCTTGTTTTGTTGTGATCCAAAATCCATTCTCTTTCATCTCAGCTTTATAAACTGATATTTCCTTCTTGTTTCTTCAACCTCAATCGTTAGGCCTACCGTTCCGATTCGTCTCATCTCGATCGATAATATCCGATTCGATGTTATTTTAATATTTAATTATAGATTATAATGAGCTAAGAAAATATTGTAAATTATGTAGGCTACCTGTTGGATTGAAGCTCTGGGATACGAGATCCTTGACTTGCTGATCACGTGGTAACCACCGAACAAGGTGGGGGTAAAGCTTTATTTATGGTTTTAAATCGTACAGTTTTAAGGAAAATTATGTGACTAAGTGATTTAAATTCCGTCATTATGTGCTGTTGTTTTCAAGTAAAATGTTTTTACTACGTGAACAGGATTCGAGTAAATTATATGGTTTTAAGAGCTATTGCTTTCAAGTGATACAAATTCAAATGGTTTCAAATGATGATAAGACAGGATAATACCCGCTAAAAAGGGGTTTCTTTAGAAACCACATATGTCAAGAGATTTTCTTTACCTATATGTTATGTGAATTATGTGGCCAACGTGAACGTGACAATGTCACTATGTGTTATGTGGAAACTGTTGTATGATAATTTAACTGCGCATGCATGTGCCACGCCAAGTAGGGTACTCCTCGGCGGAGCCCAACAAGGGGGTATTCTACGGAATCCCAACATGAAGGGTGTAATAACCCAAAATGGGGTCGGCTTGGGGCCTCGATAGGTCTTCTTCGGAAACCTATTCAACGGATTGCATTGGGACTCTTCGGGAGTCTACAACGTGTATATATATATATAGTATTCAAGAAATGTTATGTGTACCCCTTTTACTGTACAAATCAACCCCACTAAGTGTCCTTTTGGCACTTACCCCTTTCATGTGTTTTATTTTATAGAAAAATTCGGAGGCGAGGAGGAATGAACAGAGATGCCTGTTATATTATTTTTGTATGTATATATGAATGTATTTGAGTTGTGAGATCCTGAGGTATTCTTTCCGCTGCGAATATTATGTTAAATCTGTTGAAACCGATTATTGATATATATAATATTTTCTCTTCGTCTCCTACCTTATTTTCTTCTTCCTGCACGCCCATGTGGAAAACTCTGATAAATTTTCTATAAGAAATTGGGGCGTGACACAGTTGCCATTGGGACTCTTCGGAAGTCTACAACGTGTATTATATGTATAACATGTAAGTAATAGTATGTGTATATTATTATTATAAATTCCCCAACCCCACTAAGTGTCTTTTTGGCACTTTCCCCTTCCATGTAAAATGTTTTCAGTGTCCTTTTGGCACTTACCCCTTTCGTGGCGCTGGAGCGATGGATGCTGGTAGCCAATGATTAAAAGTTGAAGAAAATTTTAAATTCAAAAATGTATGTTTTATAATAATTTTTCTGGAATTTATTTATTTTTAATTTCTTAAATGAGTGAATTTTATTTGTAAGTAACGCCTCGGTCAAGGTTTATCTTTAAAAAGGAAACGGGGCGTTACATTATGAAAATTATTGTGGTAAAGAGTGTCTTCTCTTCCTACGTACCACTAATTCAAGATCAAAATTTTATCTATGACTTAAGAATGCAATTTGACCATATTTTGAAACTGATATTATGTGATTAAATGTGTGCTTATGTGTGAAGTGTTAAATAATTTTAAGTCTTTAGCATATGAATTAGAGTTTTATGAGTTAAGATATAAAATACGGTTTTTATTCCCTTCAAGGTACAATTGATGCTTATTTTAAAGTATGCTTTAAAATTCTCCTAAATTGTAGTTATGTGTTTATGATATACAATGTGTGACATGTATGATAAGCACATTAGGTTAGATGATTATGATATGATTTTATGATATTATAATTAATTGAAACACATCAACAATTACCGAATAATATGTTAAATAAGTAAACAGTGAAGATGAATATGTATATATGTTTATGATATAAATGAGATGTGATTTAAAAACTAAAAGTGAATGAATGTGTCGAGTGCAGTATGAGACGATCGGATACTTTAGTAGTTATCCCCACTTCAAGTCAAACCTCAAAAGTGGGTAACTTATACTTTCTAGCTATGTGTTATTAATTGAATTAGTAAGTTATGTATGAAAATCTACAGATAGAAGCACCATAGCTATAACTGGTATGCAACTTCCTTATCGGGCGTCGACCTTAAGGGCGAAAGTGCCTGGTCTACGAAGCGAGGTCTAGTAAGTAAGCAATCCCACTTTCCACATTGTTATGTTATGGTTCAAGGGTGAGCGTACCCAAGGATAATGTTGTAATATATGCTTAATAGTTTAATTGCTTCAATGTATTAGAGAAGTACGATTATCCCACTAGGCTTCCTCTCCGAAGGAGTCTCATGATGTTATCTAAAATATTTTTCAGGTTTAGTTTACGACGAAGCGGATGTGTAGCCAACTGTACGGACTTCTTCCTAGAAGCATATGTGTAACGCCCTAGTTCCATTAATTAGGAAAAGGTCGTCACCCTTTACTTACTTAAAACTAAACAATTCATAAAATATATTACAGCAGAAGTTTAAAACAAAAATACGAGATTTTTTTTAAACTTGACATAATTTATTTTGACTCGTGTCTCGCCCTGTAACACCTAAATTTTTTTAAAATTTTAACTATATATGATATAAATATATATTATAGGTTATATTACATTAATGTGCATATTAGTATAATTGGATAAGCAAGGTGTAAGTCAAAATATTCTAGAAGCTATCAATCATAGAAAAGTTGGAAAAAATAAGATAAGAAAATTCAATTGCATTGTTTCTTCTATTTTTTCCTCTCGTCTCCCTCATCCTCACCTTCATCTCCAACCACAACCGGCTCCTACAGATCATCACCCTCACCACAGGCCATCTAATTTTCCGGCAAGATAATCGGATAAAGTAATAGATCTCGCCGAGCTCGTCGTAAGGACGGGTTCGAAACTTCGAAACACCACCGTCTCCACCGCGCACAAGCACGGGAAGAGCGGCTGTTGCTCTCCCTGTTTTCCTCTGTTTCTCCGTTGCTGTTTCGGGTTGCTTCTGTGCTGCAGTTCACCATCGAGTCGGGGGAAAGGAGCTGGCGCTGTTACGCTGGCGCGTCGAGTCGAGGACCGCCGCTGAGAACGGCTGCTGTGCTGGAACTGAGCTTGGCGGTATGGGGTTGTGCTCGGCTGTGTATGTTTGAGTCTATGTGTGTGTAAGTTTGAGTCTACGTGAGTTTGTGTTTGCTGTTGTGGGCTATAGTGGTGATGGCCGGTGTCGGAGTTGCGCCGGCAAGTGGTCAGGCCGCCGCTGTGAGTTGCAGAGGCAGAGGTGTGTGCAGGGTGTGTTTGAGTCTGTGCAATGAAGTGTCAGTCGGGAATCGGGTGTTGGGTGTCGGCCATGGTGTAGTCGCCGGCGACAGGGAGTCGCCGGTTGTGGTGAACTGGCGAGCAACGGCGGCAGCTGGGCGGCGATGGGGCTGCAAGCTGGAAAGGTTTCGAGTTAAGAGTGGGGCATATTTTTTAGAATTGGAAATAATAGGAGGGCTAGGTTGCAATTATAAAATTGATGACATTTAAATGAAAACCTTAGCATTTTAGGAAATTGCATATTAACCTTAAGTATTTAAAGCATGTTTTAAGACCCCTAAATTATGGATAATGAAAAATGAACCCTCGAACTTATTGAGATTTCATGGATTTCCCTAAAATTTATTGATATTATGTATTTCTCCTTAGAATTCTTGAAATTTATGATAATGATATATATTTTTATTGAATATTAGAATATATTGGAATTATAGATGTTATCTTATAATTAATAGAATTTAACCTATGAAAAACAGAACTTTAATTGAGTGATAAGGATAAATTATGTTAATTAAATTATGTTATTTAGATCTGTTTATATAATCAATTAGGGTATAAAGCCCTAGATTTTATCGAATTATTAAGAAAATATAGTTTAGGCTCGATTTTGGAATTGGGTGTTATTATATAAATTATTATAAATTTTACCAAAAGATTTATTTGGAATTATAAGTTCAACCTATATTTCGCAAGATTACTTTTGAGACTAAAATTATAGACCCTAAAAAATATTATACTAATTAATTTATGGGTGGGACTAAACACACCCCAAGAACTTCTAAGGACACCCCCATCCATGTGTAAAATCATGTGTAAAATAACACATAGATGGGGTGCACTTAAAAGTTCTTGGGGTGTGTTTAGTCCCACCCTTAATTTATTTTACGATTTAATAATTATTTCTAATCTAGGATTTAACCACCCTAGATTCACATCTGTTTTAACCCGAAATCGAACTTTATATAATATGGATTATGTATTTCATTATAAAATAGGTTTTACATTATATATATTATTAAATCGATGATAATTTGATTAAATTCTAAGTCGAACCCTTATAATTGTAGGCGAGAAGCAGGAGGTTGCACCCTAGATAGCTTTGGGATCTTAAAGTCTTTTGACTGTCTACTTAAAAGGTTGGGGTAATTTCTTTAAATTATATTATTATAAAGTTTATGCTATTAATATATGAAATCTTTTAAGATTAATATTGATTGTGAATGGGATTGTTGAATGATTAAGTTTAAGTGATGAATTTTGATTATTTATTTGATGGAGTTGTTTGATGGAAATCTTGATACATGATGAATGATTGAGACGAATACGTGCATTATTGAATGAATTACATCAAGTGATGAAATGAGATTGTTTATTGATTGAATTGATTGGATTAATTGGATTGTTTGATTGAGATATTTGTGATTGGTAAAGGTTAAATCGGGTTTGATTCCTGCGGTAAAGGTTAGCGGTAAAGGTTAAATCGGGTAAAGGTTAGCGGTAAAGGTTAAATCGGGATTGATTTCCCATGGTAAAAGTTAACGGTAAAGGTTAGTGGTAAAGGTTAACGGAAAAGGTTAAATCGGGTTTGAGCCGAGGTAATGGATAATTTGGGAAAAATCTCAAATTTATGTGATACAATTATGTTAAATGATCGAATGTTATGGATTATGTTTTCATAAGTTTATTTTGATAAAAGATGTCCTTATAGGTGAAATTGCTTCCACTGAGTGTAATTCGTACGCTCACCCCGTGTTATTTATTTTTTTATATAAATCCAAGATGATTTTGCTGATGAAGTGGAAGGAAGATGCTTTATCTTTTGATTGTAAATAATGTCATCAATGTTTCTAAAACTTTAATTTTGAGTTTGTAAAGCTTAAGGCCGTGGATTCAAATATTGATGTTATTTACCGTCGTTTTTGTTAAGATTTAAATGTTTTATGTAATAGTTTATAAAATATTTCTTTTATGATTAGATAAATAATCTTTAAAAATTTGAGTTTATTATGTTGCTGGACGCCCAAAGATGAAAATTAATTAATTAATTTATTTATTTATTTTGAATAAAAATTGGGGCGTGACACACCCACATTTCTAGGTTAAATGTGTAGACATACACTTATATGAGATAATGTCACGCCCCAATTTCATATAAAGTTTAAAACGTGGAAATATATATATTTTCATTTTCTTTAAATAAATCAGAGCGCAAACGCAGCATTTTCATAGGGCGTCCAGCAGAAAAAAAAATCCTGAACCGTAGAGATTTTAAAAAGAATCGAGATTTAAAATAAATAACCATTTAAAATACAAAAGGTTTATATCATTTCAGCGAAGAAAAAAATACGTTCTTGTTTTAGAGTACAAGACATAAACATTAATTTGTACATAATCGGGGTTTCAGGAAAACAAAACGAACATCCATATACATTCTTATATACATACAAAAATAATATAACAAGCATCTCTGTTCATTCCTCCTCGCTTCCGAAATTTTCTGTAAAATAAAACACAAAAGGGGTAAGTGCCAAAAGGACACTTAGTGGGGTTGATTTGTACAGTAAAAGGGGTACACATAATATTTCTTAACTACTATATTTATATATACACGTTGTAGACTCCCGAAGAGTCCCAATGCAATCCGTTGAATAGGTTTCCGAAGAAGACCTATCAAGGCCCCAAGCCGACCCCATTTTGGGTTATTACACCCTTCATGTTGGGATTCCGTAGAATACCCCCTTGTTGGGCTCCGACGAGGAGTACCCTACTTGGCGTGGCACACGCATGCGCAATTAAATTATCATACAACAGTTTCCACATAACACATAGTGCACATTGTCACGTTCACGTTGGCCACATAATTCACATAACACATAGGTAAAGAAAATCTCTTGACATATGTGGTTTCTAAAGAAATCCCTTTTTAGCGGGTATTATCCCGTCTTATCATCATTTGAAACCATTTGCATTCATAGTAAAACATTCATAATCCATCATGTGCTTTAAAACATTCATTAATCATATACATCATATCACTTTCATTATCACACATAACATTTCATGCGTTCAGCACATAAACCCAACACATTTCATAATAATCTTAAAATATTGCATTAACTTTATAAAATATCTTAATTTAAAGAATTTAGCCCCACCTTATTCAGTGGTTACCACGTGATCAGCAAGTCAAAGATCTTGTATCCCAGAGCTTCAATCCAACAGGTAGCCTACATAATTTATGATGTTTTCTTAGCTCATTATAATCTACAATTAAATATTAAAACAACATCGAATCGGATAATATCGATCGAGATGAGACGGATCGGAACGGTAGGCCTAGCGATTGAGGTTGAAGAAACAAGAGAGAAAAATCAGTTTATAAGGCTGAGATGAAAGAGAATGGATTTTGGATCACAACAAAACAAGAATGAGCTCAATCGGAGTTGAAACGAGTTCGAACGGAGCGTTTTAAGATTGAAGGGTATTTTGGTAATTTGGTCAAAGGGTTGACTTTGACCGGGACCCACGACCCCCGGTCTCGTTGGTGATGACTCGGTGATAAGGTACGATGAAAAGAAAACGAGATTTGGATCGAAAACGAATCGAAAATACGATGTCACGTGCGTTCACGGCGAAGGGAAAAACCTCGTCGGCGTTTCCCGACGACGGGAAAAAAATTAGGCCAGCGTCTCCCGTTGCTGCCTGGTTTTCTCAGCAGCGGGAGCACCGTGCTCGGCAGCTGCCCAATTTTCTCGGCAGCCTCGGCCCCCGTCTCCCGTCGCGACCCTGCTCGACCAGCCATCTTCCCGGAGCCACCGACGGCGGTGTAGTCGTCCTATGCCGCCGAAACTTGGTCTTATGGATAGCCTGAAACACCGGCAATCCGATCCGGCCAACCCTCGCCGGATTCCGGCGTGAATAGTACCATAAAAACAGCCACGAAAACCCTTCGTCGCACAGATTTTTACACAAAATCAATGTAACAACTACTTTCCTAATCCATTTTCCGTCACCGTCACCGACACCGCCACCCAAGGCGGCGCCATCGTACCAGTGGCTAGTCCACCACTCCGGGAGGCCCTCTGATGCCTGCAACCACGAGAAGAAGGGCGAGAGAGAGAAAAACAGGAGAGAGAAAAGGTGACAAGAAGCAAGGGTTTAGGGTTTGGAGATGGTTTTTCGCCGTTTTCCGGCGAACGGAAAATCGGAATTGAATTTCGGAAGTTGCCCTAGACTCGTATCATCAAGGGCTACGTTGTGTGCGAAAATCAATCGAAACGGACGAGTTTGAAATTTTCCGGCAGCTCCGACGGCGGCGGCGGCGACTCACCGGAAACGGAATATAAAATTTAAAAAAAAAGAAAGAGAGAGGAGAGAGAGACTTACGTGTTTTCGGCGCTTTTCGGCTCGTTCGAAGAAACGGTGAAAATGAAATCGAACTAGGGCCTATTTATAGAAAATGGAAATCACTATTCATGGTAGGTTTACTGTTCATAGGGTAGGGTTACTGTTCATGATAAGCTTCCGGTTACTATTCACGATAAGATTTCAGTTCCGTTCCTCGTTTTTCCGAAACTCTATATTTTGCCCTTTTCTTCGCCGTTTGAGCTACAGGTGTCCGATTGACCTCTAGTTCGTTTCTATCTTCTCGTTTTTCCGTTATACATCTAATGATATAAAAATATTATATCTTCCTTGTCTATAAATTTTATCGATTTAAAACCGATCGTTAAACACGTATCTGAAACGCACGTAATTAAATTAAACACTCAAGAATTAACACACATAAGATATTTTAATTAAGGGTTTACTTGTTTAATTAACCAATTATGCTTTATTTTTGTCCTGGGCGTTACAGATAACATGATAGAACAAACATATTATACTGAAATATAAGTTTAGGTTCATCATATATCATAATTTACATATCCAAAATATAATATTGTTCTCAAAAGTAAACACTACTGTAGTAATTTAACATTAAAGATGTAACACCCTAAAATTTTAAATAAATTAATTTAAATATACATTATATAGTATTAATGTAACACCCAAAAATTTATAAAATAAATTTTAGAATAGTAATAGTATAGGTTAAATATAAATAATAAAAAAATATAATAATAATAATAATTATTATGCTAATAAAATATGAAAGAGAAATAAACAAAATAAAATTTACTTATATATATATATAAGTATATATATATATATATATATGCTACGCACACAATACATATATATAACTAAAACTTATATAATTAATCTAAATATGTATATATATATGCTACGTACCCAATGCATACATATAAGTATAATATATAAAATTATTCTTATATATATATATATATATGAATAAATGAATTAAATTCAATCTAATGAATTAGGTTATAAATTAACCTTAGAGATATTATAATAATTAAAGTAGGTACAATATAATAGTTATATTAAATCTAGGTTTTAAAACCCTCGATTCACGTCTCGTTAATCCCATAACATAAATATGAATATTATGTTTTAATCTTTATAATTTAATGAACAAACCAAAGACCATATTATAAATATTAATTATAATATCTCTTAATTTCCAACGAATTTTTGACTTAAATATAATTATAGACGTTGAGATTGACCCTTATAATTTAATAAGCGAATCAATGACTTAACTATAAATATTAAATATACAATTAAATCCTCAATATTGTTAAAAATGATAAAATGTAAAGAAATAATTATGAACCTTACAATTTAAATCTCAAAGTTAAGAATCAAATTAAATATCAATTTTAATCCTATTAAATAAAAATTAACTAAACATGTTATGCAATTAAATATATTTTCTAAATTAACTTATAATTTCAGTTAATTGAATTCATGTTTATAATTTAAATTATACAATTAGGTTTTCTAAGATTATTTTAAAGATCTTCAAGAATTAGTTTAAGTAAAATCTTTATAATTTAATTATCTAAAATTACTATTAAGTCTTCAAGATCTAACCAAAATCATAATTTTATAATTAATTTTCCTGAAAACTAAGATAAGTATTTCAAGATTTAAATAAAGTCTAATTAAGTTTTCTAATATTTTAATAAACGCATTTTTATTATAATTTCATTTAAACCCTATATTTACTTTAAAAATCATTCATTTTACTTTTAAACCACAACCTTGTAAGAAATCGAGCTTTAATTAAATGACAAAGAGAAATTATAGTAATTAAGTTATATTATTTAAACCTCTTTATATGTTGATTAAGGTATAAAATACTAGATCCTTATTAAAATAATTAAGGAAACTTAGTTTCAGGTCGGGTTTTGGGTTGAGTGTTATCACCCTAGCATATTACATTAATACTTAATTTTATTTCAGGTTAACCCTGTTAGATGGTCTGTTAACAGAAAAGGTTCTAAATTAAGAATGTATTTTTAATTAATAATAGTTTGATTAAATTCTAAAGCGAACAATTACGCTATGTAGGAAATACGAACGGAGGAAAGAACTAAGCTCGTATAAAAGTAGACGCTTTGCAAGCTTTCTCAGTAAAAGGTGGGGAAAAGTGCTAAGTCGGTATTTATATTACTTTCAAAATATTTAAATTACGAATTTTATTATGCTATATGAAATGTGTTGGGTTTATGTGCTGAAGGCATGAAATGTTATGATATGATGAAGGTGAATCTTATACTATGTGAAATGTGACATGTTTTAATATATATGATGAATGCAAAGGTGAAGAATGGTGTGAAGTTAAGATTTGCATATGTGCAAATAAGATGTGCTTTCATGGCAGTTGAGATTTGCAACTAAATGTTGTGTTAAATTAATGTGTTTTGATGTGTATGTTTGATATGTGTATATGTGAAGTAATTATGTGCGCATGTGCATGCGTATGCAAGACGGCTAAGACCCGTATATGACGGCTGATCACCGTACCAGGGCGGCTAAGACCCGCATATGTTTCTAGGGCGGCTAAGACCCGCATATGTTTTCCAGGACGGCTAAGACCCGTAAAAATGTTTTCATGGCGGCTAAGAACCGTAAAATGCTTTCATGACGGCTAAACACCGTAAATTATGTGAAAAGTGTTGTTTGAATGTGAAGTATGATTGATTTGAGATGGACGCTTACATTATAAAGTGATCTATTTTTCTACGATTTTTATTAAAATACAAACATTTTACGAAATTCACTTTTATGTGATAAAATAGTGGTTTTGTAAGTGCTTTTAAATTTATAAAATTTTATTACAATGAGTTGTTGAAAGCCGTGTAAAATCTTATAAAATTATTTTTATGTCATCCCGAGTTTCCCCACCCCACTGAGTGTATTTCGAACACTCACCCCTCTTTTAAAATATTTTCAGTTTAAGGATTTCTTTTATGGCGTGGAGTGCGAGCGGTGGATGCTGGTAGCCGATGAGCAAAGGTTAAAGAACCTTTTTATTTTAAAATGATTAATTTCATGTATTTAAGAAATGTAAGTTTTATAATTATTCTTGATTTTATTTATATTTATTCTTGAAAAGAGGAAATTTTTATATTAGAGTAACGCCTCGATTAATGTTTATCTACAAAAAGAATCGGGACGTTACAAAAGGGGTGATGAAAAATGAGTCCAACTTGCTACACGTCCACGTCATCATTCACTAGACCTAAAAAATATTAAAGGAATGTGGGAGTCACTTGCCCACTAAACCTTGCTTTCATAGACCAGACACTCTTACCCTTATGGTCGTCACCCGATAGTGAAGTAACTATAATGACACATAAAGATACAACAATTTTAATAATTCATAGGTGATTCCAAAAATGACAAGAATATTTACATGATCACATAATAGTGTTAGATGTCATAATTTGAAAATTCACAATTTTTTACCATGTACATATATAAATAAAATTAATTCTATAAACTAGTTTTTCACTTCAATTTCAACCCAAAATTAGTCTATATTGAAAAATTTATCAAACATTATAGGATTCATGAAAAATTTTATATTTTCAAAGAATTTAAACAATATGTTGAAGTATAACATATAAAAATATCAACTAAAACTAAGGTTTACATAATTAGTTATGAATTTTCTAAATTGGCTGAAAACAGGGCACCTTATATACTGAAATTATTTTTTTTGCAAAACTCTTCATAAATTGTACAAGGCTTTAAAATTTACAAGGTAAATTTTTACATGTTCTTAAGAGTGTGTACTATAATATACTAAAATATCACATGTGAACTTAAAGCCTAAAACTCAGGAGAAAGGTTTTACTTAGACACAAAAACAGAGAAAATTTGTCACATAATAGGGCTATGTTTGAAACCCTTAAAATATTCATGTCATACGAGTGAGTTGGGATCAAGCTCGGTTTCCTCCATAAGCAATCCTGCAAAAACCCTTAAAATCTCGAAATAAATATTAGCTTATAAGATCTTTAAAATTATTAAACATGATGTAATACGTTCATCATAATTTTATATAACTTAAGAGCTCACACTTAATCATTTATAATTGAACACTAAAATATTTTTTTATAAAATATGCAATGCAGGTTTTCTTGAAAACGGGGTGTTACAATATGTTTTAATTTATTTTAATGTGTATGAATTTAATATTACATAAAATCTTTAAAAACTTCTATGTTGGATTTTGATTTACAAATGTGGGTAGAACACGAGTTAGTTTCTTACAAGCTAAACTTTTCGATTTAAAATAAGAAAAAAATATACTTGTGTTTTTAGTAAAGTCTTCCGCTGAGTTTCTCTACGAAAATGATTTTAAATTATTATTATATATTTTTATGAACATTTTGAGCATATAATGTTAGGGCGGAGCCTCAATCCTCCTAAGTTGGGTTGGGGTGCCACATAAAGTGTTTCCAAATATGCTCAACTAAATCCGCATGGAGTTAGTGATGCACTTGATTATCACGTATTTTCATATTAATCAGGAAAAATTCTTGAAATTCTCGATTTGGGCCTTGGATGTGTTATGGGGATTATCATCTTCGTCATTATATCAATTTGTAATCATATTTCCCTTATCTTCAACGATCATGTTATAGTACAAGTTAACATGATTTCCTTAAGTTTTTTCCTATACCAAAATCAAGTTGGGCCTCTCACAATTTCATCAAGCTTAAAGCACTCCAAATGCTCATTCAACATCTTTTCTTGCAGCCTCTTGTTTTTATTTGAACAATCTTTTTTTAGGATCCTCTAGGCATGGAATTTTTTTATTAAAAGTAGCCTATTATGAATAAATTCCATTTGTTAGATAATACCTCTTCGTATAAGTTGTGTCTTTCATTGTAAAATTAACATCCGGTGTATTTTCTTGCAGCACATTGTTGAACTAAGGTGATTCATACAACATCGTAATATCATTTTGTGAGCTTGCAACGCCAAAAAAATACATGTCATATCCATAGATCATGAGAAATGATCGCTTCAAGGACAATTGTAGGAGACTCATGTCCTATTCAAAATTGGTCATTCCAAGAACCGGATATTTTTTCCATTCCAAATGCATACAATCAAGATTTCCCAACATGCTTGGAAAGCTATGTCTCTCCTCATGCATTTGGAGAAGACGATGTATATCGTCTATAGTTGGCTTCGTCAAGTATTGATCACAAAAAAATTCTATCACAACCTGACAAAAACTGAAAAGATATTTGACAAAAGTGGACTCACTCATTCGTAAGTAGTCGTCGTGCATTGACGGATAGTCGTTGTGCATTTCTGTAATGGTGATAAACTGACTCTTCCCAAAGCATCAATTCTTTGTTGAAAAAATGTTGAGTGATTTTTTAGTGCATTCACGATGCGAATGAATTATTGTCTTCGTATTCAAATCATTTACAAAATAGATTTTCGGGATGCACAGGGTCTTTTGAGAAATAATCATTGATTAACCTTTCATATCCTACTTCATGATCCCATCTAATATGCCTTCTTCTCTACAACATCTCATTTACATGTTTGCAAGATTTCATTGCTTCATTAAACTATCCTTAATATCAATTCTATTTCCCGATTATTAGCCCGTGGATCAACTTCCACATCACTAGAAGAACTAGAATTTGAGTTGTTAGAGACATTTTATAAAATTGTGTTGTGTTGTATTATGAATGTGATAATGGTGAATGAATACTCTTGTATTTATTATTGCATTGCTTTGATGCTGTTCACATGTGACTCATGTAATAATTGAGCCAACATTTACAGGGTGCATGTGATCTTTAGGTGATTCTCTATATTATCTTATCTCTTTTCCCTATGTCACTTTGAGAGAGAAAGAGAAAGAGAGGGAGAGAAAAATAATACATATAAGATGGATATTTATTATCATTTTGAGATAGAGACAATAAATATAAATGAGATCCATTGACTTGAAATGCATTAATAATAATTTAAAATAAATTACACTTATAAGATGGAAAAAAAACAATTGAAAATACATAATAGAAAATACAAATTGATAAAATTAAGGAGTAAACATATTTAGGCACACCATTTGGCTTTGATTTCCACACACATTTGTAGATGGAAAATAAGTTGTTCGGGGTATAACAACTTGCATCTTTCGTAAGAATCTTATACTATCACATTTGAGTTCTTTTGCTGTCATTTTCCACCTCTTGTTTTCTTAAAGTGGAAAATGTGGATAATTCATCCACCATCTTGGTATACTTCATTTTTAATTCATAGATGACAGATTTTGTTGGATTAGTCTTTCCATTTCCTTTGTTTTTTGCAGCCTTCTGACTAATTGGACGAACCTCCTCTTTATTAGATCCCAACTCAATATGGGTGTCTTGATTGGATGAATTGTTTCTTGCTCTTGAATCATTAGTTCTTATTTTTTACGTCCCAACAAAACGACCGGAGGATTGTGGAGAAAATTATACTCGATCTTTCATGATGCTCCACACATGCTCCAAATTAAATATAACACCATTATTTTCATCACAATACTTTTGATAGATAAGACATAAAATATCTTCATTATTGTGATTGCTTGATACAAACTATAAATTTGATTATAGTCGGCATTGAAGCGATTCAAATTCAGACAAATTGTATTGTGCCGATGTGATCATTACCGATGATTGGATCATTGTTGACTGTCATCCAAGACTTCACTAGGAGCACATCCTCATCCTTCTTCCAATTAGGTCGCTTTTGACAAACTTCAACATCAACCTTTACTTTATTGAAAGTGTCTCGTTAGGTGTTGAATCTCAATCAGAAAATTGAGTTTCCAGGATATAAGATGGTGTGATCGGTTTTTTCTCCTTTCAGACCTTAAAGGCTAACTTGTTGCACCTGGATTAGAGAATTCATGTCTTTACCAAAACTTTGGTATAAATGGCATCTAAGAAGAGTTGCCGGAATAATTTATCATACTTTCAAAACTAGATAAATTTTGAGAATATTTTTGGGCAAATGGAAAATTTTCGGACAACTGTGGTGGAAATTGACCTGAAAAATTGAATTGAGAATATGGAAGATTAGGGAGGGTTTGAGAATTTTGTGGAGCATCATTTGCATCCTCAATATTTTTAGAATTTAAGAAATCTTGCAATATTTTTCTAGTATTTGCATTCATTTCTTTGCAAAAAATTCAATAAGAATGCTACAAATTGGAAAAAAGATGTGTATAAGAGAAAGTATGAAGATATGTTGAGAAGTATAGTTTCATTGTAAACATGATGGTTTATTTATAGAAGATGAAATGTTTGTGAAATATCTTCTTTGAAATAAAGTCCTCAAATTTTTTAATTCAAAAAGTGTTGGTCAACATGTCTAAAATCAATGCTACTTTGAATGAGAATTGACATACAATTCTATTAAATATTAACAATAGGATTGACAACACAACGCTACATCAAATTGAAAGTAGAATTGACAACACAATGATATTATAAGTCAAAAATATATTTGACTACATTAATTGGAATCCAATGTGTAATATAATATTATCTTATAATTTACATGTATTGAAGTATATTAAAAAAATTATGAAAGGCTAAGAAAACTTAATATAATGGTTAATTATCATTTTCGTAAGAAATATATTATTAAAATATTATAGTTAATACAATTTTAAAGTTGAACTAAAAAAACAAAAAAAAATAGACTTTGATTGGATTGTGGAAATTAAAATTGTGATTTTAAATGGAATCCATACAATTAAACATTAAGACTATGATTATATAAATAGGCAGTATAAAATTGAGTAGATTTATTGAAGAGACGATAAAAAATGAAAATAAGTAGTCTAATAAACAGGCAGTACAATAAAAGTTAAAGAATATATAAAAACCAAATAGATTTTGATTTAATTTAGATTTTTAAAATTTGAAAACCAAATTTTATTTATGTTAGGATTTCAGTGTTTAGATTTTGATGAGACAAACCGGCTTTGTAATAGGAAGTTAGAGTACCTCATTTTTCACAGTGTTTAAGTGAAATCATATAAACTAGAATTGAGTCTGTAAGTTTATTTTCTGAAAGATGGATGAACTCAACAAAGCCATGTTATATCAAGAAGATAAAAGTATGAAGAAACTGCAAGAATAAATTACAGCAGTACAGTAAGATAACATGTTGCAAGAAGATCAAGGATACAAAGTAGAAGATAAGACTTGTTGCATACTCCAACAAACCTCGACCACAACAAACAGAAACAACACCCTGTAATCCGAGGAAGTATAAATGTAGTACGAGAAACGAAGATCAAAGTAAGTTTAAATAGAGCCGATTGAGACAAGATCAAAGCTGCAGTTGCAGAGCAAATACAGAGATGACACGTGGCCTAACAGGTTGTAAAAAGTTGCAAGCCGCAACCACCACATTGAATGCACTAAAAAGATAAGTCAAGATGCATTAAATACGAGCCATGCCTCTAATCAAAACCCTAAATTCAAATGAGAGATATCTCCTTCAATTGAAATCTTTCTACAAGTATAAATAGAGGTCAAGTTACTCTAAAACTGGTTACTGAAACATTTGCGCTCAACAAGTCTAAGCATTATCAAGCTATATTCTCAAGCATCCTTACTAGTTTCAGTCACTTGACCTAAGTGAAGTGAACAAGCCTCAACTACAAAGATTCGAAGAGGATTCAGAAGCTCACTTCACTGCACCAGTTGAAGAAATAACAAACATATACTTTAACCTATTTGTTGTGTGCTAGGTTGTTTTAGTTGTCGTCAGTTGATAGGATTTATCCTTGCTGATTGTATTTAGTTGTTTAGGAGAAAGACAACTTCCCTTGTGGGGTTTAGAAATCCTAAGTGGGTTTGCCTTTAGAACTTGCAGCAAGCTATGTGTACGCTGAGTTCTAGTAGGTGTGACTTGTTAGGTTGTACCCTGTAAATCAATCCTGCTTAACGAAGTTCCTGCTTGAGGACGAAGTAGAGTGGACGTAGAAGGATTACACCACTTTCGAACCACTATAAACTATAAGTGTTTTATTTGTTTTATTTTACTGCATCTTATGTTTAGTCTATCACAAGAATAGAATCTTCACAAGAAAACATAATTGAGAAAACAAGCTTTTTGTCAAAGTATAAATTTTCCACTGCAAAGAACTCTAAGATACAGCATACAACACAGCATCCTAGTGCTGTAAGCAGTATTATCCTGTGCTATAAGGTCAAATAACTTATTGTATAGTAAGTTTGAAAAGATTTTCAAAATTGATGAAGGTTTATTCACCCCCTCTGAACCTCCGAGACCACTTGGAACCAACAATTTGGATATATTTAAAATAAAAAATATTATATTAAAATAAAAACTATCATGGATTCTTCAAATCATAAGTTGCCTATGTTTTCCATAAAAGAATGGGATAGCAAGACAACTTCTATGAGAGTTTTAATGGATCTAAAATCCATGAGCTCATTCGACCTCTTCTCTTACCTTAAAGCTTTTGAGTATGATATCAATAGAAGAAAGAAGGGGGTAGAAGAGTCGAGCTCCAAGGTCACTGCACTAACTGCGAGAAGTACAAATGATACAACAATTGCAAGTCAGAGCTATCTGCTGAGGATTAGAAGAAGACATGGCCCTACTCCTGAATAAATTCAAAAGATTTATGAATAACAACAAAATGAGTGATTTCAGAAGGAGTCAACCATCACCTCAAGAATCTCTTTCTCCCCAAACAAATACAAATAATTGTGACTTGTGCTACAATTGCAGGAAGCCTGGACACTATGCAAGAAGCTGTCCACACCCAACAGTTCACATATATCCTAAAGAAAATAGAGATCAGATGAGAGAAAAAAGAAGAAATGATAGACAGAAGTTAAGAGCTCTCATTAGAGAAATGGAAAAAGCTAAAAATACAGCAATTTCCAAGGAAATATTGAAAGCTGCAGAATTTTTTGATAGTAACAGTGAAACCTCATCCTCAGATGAAGAAACACTAATTTGCCTGATGGCAAAGGACTGCAAAGACAGTGGAGATGATGAGGTAACCTATCAACCTATGTCCATCCCTGAAAAAGAGAAGATGAACATGATTCATTCCCTCAAACGGATCATGAGTGACTTTCAGCAGATAAACTCAACTCATGAGAAGCTGAAGTTTGAAAATGAGAACTTAAGAAGCAAGAACATTGATCTTGCAAAGGTGCTATCAGCATATGAGTCTAATAAGTCAAGATACAACAAGCTTCAGAAAGAGGTCTCAAGGCTCTAAGCTAGAGCATGAGAAGGAAAACTTGTAGTCAACAATTAGAATATTCAGCAAATTTGCTAAGGATGCAAGAGAGTGTTTGATGATGGCCAAGTCCTTTTGAGAAAACTGGCTTAGGATACAACACTTATACCTCTCATGATACAGCAAGCTCATCAAAAACTATGCTGTTTGTTCAAGCTAAAACTCCAATGGAGGATGAGTTACTAAGTAACTGTAACGCCCTGTTCCCCTTTTAATTGAAAATAGGTCGTCATCCTTTATTTATTTAGAAATTAAAGAAATTATAATTATTTTTTAAATATACAGCGGAAGACTTAAAAAGAAGACACGAGAGCTATATATATATAATTTTTTTTAAAACCGTAACACATATACATACATATATATATATCCAAAATTAGATCGTGTCTTACCCACATTTCTAGGTAAAATGTTCATACCAAAAGCTTATCTGAAATTACACGACAAACATATATACATGACAGGATACAAGTCTAAGCCCATAGTTTATCATATTATACATATTTAACAACTTATTATTCTCAAAAGAAAATATTATTCTAGTACAATTTTATAGATACAGTGAGAAGTCAGCCCAGCCTGCTACAAGTCAACGTCATCATCTCCGAGCCTGAAAATATAAAAAGAAATAGCATCATGAGACACCTTTGGGGAGGGATCCCAGTGGGATAAATTTTACAGTCTAATATATGGAAGCAATTAAATCGTTAAGTAAGTACTACATGTCATCATAAAGGAATGTGAGAATTTCTTTCCCACTAAACCTTACATCATCATCATAAAGGAATTTGGGGGTCGCTTGCCCACTAAACCTTGCATAATTATCATAAAGGAATGTGGGAGTCGCTTGCCCACTAAACCTTACTTTTATAGACCAGATATTTTCACCCTTATGGTCGTCGCCCGATAGTGAAGCAACTATTGGTTATAGCTACGGACTTCAGTCGTAGATTTTCATACATAACTTATCAATTCAATTATCATCATATAGTAGAGAGTAGAAGTTACCCACTTATAGTTGATAGTGCAACGATTCCTTTTGGATTCACCGATCGTCTTGACTATGCTCGACACACTTAACTGAATAGCCTCTTATGTCATATAACACAATCTTTTGTATTTTATATTAGGTTTCTTTAATCTAAAGCAAAATCATACTTATAACTTAGTTGTTAAGCATTTAAACTAGCAATTTCAGAACTAAAATGACATATAAAGATGTAATATTTTTAATAATTCATATATAATTCCTAAAATCACCAAAATTATTCATATAATCACATGGCTTCTTTTAGTATAATATACTGAAATTTCATAAATTTTAACAGCTTGTACAAGGAATTAAAACTCACACGTTTAACTAGTTTTTCACTTTAATTCTAGCTCCAAAACAGTCTGATTTTGAAAAATTAATCAAACCCTATATAATTCACTAAATCCTTCAAAATTTCTGCAGACTATAGATACCATATAGAAGTATAACATATAAAAATATCAACTGAAAATAAGACTCACATAATTAGTTATGAATTTTCTAAATCGGCAGGAAATAGGACATAGTACATGTTGACAACAGACTTTCTTGTAAAAATTATCATAAATCGTAAAAGGTTCTAATAATTACATGGTAAATTTCTACATCTCTATAAGAACGTGTGCTAAAACATAGTGAAATATGGCTTATATATGTTTTTAATAATTAGTTATGAATTTTAAATCAAGACCGAAAGCAGGACATGACCTATACAGAAAATCGACTATGTTTTAAAATTTGGCAAACATCGTACATAACTCCAAAAATTGCATACTCAAATTCTGAAGGTACCTAAGAATTGATCCTCAATCATAATAAAAGATCATACATAAAATCGAAGGGTACAGTTCAAAACAATTGTTTGATTCAGACCCAAAAACGAGACACAAACTGTCTCTAAACAGCTTATCTTAGAAAACTCATAGAAAATCGAGTTTAACTCCGAATATTTTGAAATTTTACACACATGTTCTACACTTCATATAATTGATTATGTTAAAATGGTTTACCCTAAATCGATCCCTATATCAACCAGAATATTTACGAACAGAGAAGCAAAGCATAAATGAAATTATAGCATAGCAACCTATTTTGTTTCATTCAAGAAATTCATAAACAATTTAATCTCAACCTTAATTCTAAAGAACATCTTTGGACTTCATAATATATGCTAAAAGTCATGAAATATCATAACTCGAAGAATAAATTAGAAAGCTTAAGCCAAAAAGACCTTCAAATCAAGAGAGAAAAATGGTGTTCTTCCCTTTTTGGAAAATATATTCTTGCTCTTCTATTTGAAACCCTCCTTTTGTTTTTGTTTTCTTCATATGGTTCATCACAGCATATTATACATATTATAAGGATTAGCATATGAAATAGGAGATGACTTTTAGGTATTAGGATGTGTAGAAGGTCTCATTCTATAGACTAATAATGCATGTATACAATTTGTAAAAATATCTTTATTTCCCTTTTTTTTCTTTTTTTTTCTTTTCTTCTTCTTATATATATATAGATACATGTATATCTACTTACCTAAAGTGATAAAAATTAGTATAACAATAATGCTATATTAGCATAACTTATACAAAAGAGGTAATTTAGTTATATAATTTACTTATGTAAAAGAACATATTTTTGATACACATAATGATGCATAAATTCATGTTCAAGCAATCTATGTTTCATCACATAGAATAACATATAAAGATCATAAGTAAAATTTCATAAAAGAAAGTAGTCGAAAGCGGTAATAAATAAAATTAACATATGAACTCAATATCATATAATTCATTTAAAATTAACTAACATCTTATCTTTTACTTCCGTTCAAATGTGTCGAGTGAGTGGAGATCGAGCTCGGTTTCTTCCATAAGTTATCCTGTAAAATCCTTAAAATCTCGCAAGAGATATTAGATCATAAAGATTTGTAAATCATAACTTTGAATAATATAAGAACTTGCACTTAAATCATTTATACTTGAATGATAAAAGAAATTTTATAAAATATGTAATGCAGAGTTTTCTTGAAAACGGGGTGTTACAGTAACTCTGAAGTGACCTTGAACAAACCTATGCCAAAGGATAAGGGAAAGAAACCCCTGTGCTCAACTACAGGAAGTAAGTCTGTATATAAGAGCTGGCTGCAGAAGAAGCAATCTACTGTAAGCAGCAAGAAAATATAGCAACCCATAAAGTTACAGTACAAAATTTTTTAACCCATCAATACTAAGACTCTTATGTCTAAACCTCAAAGAGGACATACTCTAGGGAAGTATGGTGGACGACAACACTATAGAAGTGTTGGTATCACACATATAGTTTCTGCACACATATTTAACAAGCAGTTTTCAAACAAAACTACTTATAGAAAGAAAACAAACAATACTTATAGAAAAGTCATTTCTGTTAAGAAAGTTTGGGTTTCAAAAGAAACTAACCTAAAAGGATTCGTACAGATATGGATACCTAAATCTGCTTGAATTTGTTCCAGGTTTCAATGCTAGGATGCAGCAGTGAAGTATGGTACATCGATAGTGGCTGCTTAAGACACATAACTGGCAACAAAGAGGTCTTAAAAGATTTCCTACCATGAAAATGATCAAAGGTCATCTTTGGAGATGATTCCAAAGGACTATAAAAGGAGGTGGAAATCTTATCAAAGGAAATATCAAGATTAAAGATGTATCCTATGTAAAAGGACTTAGATATAATTTACTGTGCATCAGTCAATTTTGTGACAAGGGATACACTATAAAGTTCAACCTCAACAAGTGCCTAATCAAGGACAGTAAATCCAATGAAGTCAAGCTTACAGGAATAAGAAGAGAAAACATATACTTGCAGATTGGAGCTCTTCTATTCAAGTTACATGTTTCATTGTAAAGAGTTCACCATAGCTAAGCTGGCTATGGCACAAGAGACTTAGTCATTTGAACTTCAAAATCATAAATAAGCTAGCAAGAAAAGGACTTGTAAGAGGACTGCTAGATTTGGCATTCAAGAAAGAAAATATTTGTGGAGCTTGTCAGAAAGGCAAACAAGTAAGAAGCTCCTTCAAAGACAAGTTACAGAAGTCATCTAACAGGATTCTAGACCTTCTATACATGGACCTTTTTGGACCAACAGAACCAGTAAATATAAGTGGGAAGAAGTACTCACTTGTGGCAGTAGATGACTATTCCAGATATACCTGGACTATCTTCCTTGCTAAGAAATTAGAAACTCAGAACAAGCTACTGATCTCATGAAGAAGATTCAAAATGAGAAAAGCTTGAGCATTGTGAAGATAAGATCTGATAGAGGAACTGAGTTCACCAACAAATTTATAGAGAAATTCTGTTCTGATAATGGTATTCGTCATGAATACTCTACTATAAAAATACCTCAACAGAATGATGTTGCTGAAAGAAGGAATAGGACCTTTAAGGAAACAGCAAGGACAATGATAGTAGAGGCAGAGATATCTAAAAGGTTTTGGGCTGAAGCTACAAATACTACATGCTACACTCAGAACAGATGTCTGATTAACAATGATCTTGATAAGACTCCATATGAACTATGGAATGGATACACACCAAACATTTTCTATTTATATATTTTTAGATGCAGGTGTCATATTCTCAACAATGGAAAATAGCATCTAAAAACCTTTGATGCAAAATCAGATGAAGGAGTATTCCTTGGATACTCAGCTGTAAGTAAGATATTATGAATCTTCAATAAAAGAACCTTGGTGGTTGAAGAGTCAATCCATGTGATGTTCGATGAACCACATTGTGACATAAGCAAGCTGGAGGAACCAGTTGAAGGGACAACCCCCTTGAAAGAAAATAATGTTCCCTACACTGAAGGAGTTCTACTTCTAGCAGAAGATAGAGAGGAAGAGCCTACACCTCTAGATGCAGCAAACAATCTTACAGCAACGAACCTACCATCTTACAGCATAATGAGGAACAACCAAGACCTGTGCATACCTTTGAGCTTGACAAAACCTGGCTAAGAAATCACCCTGGAGATCTCATCATTGGAGATCCATCTATAGGAGTAAGAACAAGAAGATCCATTCCCCATGAAGCAATGTTTGCATGTTTTATCTCTCAGACAGAACCAAAAAGTATAGTAGAAGCCCTTTAAGACATCAATTGGGTTAAAGCCATGCAAAAAGAGCTGAATGGATTTGAAAGAAATCAAGTATGGTAACCAGTTGCTAGACCAACTCATTAAGGAGTTATTGGAACAAAGTTGGTATTCAAGAACAAGCTGGATGAATCAGGACTTATTGTAAGAAACAAAGCGAGGCTAGTTGCTAAAGGATACTGCCAGGAAGAAGAAATTGATTTTCAAAAGACCTTTGCTCCTGTAGAAAGGTTAGAAGCAATAAGAATTTTTCTACCTTATGCAGCTCATATGAACTTCAATGTATATCAAATGGATGTGAAGAATGCATTTCTCAATGTTCTTCTATCAGAGGAAGTATATGTGGAATAACCTCCAGATTTTGAGGATGAAGCTGAAGAGAAAGTATTCAGGCTACACAAAGTCCTGTATAGACTTAAGCAAGCACCAAGAGCTTGGTATGATACCTTATCCCTTTATCTGTTGGTGAATGGATTCAAGAAATGAACGGTAGATAAGATCCTGTTCAGAATTCAGGATGGAGAAAGTATTCTCCTTATGTAAATCTATGTGGATGACATGATCTTTGGATCCACAAACAAAGATTTGTGTGAGAAGTTTTCCAACTTAATGCAATCAAAATTTAAGATGAGCATGATGGGAGAATTAAGTTTCTTTCTCGGACTGCAAGTAAAGTAACTACCTTCAGGAACCTTCATCAGTCAAGTCAAATATGCAAAGGAACTTATAAAGAAGTTTGGTATAAAAAATAGATCAGCTACATCAGTTTTCTTGGCAATATCCATAAGTTTTGATAAAGATGAAGATGGAAAAGATGTAGATATTTCTATGTACAGAAGCTTTATAGGATCCTTGTTGTATCTTACAATAAGCAGGCCAGACATCATGTTTGCAGTAGAAGTCTATGCAAGATTTTAAGCAGCCCGAAGGAATCACATCTTAAAGTAGTAAAAAGAATCATCAAGTATCTAAAAGAAACTCAAGAAATAGGCCTATGATATCCTAATGAATGAGGATTCAAGCTTAGAGGCTACTCTGACTCAAATTATGCTGGCTGCAAGATAGACAGGAAAAGCACAACTGGAATATGTCAGTTTCTTGGAAATAGACTTATTTCCTTGGAAATAAACAAATATCCATAGCAACATCCACAGTATAAGCAGAATATGTTGTAGTAGGAAGTTGTTGTGCTCAAATCCTCTGCATACAGCAGCAACTAAGACATTATGGAATTGAAGAGAAAGAGACCCCAATTCTCCGTGATAATACGAGTGCTATTATAATTACCCATAATCCATTCTTTCACTCAAGAACAAAGCACATTGACATCAGACATCACTTCATAAGAGATCACGTGGAAAAGAAGAATGTTGTGCTAGAGAAAGTTCATACAGATCTCGAGTTAGCTGACATATTCATCAAACCTTTATGTGAATTGACGTTTTCTATGCTAAGGAACGAATTGGGAATTCTGAAGTTATGAGTGAAAAGAAAAGTTACAGAAGCTTAGGGAGAACCTCTGTATCTTTTCTAGAAGCAGTAAGTATCTCACTACAAGATGCGACTTCGTACAACGCTGCATCTTTAATTCTTACAGCAAGGTTAGCAAGTAAGCAGCAGGAGAATACACCATTTATTTGTTGGAGTATTTAACACTCTGCAACCTCGTACAAGAAGCTGCAACCTTAAAAAATAATAAATTAAGCGGCAAAATGCATGCTTCACCTCACATTTAATGCAAGTCTGTGTGTGTCAGTATTTGAAAAAACGCGGTCAAAAGTCATAACTGCTATGTTTTGAATATTTACACTTTAACCCCTCTGCCTTTTTACAAGGACCGTTAGATCAACTTATATCTTTTAATCTCATTAGATGATCTCACTACAAGGATTTTAAACTTCTCCTTGATACATTTACCTGATCATTCGCATATAACTCCCAAATATCAAACAAAGAATAGTTTCTTCCTTCAAAAGTTACAGTATTTTTCAAATTTCTTTGCTCTCAACAATGGCTACCAAACAAACAATCATGCTCAAAGGACACTTGATCAACCAGGAACATGTATACGTGTCAGAGTTATATGATCCCTCCATTCTTAAGGCTCTGAAAAGGTCCCAAAATTCTAGGGCTCCTAACCATAGTCTACATCGGCTTCTCTATAGAATCTGTTCAGAGATTCTATGCCCATGCCTGAAAAACTGAGAAAAGGAGGTTCTCCTTTCTCTTTAGAATGGATGAAGACGAAAAGGAACGGGAGCTGTCCATGAGGGACATTGCTACTGCATTCAATATCTCTGCTAAAAAGCTAACTCCCTACCAACTCTTATCATTTGGAGACAACATCACTGAGAAGATGTAGAATCTCTTCAGGTAAAGAGAAGCTGGGGCCGAAGTCAAGAAAAGTGCCTCGAACAAGCTACGACAAATGTACAAACCTCCGCTTCCAAATTATATCTGTCATAATGAGCAGAGAGAGGGTGAACTGACCCATGTTCATCCTTAAATGAATATGGGAGAAGGTAGAGAAGTCAACTGCAAGAAGGAGCTACGACATTACTATCTACTTTATTCTCTACAAGCTTGGAGTGCAGTTGATTACTCGTACCCCAATCCCCAAAGAAGAAAGATAAAACCTTGAAAAAAGTTCCTGCTGGTGCTGCTGCTGCAAGAAAGAAGAAGCAGGATACAACAGCCGTATCGTTGCCTCTAAGAGACGAATTAGAGGATAACAGAAGGACTGAAGAAGAAGAACGAAGAGAAGAAGCCCAACCTATCAACTCTAATTTGGATGACAGTATTTCATCTATCATCAAAAGGGCTCCGAGGAGAACAGAACCTGAGTTATCATCTTCTTCAGATTATGATACGCCATTTTAGAGGAGGAAGATAAGGAAACTTATCACTCTTCGTAGTAAGAAGGTTGTTGCAGCTGCTGCAAGAAAACCAATGATAGCAGCAGAGATCGAGTCAAATGAGCCGCAAGAGCAAGAAGGTCTTCAACCAGCTGCTGTAAGAGCTCTGATCGATCCAACCTTCCCAGCTGCTGGAGATGAGATAGAGCAACAATACAATCTTTAGAGGAGGATGAGATTTTCTAAAGAGGAAACTCTACTGCAGTGGAAGCATTTTCTTACCATGGAGAATGTTGTCCTGGAGTGGGCTCAAACCGATGATATCCTCCACCTCCTGCAACCTGAGTTTGTTCACTCAGAAAGATCAAGAGAAACTGCTGCTCAGGGTGCTCTGGACAAAGACAAGTGCAAGGTTACTGCTATGGAGAAGGAATCTGTAGAGCAACGGATGAAGCAACAAGGAAGGACTTGCAGGTCTCCCTAGTCCCGGCTGTAGGGGCAGTAAGAAGGGACGATGACATTGTCTTTGCTAAAGAACAAATCAGTAACCTTGGAGTGGAACAGGCATAGGAAGTAATGCTGCAACTAGCGCTGCAAGCTAGTATGAAGGACAAAGGAATGCAGCACACTCCAAAGAGGTAGCAAAGAGAAGGATCTTCTGGCCATAACTCAAGCTTTCCTGCATACGACAAAGTAGATGAGGATCTCTCAACGATTGTCTCTCTTAAACCCTTGGAAGAGGAGACTTAGCTACTAGACTATGGCGATTCCCCGGTGCATACCTATCTTGAAGTTGTTGAAGCTTCACCTGAAAGAGAACTGTTAGTGATCATCAAAGATGTACTCACTAATCTTACAGATACTGAGATTACTAATGATGCGACCATGGAGGAAGTTGTGGAGATGGGACTCCCTGTACTGACGAAGGTAGCAGTACAACAGGCTAACATCCTAGAAGAAACAACAGATTCAACTTTAAGGATGAAAGCTGAGATTCTTACAGAAGTCGAGCTTACAATTGTTAAAACTGTTATTACTGCAAGAAACCTACCTATGCTATAAGAAGTGAAAGTTGCAGAAGAGGAAGTGGTGAAAGTTACAAGATCGGCCATTAAGATGGTGTCCTTGTCGAAGACCTCTAAAGAGACGACTGTTAAGACAGTACCCTCGGAGGATACTAAAGTTGTTTAGAGGCTGACGTAACTTCAGTGCAGCTAGAGTCACCTCATAAGGAGGGTGATGCTGCACCTGCTGCAGACTCAACTGAATCTATCCAGGATACAACAGAACAAGTTACTGAGGAGGTCGATGAAGAGATTGAAGGTAAAACTACCGCCTCCTATATTTATGAGAAGTTCACTTCTTTTAGAGGCTCAAGCTCAAGGAGGAGCGTTCATGATGATGAAGATGAAGATGATGATTCTGAGCTGAATACAGCACTATGCCCCAAGCCCTTATTCCAAATACTACACCAGCCTTAGAACTAAGACAAGAAAGACCGGTTGGAATGTTACATGATGAATCGATAGACATAGTTGTTGCTGCTGTTAGACAATTTCTTCATACGCTGCAAGATCACGAGTTTAACATGCAGAGTAGCAACCATATGAGTGATAGATTCCATGCTACATCCATGACAAGTCTTAAGAAGGATATTGAAGCTATCCAGTAGAAAATACAGTATTACATACAGGATCAATCAAACCAACTGTATAGGGACATGTTGCAGATAGAGAGAGAATTAAAGAAAGATGTTGCAGTCAACCTTGAGGAAATGAAGAAGTATAAAAAGACGGTTAATGCACCTGCTGAAATAATACAATCTCACTCCATGATCTTGGAGATACTGCTGGATAATGTTCTATATCAAACTCAAAGAACTATGAGTGTCGACGATAGATTGGGCAATCTGGAGATAATAGTTGGCGAGTTTAGGAATACGATGATAAGTGCATTCATTCAATACGCTCAAGGAGATAAGTCGTCTACCAAACAAGACCCTGCAACTGCTGTAAGGAGACCAAGATCAATTGTGGTCAGAACAGCCCCTGCTCCACCCCTAGTCATTTTTGTGATATGCCAAAAAAGGGAAAAGAATGAACAGAAAGATTTAAGAGATCAAGGGAGCTGCAAGAAGAGTAGGAAGAAGAAGAAGAAGATGACCAACCTCTTAGTAGGAAGAGGAGGAGAAGGTGCTAAGTTGGGTTTTGTGTGTTATTTACATGTTTAATGTGACAATAATTGCATTTAATTGATCATATTTTCTCGCAATTACCCGATTATTGCTAGGTTCGATATTTGGCTTTGATTTTGTGTTGTCCATGAATTTCAAGTTATATTTTGTATATTCTATAACCATGGGAGAAACGAGTCAATTGGGGTACGAGAAGTGCAAGTTATGCAAACACGAAAAATGAAATTGTGCAAGTCAAACAAGACTTTAATTCTATTATTAGTGATTAGCCATGATTTGGGCATGTCGATGAGTTAGGAAATGAATGATTTCCCTTGTTAATGGAGTTTAAAAAAAAAGATCACACAACACAGAAAGGGTAGAGACGGTAGAGGCTGGGAAAGGAGAAGAGATTTGTATGTTTGCTTATTTTTCGTTTCTTATAATTTTGGGGATAATCATGCTTAGAGGCTAAACTCTTATTTTGTAGTCCAAGGAGACACCATAACCTTGAATGATTCGATCATTGATTGAGTAGTAACGTATGTCTATCTTATCTCGATTTCTTTGTTATCTGTTTTATGCTATGTGTAGGTTAATTTATTGATTGTGTGAACTTGATCAATTCGCATGCTTAATTATTATCCTAGTTAGATTACAAATTATAATCCGTAATTGTTATAATTTTGTGATCATAGTAGCAATTGAGTTCGTAACTCTAGGGATAACAAAGTTTAGATTGTATGAATCGAATGTTTTGTTTTCATAGTCTAGTTTGCCCTATTATTTTAATTTGTTAATACACTTTGTGAATTGAATCTTGAATACATGTTTTGGGGTTGTTCATAGGATAGATTAATTGGGGGTCATACTTTCTGATTAATTAAACTTAAGAAATAATTCTAACTAGTTTAGTCATACCACTGGTTTAGGGGTGAGATTCGGGATAGGGTAGAGTTAAACGGGGCCGTTGATTAATTTGAAAGAATCATTCTAGGGGAGCCTATCCAAGGGCTAGATTATCTTTATTCATTGTTTGATCATCTGATTTATATTCTTATTGCAATTTTATTTTGCTGCAAGATTGCTCAAAAAATCAAACAGCCCCCCAATTTTATTGCTTTCTAACACGACTTTATTCAATTAAATTAAGCTATTCTCTGTAGGTTCGACCCCTTACTTACTCTACTACATTAGTAGATTTATCAAGGAAAATATATTATTTTTGGGTGCTGGCGACAACACATCAAATTTTGGCACTGTTGATGGGGAATAATTGTCAATTTTATTAGATTTTTTCGTGTTACAGTTTCTGCCCAGATTTAATTCTACATACATTTACACTAACACCGACCCCCTCAGTGTCTGTTTAGTTTCTGCTTGCAGTGGATGATCACTCGTTCAAACTGAGGTGCACAGCTTGTATTCAATCTAGAGGTGGAAAAGGCAGCAAAAAGACTTAGGAAGAAAACTTGTGCTCGTCGGTAAATTGATTTACGTCGATAAGAGAAATGAGTAGGAAGATCGATAGTGAAACTGAAAGCGAGATAAGAAAATGAGTGAACTTGGAATCAAATAGTGAAAATAAGGGAGAAAACCAAGAGAGGGCAATGAATGATGTGGCAAATCCAACCACAAATCATCAACCTCTTTGCATTACTATACCTGCTCTTAATGCTAATGTAAATTTTGAACTTAAATCTGGTCTCATTCACTTATTACCTTATTTTCATGGTCTTGTAGGTGAAAATCCACATACTTTCTTCAAGGAGCTCCATGTAGTTTGTTCGAGCATGAAATTAACAGGAGTTACAGAAGAGCATGTAAAGTTGAGTGCATTCCCTTTTGCACTAAAGAACACAGTGAAAGATTGGTTGTACTACTTGCCACTTAGGACGATTAACACATGGAATGAGATGGAGAGGTTGTTTCTCCAACACTACTTCCCAGCCACTCGAGTGGCAGTCCTAAGGAAGGAAATTTCAGGTGTTAAGCAAGGGTCAGTGAAAACACTGTACGAATATTGAGAGCATTTTAAACGTCTTATAGCTTCGTGTCCATAACATCAGATTAGTGATCAGTTGCTTATCCAGTATTTCTATTAGGGACTCACACTCATGGACCGGAACATGATTGATGCAGCCAATGCAGGAGCTTTGATGGGAAAGACATCAACAGCTGCATAAGAACTAATCTCCAATATGGCAGTGAATACTCAACTGTAATACCCTATTTTCAAGAAAACCCTACATTGCATATTTTATAAAAATTTCTTTTATCGTTCAAGTATAAATGATTTAAGTGCAAGTTCTTATATTAATTAAAGTTATGATTTACAAATCATATTATGATCGATGATTTTAAAATCTTTATGATCTAATACCTCTTTCGAGATTTTAAAGATTTTGCAGGATAACTTATGGAAGAACCGAGCTTGATCTCCACTCACTCGACACATATGAACGGAAGTAAAAGATAAGATGTTAGTTAATTTTAAATGAACTACATGATATTAAGCTCATATACTACTTTTATTTGTTACCGCTTTCAAATGCTTTCTTTTAAGAAATTTTACTTATGAACTTTATGTGTTATTTTATCTGATGATACATAGATTGCTTGAACATGAATTTATGCATCATAATGTGGATAAAAACATGTTCTTTACATAAGTAAATCATATAAATAAATTACCTCTTTTGTATAAGTTATGCTAATTTACCATTATTGTTATACTAATTTTTATCTCTTTATGTAAGTAGACATACATGTATCTATAAATGTATCTATATATATATATATATAAGAAGAAGAAGAAAAAAAAATAAAAGGAAAAAAAAAAGCAAAGAAAAAGGGAAATAAAGATATTTTTACAACTTGTATACATACATTATTAGTCTATAGAATGGAACCTTCTACACATCCTAATACCTAAAAGTCATCTCCTATTTCATATGCTAATAATTATAATATGTATGATATACTGTGATGAACCATATGAAGAAAACAAAAACAAAAGGAGGGTTTCAAATAGAAGAGCAATAATATATTTTCCAAAAAGGGAAGAACACCCTTCTTCTCTCTTGATTTGAAGGTATTTTTGGCTTAAACTTTCTAATTTATTCTTTGAGTTATGATATTTCATGACTTTTAGCATATATTATGAAGTCGAAAGATGTTCTTTGGAATTAGGGTTGAGATTAAATTGTTTATGAATTTCTTGAATGAAACAAAATAGGTTGCTATGCTATAATTTGATTTATGCTCTGCTTCTCTGTTCGTAAATATTCTGCGTAATATAGGAATTGATTTAGCCTAAATCCTTTTACCATAATCTAGTATATGAAGTGTAGAACATGTGTGCCAAATTGCAGAAGATTTGGAGTTAAACTCGATTTTCTATGATATTTCTAAGATAAGCTGTTTAGAGACTATTTTTGTCTCGTTTTTGGTTCTCAATCAAATAATTTTCTTGAACTGTACCGTTCGATTTTATGTATGATCTTTTACTATGATTTAGGAACAGTTCTTAGGTATGTTCAAAATTTTTGTATGCAATTTTTTCAGCTTTGTACTATTTATGCCAAATTTTGAAACATAGTCGGTTTTCTGTGTAGGTCATGTTTTGTTTTCGGACTTGTTCAAAAATTCATAACTAACTATTAAAAATATATATAAGCCATATTTCACAATGTTTTAGTACACGTTCTTATAGAGATGTAGAAATTTACCATGTAATTATTAGAACCTTTTACGGTTTATGATAAGTTTTACAAGAAAGTCTGTTTTCAACATGTACTATGTCCTGTTTTCTGCCGATTTAGAAAATTCATTACTAATTATGTGAATCTTATTTTCAGTTGATATTTTTATATGTTATACTTCTATAAGGTATCTATAGTCTGGAAAGGTTTTTAAGAATTTAATGAATTATATAGGGTTTGATTAAATTTTCAAAATCAGACTATTTTGGGAGCTAGAATTGAAGTGAAAAACTAGTTAAATGTGTAATTTTTAATTCCTTGTACAAGCTATTAAAATTTGTAAAATAAGTAAAGGGCGATGAGCTATTCCTAATTGAAAGGGGAATGGGGCGTTACAGCGTGATATTAGAGCCGAGGTTTAGGGATTATCGCCTCGGACTCTAGGTTCAATGTTTTAGGCTAAGGTTTATTTGTTTAAGGGAATCTAAATATTATTTCGAGTTATTCGAGTTAAAGGAATGGTTATGACTATGAACTAAGTATACTAAGTGAGGGAAAGTCAACAGCCAGCTACCGTCCAAATCGTCGCCGAGTAAGTATTCTAAGTTACGTTTTAAAGATATTCGGTAAAGTATGATATGTTTTATGAAAAGGTTTAAGATATAATGTTATGCATGTAAGAGATCGTCAGATACGGTCTAATGAGGATATGAAAATTACTAATAAGTAGTATGAAGAAGTAATATATTACAATGATCAAAATGATATAACTATTTTGTTGATGTTTAAATTTAAGCATTTTATTTCAAAAAAATAATATATATATATATATACATACATGCATGGATCCCTAGATTATAGAACTTGAAGTTGACTTGAGTATGGATATGACACAAATAGTATAGTTGGATGGACCGTGAAGCTAGTTACGCACAGTTAGAGAGGGAGTACCTCGAATGCTATCAGCATGGCTAGGAGGATATACAGGTATTTATAGGACGTATTAGTGAAGCACGTAGGAGACTCTTAGCTCTAAGTATTGCAGATTGTGATTTAAGGGCAGTTGAGCATTTACATGTTAGGGTACACCTAGTATACCAGACTATAGCTTGGTCAGTTTTCCGAAGACTGCTCATCCTTGATGGTAGACGGGCACCTTAGATTGAGTACAGGGTTTTACTGTTTGAGTTTGCGGGAGACTATAGAGAATTATGAGATGTGCTTAGCAGATATATCCCAGATGGAGATTGAGGCTCATAGCACCCGCTACGAGCTATGATGTGGGCCACGCCCATACAGACTATTGAGGAGATTTTGGCCTATGCTTATACCGAGCATGAGAGACTATCCACTCACAGTCATGATATTATGGAGAGTAGGGTAGCATCAGGTTTGAGGTACAAATAAGGAACTAGCAGTTGATCGAAGGACATAGGGTGATGAAGTAGATCCTAGCCGACCACCTACATCTGAGCATGAGCACTCCCGAAGCGCCCTCGTAGAGATTCTGATGATAATGAAGAAAATGAGTTTCTGATAGGAATGGATTGGTTGAGTAAAAATCAAGCTATGATCAGATGTAAAGACCGAAATATGGATTTAGAAACTTCAAATGGTCGACGATTCATGTTCCATGGAACTAGAACTCAAGGATATATACCAATCATTCCTGTAATGAATACAATCAACCTAATAATGAAAGGTAGATGCAAATCATATCTTGTGAACGTTGCAAAAATAGAAGATGCAAAGCTAACACCAGCAGATGTGCCAATAGTAAAGGAGTTCCCTGAAGTATTTTCAAAAGATCTCGTAGGAATTCCACCTGATCGATCAGTGGAGTTTACCATTGATCTAATACTTGAAGCTACGCCAGTGTCAAAGACTCCATACAGAATGGCTCCGAAGGAATTGTATGAACTGAAAATTCAAATTCAGGAGTTGATGGACAAAAAAATATATCATCCGACCAAGTACCTCTCTATCAGGAGCACTAGTTCGTAAAGAATGAAGATGGTTCATTGAGAATGTGTATTGATTATCGGGAACTTAACCGATTGACGATCAAGAATAAGTACCCTCTAGCAAGGATCGAAGACTTATTTAATCAACTGAAAAATGCTGGAGCATTTTCAAAGATAGATCTCAGATCTGGATATCACCAATTAAAAGTCAAGGAAAGTGATATTCCAAAGACTGTTTTTAGAACTCGTTATGGACATTACGAGTTTACTGTAATGCCTTTTGGAATGACCAATGCACCTGCTATTTTCATGGACATGATGAACCGTGTATTTCATAAATACTTAGATAAGTTTGTCATTATGTTCATTAATGACATCTTGATCTACTCAAAGAATGCAAAAGAACACGAAGAACATCTTAAAACAGTTCTAGAAATTTTGCAACAAGAGAAGCTGTATGCTAAGTTTAGCAAATGTGAATTCTGGTTGAAGAAAGTAACTTTCTTAGGACATGTCATCACGGCTCAAGGGATTGAGGTGGATCCTGCCAAGGTTGAAGTAGTCCTAAACTGGAAGACTCCGACAAATGTCAAAGAAATACATAGTTTTCTAGGTCTAGCAGGATACTATAGAAGGTTTATCCAAAACTTCTTGTGTATTGCAAAACCACTCACACAACTTACGAAGAAAAACGAGAAATTGGAATAGTCACCAGAGTGTGAAGCAAGTTTCCAAGAGCTTAAACAAAGGTTGACAACTGCTCCAATCTTAACAATACCGGATGGATCAGAAGGATTTGAGATATACACCGATGCTTGTAAATCAGGATTAGGATGTGTATTAATGCAGCATGGAAAAGTCATCGTTTATGCATCGCGTCAATTGAAAGTGCATGAACAAAATTATCTGACCCACGACATGAAGTTAGCAGCAGCCGTACATGCATTGAAGATCTGGAGACACTATTTGTACGGAGTAAAATGTGCACTGTACACAGATCACAAGAGTTTAAAATATTTTTTCACACGAAAGAAACTTAATATACGTCAAAGGAGGTGGTCAGAATTGGTGAAAGATTAAGATTGTACGATTTTCTACCACCCAGATTGAAGCTAACGATTGTCAAGCCAGAGCAATCAATGATGATGTTAACTATAGTGATAGCTCAGCCAACATTAAAAGAACGAATAATCAGGGCTCAAAAGGGTGACAAATTTATCAACCTAATGTGCAATAAAGTCCAAGAAGAGAAAACTAAGGATTTTTCAATAACCTCAGATGGAGCTTTGGAATTCAGAGGTAGAATTTGTGTACCAAAGAATGATGAGTTACGGGATGAGATAATGAGGGAAGCTCATGCCGCACCTTATACCGCACATCCTGGAGAAACAAAAATGTACAGAGATCTCAGGAATAACTTTTGATGGAGAGGTATGAAACGATCAATTGCACAATTTCTCAGGAAGTGTCTTACTTGCCAAAGAGTTAAATCAGATCATCAGCGACCATATGGATTGTTTAACCCGTTAGAAATTCCTGAATGGAAATGGGAGCACATAACAATGGATTTCATCGCAGGGCTACCCAGAAGCCCAAAACAACATGAAGCTATATGGGTAATTGTTGACAAACTAACAAAAGTAGCTCACTTTATACCGATCAAGATGGCGTATTCGATGAACCAACTAGCAAGGTTATACATTAATGAAGTAGTTCGGTTACATGGAGTTTCAGTTTCGATTGTATCTGATAGAGATTCATGATTTAATTCGAAATTCTGGAAGAGTTTATAGTCAGCAATGGGTACTAAGCTGAACTTTCGCACTACTTTCTATCCTCAAACAGATAGGCAATCAGAAAGAGTCAACCGAATTTGCTTATAAAACCAACTTCCAAAAAACTATTGGAATGGCCCCATATGAAGCACTGTACGGGCGAAGATGTAGAACACCAATTCATTGGGATGATGTTGGAATAAGAAAGATTTTGGGCTCAAAGCTAATACAGAGATCCACAGAAGTAATCACTAAGATTCGAGGAAGAATTAAGATGACACATGATCGACAAATATCTTATGCTGACTTATAGAAGAGGGATCTACAATTTGAGATTGGTGAAAAGGTGTTTCTTAAAGTTACACCGATTAAAGGGATAATCAGTTCTGGGAAAAAAGAAGAAGTTGAGACCAAGATTTATAGGACCGTTCAAAATCTTAGAACGTATTGGAGGTGTTGCTTATCGACTTAAATCAAAGAAGTTGAGACCAAGATGTATTGGAGGTGTTGCTTATCGACTTGCCCTTACTACGAAATTATCTACAGTTCATGACGTCTTTCATGTATCAATGCTACGCAGAGTTGTTTAACCAAATTTTGGGATGAAATTTTAAAAAATGTGAGGGGAGTTGTAACACCTCATTTTCAAGAAAATCTTGCATTGCATATTTTATAAAAATTTCTTTTATCGTTCAAGTATAAATGATTTAAGTGCAAATTATGATTTACATGTAGCACCCAGGACAAAAACAAAGCATAATTGGTTAATTAAATAAGTAAACCCTTAAATAAAATATCTTATGTGTATTAATTCTTGAGTGTTTAATTTAATTACATGTATTTTAGATACATGTTTAACGATCGGTTTTAAATGGATAAAATTTATAAACATGAAACATAGAATATTTTTATACCATTGATGCGTAACAGAAAAACGAGAAGATAGAAATAAACTAGAGGTCAATCGGACACCCGTAGCTCAAACGGTGAAAAAAAGGGCAAAATACAGAGTTTCAAAAAAATGAGGAATGGAATCGTGATGAACAGCAACCGACATCTTATCGTGAACATTAACCTAGCTACATAAACAATAACCTACCCTAGATAAATAGTAACTTTCCAAATTTTCTATAAATAGGCACTCATTCGTTTCATTTTTTGCTGTTTTTTTGAACGAGCCGAAAAACGCCGAACACACGTAAGTCTCTCTCTCCTCTTTTAATTCTTTCTCCGATGTGCCGCCACACCACCGGAGTTCACCGAAAAAGTTCAAACTTGTCAATTTCGGCTGATTTTCGTACACTACGTAGCCCTCAACGAGACGAATTTAGGACAACTTTCGAAATTCAATTCTGATTTTCCGTTCACCGAAAAACGGCAAAAAATGATCTCCAAACCCTAAACCCTAACTTTTTGCCACCTTTTCTCCCTCCCATTTTCTCTCTCTCTCTCTCTCTCTTCTTCTCACAGTTGCAGGCACCAGAATGGCTATCGGGATTGTGGGCTAGCCGTTGGAGGGGTGGTGTCCGGAAATAGGCTGGGAAATGAGGCTGTTGCATGAGGTTTTGTGTAGTGTGTGTGTGTAATTTATGTTGTGTATGCATGCTGTGGGGCGGTGCTGGTGGCGCCGCCATGAATTGCTGTTGGCCGCCGTTAGTGATGCGCCGACGAGGACCTGAGGGTGGTGGCCGGCGGACTGGTAGTCGCCGGCCAGAGCTAAAAAGACTGAGGTTTGGTTTTGTATATGCGTGTGTGACGAAGGGTGTTTGTGGCTATTTTTATGACACTATTCATGATGGAATCCGGTGAGGGATGGTCAGAGGTCGTAGCCGGTGGTGCAGGCTAGCCGGGGGATTATGTGGCGACAACACAGAACGGCCCTGCCGCAGCTGGTGGCGCTGAGAAGTAGGCTGGTTGAGCAGGATCAACGCCGGGAAGTCTGGGCGCGAACCTGCCCCCGCTGCCGAGAAAACTCGGCAGCTACCAAGAATGCCTCTCCTGCTGTTGAGAAAACTATGTAGCTGTCGGGAGACACCGGGGTTTTTTCTCCTGTCGCTAGAAACGCACGCGACGCCGTATTTTTGATTCAACTTTCGATCCAAATCTCGTTTTCTTTTCATTGTACTTTATCATCAAGTCATCACCAACGAGATATCGTTGATCGGGGGTCATGGGTCCCGGTCAAAGTCAACCATTTTACCAAATTACAAAATACCCCTCAATTTTAAAAAGCTCCATTAAAGCTCGTTTCAACTCCGATTGAGCTCATTCTTTTTTGTTGTGATCCAAAATCCATTCATTTTCACCTCAGCCTTATAAACTGATATTTACCCCTTGTTTCTTCAACCTCAATCGTTAGGCCTTTCGTTCCGATCCGTCTCATCTCGATCGATAGTACCCGATCCGATATTGTTAAATCTTTAGTTATATTTAAGAAAGATCTAAAAAACACCATAAATTATGTAGGCTACCTGTTGGATTGAAGCCTTGGGATACGTGATCTTTGATACTTGCTGCTCACGTGGTAACCACCGAACAAGGTGGGCGTAATTTCTAACTCTTTATCTGTTTACAGTTTTCCCTATTCCAAGCACGATTGAGGAATACTAAATGCTGTGATTATTGTTGGTCCAAAAGTGGTGTTCGAGGTTCGAGGGGGGGGGTGAATGAACCTTAGTCGATTCTGCAAATGTATCAAAAAACCTTTCTGCTCTGCAAGTTAGTTGAACTTGCAGCGCCAGACAGTTACTGCTTACAGCACTAGGATGCAGTGCTGCACGCTGTAACTTGAGTTTATACGTAGCATAAAAATATGATTTATAACACAAGGCTCATTTTCTCAAGTATGTTTCTTTACAAAACATTTTATGCTTATGAGATACATATGTAAAATACAGAAATAAGCATAGATAAGAAAGCAATAAGGCACTTATGGTTTATAGTGGTTCGAAGGTGGTGTAATCCTTCTACGTCCACTCTACTGCTCCTTGAGCAGGAACTTTGTTAAGCAAGATTAAATTACAGGACCTTCCTAACAATCTATCAACTTTTACAAAGTATCAACCTACGAAGTCCAGCGTATACACAGCAACTGCAAACTCCAAAGGCTAACCCACATAGGGTTCTACACTCTCACATAGGGAAGCTGCCTAACACTTAGACAACTATACAAACAGCAAGGATCTCTCCTATCAATTGTTCGACACCTCTAAAACAACCTAAGCACACAGCAACAAGGTTAAAAGTATATTTGTTTGTTTCTTCAACTGGTGTGACGAAGTGAGCTTCTGAATCCTTCGAGGGATCTTTCAGCTTGAACTTGCTTCACTTCTGAGAGGTTGAGTGACTGAAACTGATTGGTAGACTTGAATGCTTGTAACTTGAAAGCTTGTGAGTTTTTGCACAAATGTTTCAGTAACCAGCTTCAGTGTGTCTCATCTTTTATTTATACTTGTAGGAGAAGATATCCGTTGAAGGAGATGTCTTCTCTTTTGAATTTGTAGTAGTCTGACCAAAGGCATGGTTCGCATTTAATATGACTTGACTTTCACTTTCGGAGCATTTAATGCGGCAGTTGCGGCTAGTAGCTTTCTGTAGCACGTCAGTCCACATGGCATCTTTGTATTGGCTCTGAGTCTACAACTTTGATCTTGTCTCGAACGGCTCTATTTATTCTTGCTTGATCTTCGTTCCTTGTACTGCATTATCCTTCCTCGGATTGCAGGATACTTCTTGTTTGTCATTGGCGCTATTTCTGTTTGGACAGTAAGCTCCACGCTGTATCCTAGGTCTAAGTGCAGCTGATGTCTTCTTACAGTGCTGCTGTAACTTGGACCTTCTTGCAGTATCTTTTGGCAGTACCGCTGTATTCTTTTCTTACAGTACTCCTGTATCATTTTCTTGCAGTGATGCTGCACGCCGTTCTTTCTTACTTTGTTGCGGTGCTGTAACTGCCTTCTTGCAGCGATGCTGTATCTACTTTCTTACAGCATCATCTTTCTGATAAGCTCGATGCAGCTAAGTAACTTATGAATACCTCCATCTTTCAGCACTTAAAACTAGACTCAAAACTAGTCTATGATTTCACTTAAACATTGTGAAAAATGGGGTACTCAAAACTTCCTATTACATATATGTTTTGTCTCATCAAAATCTAAATATCGAAATCCCAACAATTATACTTGTTGTGACATACTTATTACTGTGAGGGTGGGCCAGCTGAGGCGCCCCTTCATGCATTCGTCCCTAACCCCCATTCTTCTATGAAAGGTTTAATGGTCCTTGAAATGCACCAGCGGTATTGAGACCATTTTGTAGGATAAGACGGGGGAATCCCGCACCTATTCATCCCTTACCATTTTTAATGTCTGCTGTGCATATGTCTGATTTAATTATCGGTCAAAGATTTAAATGCGGATTTTATCCCCACGAGTGTATTCAACGCACTCACCCCTTATTCTATAATTCACGTTACAGGAGGTGATGAGCATGATGAACCCTAAAAGGAGAGAAGAGGTGCTATCTTTGGATCTGTAATTATTTTAAAGATGATGTTGCTCTCATATTTTCAAACATGTTTTAAGAAATCCACGTTCGGTGGTGATATGATGTGTGTTTGGGATGTGAGGTCCTGATGATATTTCCGTTGTGAATATTACATTAAATCGGTTGAAACCTATGGTTGATATGTAATATCTTCTGTTCGTCTCCTACCTCCATCTTCTGTGTATGAAATATCTTTTACCATTTCTTCCTACACGCCCGTATACAAAAAGGAAAAAAAATCAAAAAGAAAAAAGGAAATAAAGATATTTTTACAACTTGTATACATGCATTATTTGTCTATAGAATGGAACTTTCTACATATCCTAATACCTAAAAGTTATCTCCTATTTTATATGGTAATCCTTATAATATGTATGATATGCTGTGATGAACCATATGACGAAAACAAAATAAAAGGAGGGTCTCAAATAGAAGAGCAAGAATATATTTTCCGAAAAGGGAAGAACACCCTTCTTCTCTCTTGATTCGAAGGTATTTTTGGCTTAAACTTTCTAATTTATTCTTTGAGTTATGATATTTCATGATTTTTAGCATATATTATGAAGTCGAAAGATGTTCTTTTGAATTAGGGTTGAGATTAAATTGTTTATGAATTTCTTGAATGAAACAAAACAAAATCGGTTGCTATGCTATAATTTCATTTATGCTCTGCTTTTCTGTTCGTAAATATTCTGGGTGATATAGGAATCGATTTAGCCTAAACCTATTTATCATAATCTAGTATATGAAGTGTAGAACATGTGTGTCAAATTTCAGAAGATTTGGAGTTAAACTCGATTTTCTATGATTTTTCTAAATAAGCTGTTCAGAGACTGTTTTTGTCTCATTTTTTGGTCTTAATCTAACAATTTTCTTGAACTGTACGCTATGATTTTATGTATGATCTTTTACTATAATTTAGAAACAGTTCTTAGGTATGTTAAGAATTTTATTATGCAATTCTTTGAGTTATGTACGATTTATTCCAAATTTTACAACATAGTCGGCTTTCTGTGTAGGTCATATATATCCTGTTTTTGGTCTTGTTCTAAAATTCATATCTAATTATTGAAAACATATGTATAAGCCATATTTCACTACGTTGTAGTACACGTTCTTATAGACATGTAGAAATTTACCATGTAATTATGAGAACCTTGTACGATTTATGATAATTCTTACAAGAAAGTCTGTTTTTAACATGTACTATGTCCTGTCTTCTGCCGATTTAGAAAATTCATAACTAATTATGTGAATCTTATTTTCAATTGATATTTTTATATGTCATACTTCTATAAGGTATCTATAGTCTGTAGTAATTTTAAAGGATTTAATGAATTATATAGGGTTTGATTAAATTTTCAAAATCAGACTGTTTTGGGACCTAGAATTGAAGTGAAAACTAGTTAAATGTGTGTATTTTTAATTCCTTGTACAAGCTATGTGATTATATTAATAATTTTGTTATTTTAGGAATTATAGATGAATTATTAAAAATATTACATCTTTATATGTCATTTTAGTTCTAAAATTGCTAGTTTAAATGTTTAACAAATTTGTTATAAGTATGATTATGCTTTATATTAAAGAAACCTAATACACAATACAAAATATTATGTTATATGACATAAGAGGCTAATCAGTTAAGTGTGTCGAGCGCAGTTAAGATGATCAGTGAATCTAGAAGCAATCTTTGCACTATCAACGTACAAGTGGGTAACTTCTACACTTTATTATGTGTTGATAATTAAATTAAATAATTATGTATGAAAATCCTGGGCTGAAGCTCCGTAGCTATAATCGGTAGTTGCTTCACTATCGGGCGACGATCATAAGGGCGCAAATACCTGGTCCATGAAAGCAAGGTTTGGTAGGCGAGCGACTCCCACATTCTTTTATTCCGGCATGATAATAAAGTTGAGTGGTACTACTCTTAGAATTAAATGTTAATTAATTGAATTGTCAGTAATTCATTTAATTAACGGACATTCGATATCTTAAATAGGAGTCTATATTTAATACGGATTTTGGATGGTAGTTCAATAATATCTCTTTAGTGCATCGAGTTATTATTGATAAGATTAAGAAATGTGTTCGGGCCGAACTGGGACTCCTAATCCTATCAGGAGATCGATTCCTAATCCTCCTTAAGGTCCCTGTTGTAGCCTATAAATAAGCCTCAAGTCAGCCGTTTCTAAACACACGAAATCTTAGATACGATTTAGTAGAAGACGGTTGAAAGTCTCGATAGCTCGTTGCCCACACAACATTCGAGAAAAGGTGAGGAATACAGCAGAAGATCGTGAGGTCCAGGCTCTATTGATTCCTCGATCTATAGTTCTCACCTTAGAACTAATATCGGTATAAAATGTATGATTCGTTTATCCGCTACGGGTTAATCTTATTTGCATAGACCCCGAATCAGATAATCGTATAGGGTCAGTGATTCGTGGTTCCAACAATTGGTATCAGAGTTATGGTTTTCTGACTCTATGCGATTGAATCGGTTAATTCTATTATGAATCGTATCTTGAAGCATGCATATTTTAGATCGGATAATAGTAGGATATGCGAGAGATTATGATTTTCTGCAGGAACCCTAAATCCAACTATTATGGTCTGAATGTATGTTTATGTATGAATTAAACCCTCGGACATGTCGAGGTTGTGTTTTGAATGTATGATTGTAATAGTAAAATCACGGCGGGTTGTCGTGTTAGGTTTTAATTTTCTGTTCGATCTAGATTATATGTATGACGGCAAGCATTCAAGAAAACAGTGATATAACGAGGCCATAATAGTTGGAAATTATGTTTTTCATATTTATTGCCTTATATGTGTTGTTTTATCAAGCATGCTTTTATGTGTTTCATATGATATACATGTTAAAATCCCTCATGTTAAATAACTAAGTGGGAGAGAGATTAATTAATTTTTAAAATAAATCCTATGGCCTCCATTACTGGTTTGTAAGTGATGCATTTGAACTTGCGTATTGGTTTTATGTGCCTTCCTCCATATCGGATGAGTTCATTTGCGGATCACTAGATCAAACTTTCTTTATGGATGATTATAGAAAGTTGTCTAGGAGTATGTCATCTTCTCCATCTAAAGGATCATAATCCTAGATAATGGACTTAGTATCAAGTAATGGTATACACTTAGATGCATTTGATAAGTATCCTCCTCATCAGAGTCGCTGCTGTTATTTGTATGGCCAAAACGATACCAACTATTAATTTTATTTGTCATAAAGTTAAGTTGACAGGATAATAAAATTAATGGGTAAAACCTCCTCTAACAAATGTTTAATTAGTATACGTCCACAACTATCGTGGCATACGAAGTTCATGGTGTATTGAGGTGTTGGTGAATTTAAATTATGTTGTTTGAGGGAACAATATGATTTGTTAATTCAAATGTTTTGACATATGTGTTTATTTATGTGATTCTCAAGATTTTCATTATGACTTTCTATCCTCTTGCTGTTATACTTAAAGAATACAAACTTACTTGTCCCAATTATATTGATTAGAAATGAAACCTGGATATTGTCCTGACTGCTGAAGAGTACAAGTTTGTACTCACTGAGCACTGTCCTGACATGCCTGATGAAAACTCTACTGAAGAGGAGAAAATGTTTTATAGGAAGTGGGTCAAGGCAGATGAGATGGCACGGTGTTACATTTTGGCTTCCATGTCAAATGTGCTGCAACATCAGCATCAGGCCATACCTACTGCCTATGATATGATGCATAATCTCAAAGAACTCTTCGGACACCGGAGTCGGGCTGCCAGACAGGAGGCTATGAGAAACCTGATGACTACCACCATGGCTGAAGGGACACCTGTGAATGATCATGTCCTCAAGATGATGGCTCATCTGAATGAGATGGAGGTCTTTGGAGCTGAAATCGATGGGGAAACCCAGGTCGATATTGTTCTCCAAACGCTGCCTAAGAGTTTTGAGCAGTTTTGTCTGAACTACAACATGAACAAGAGATTGTATTCATTGGCGGAACTTCTAACAGAACTCCAATCAGCAGAGGGATTATTTCGTCAAAATTCTCAAGCTTACGTTACGAAAATGTTTCTGTGGAAAGAAGAAGAAGATACAGAATTCTTCAGCAAAGAAGACAGCTGGACCTCAAGTGGCTAATCCATAAGGTGGTGTGAAAAAGCCAAAAGGTAAGTGCTTCAATTGCAAGTAGGCTGGACATTGAAAAGTCGATTATCTTCGTAAAAAGGAGAACAATTCAGATACATTTTTTTCATTAGTTGTTGAAACATGTTTAGCGGTGTTATCTACCGGTACCTGGTGTGTAGATACGGGAGCCACTGATCATGTCTGCAATTCATTGCAGAGGTTCCAGGAAACCAGACGACTAAGTGATGGAGAGATTACTATATACATGGGCATCGCTGCGAAAGTGACGGCCGTTGCAGTGGGAGATGTTTATTTACTAAGAATAAGTTTTTGACTTTGAGAGATTATCTTTACATACCTTGTTTTAGAAAGAATTTGATTTCAGTTTCTAAACTTTTTAAGGATGGATATTATGTTTCTTTTGATAACAAAGTTGTGGTCAAGAAGAATAGAGTTATTATCTGTTCTGGTACGTTGGTTGACAATTTATATACTCTTAATCCAATAATTCCTATGATGGAAATTAATAACACATCTTCTAAATCTAATAAGAGAAAAGAACCTTTGAAAATGAATTAAACATATCTTTGGCATTTAAGGTTAGGTCATATTAACTTAAGTAGGATTCAAAGGTTGATAGCCGATGGATCCTTGGGTTCTTTGGAAGTGAAAAACTATTCAACCTGCGAGTCCTGCTTGGAAGGAAAAATGATCAAAAGACGTTTTAAGACAAAGGGGTATAGAGCTAAAGAAGTGTTGGAATTTATTCATTCGGATTTATGTGGCCCTATGACTATTCAAGCAAGAGGTGGTATCGAATATTTTATCTCTTTCATAGATGATTATTCGAGATATGGGTACATTTACTTGATGCGCCGCAAGTCTGAGTGCTTTGATAAGTTTAAGGAATACAAGGCTAATGTGGAGAAACGTCATGGTAAATGTATCAAGACACTACGATCTGATCGTGGTGGTGAGTACCTCTTAGGAGAGTTTAGAAGTTACTTATCAGAGGTTGGGATTCAATCCCAATTGTCTATACCCGGTACACCCCAATAGAATGGTGTGGCAGAACGAAGGAAATAAGACTCTTATGGTTCGTTTTAGGGGTATGCTCTGGAAAACAGCGACGTACATTCTAAACTTGGTACCTTCTAAGTCGGTACCCTCTACTCCCACATAATTGTAGACTGGGTGCAAGCCTAGTCTGAAACACATTCGGATATGGGGTAGTCCAGCACATGTCCTGAAGGGAGATGCTGATAAGTTGGAATCTCGTACGGAAGTACACTTATTTGTGGGCTATCCTAAAGGAACGAAATGTGGTTTATTTTATAGTCCTAAAGATCAGAAGGTCATTGTTAGCACGAATGCCCAATTTTTAGAAGAGGACTATGTAATGAACCACAAGCCCATGAGTAAAATTGTTCTTGAGGAAATGAGAGGGGATAATTCTTATGTACCGACGGTACAAGATGAGATACGATAAGTGACTACACCGCGTGTCACAAATGATACACAAATACCGATTGTGCCTCGTCGTAGTGGGAGGGTTGTTAGAGAACCTAATAGATTCATGTTTTTTGGAGAGTGTTCAGACTTGGTCCCTGGACATCATGAAATAGATCCTTAGACTTATAACGAAGTACTCTAAGATAAAAATGTGATATCTTGGCAAAAGGCAATGCTCTCTGAGATAGAATCTATGGATTCTAATCAAGTCTGGGAGCTTGTAGAACCACCAAATGGTGTAAGAACCATTGGATGTAAATGGGTCTACAAAAGAAAAATAGGATCAGATGGAAAGGTAGAGACCTTTAAAGCAAAGCTTGTTGCGAAAGGGTATACTCAAAAAAAAGAGATCGATTATGAGGAACCTTTTTACCGGTAGTCATGCTTAAGTCTATCCAGATTCTTTTATCTATTGCTGCTCATATGGATTATGAGGTTTGATAGATGGATGTCAAGACAACTTTCCTTAATGGAAGTCTTGAAGAAAACATCTATATGAAGCAACCAGAGGGATTCATTGAAAAGGGCAAAGAGCATCTTGTGTGTAAGCTCAATCGGTCCATTTATAGACTGAAACAAGCTTCGAGATCTTGGAACATCCGTTTTGATGAGGTAATCCAATCTTTTGGATTTATTCAATATCCGGATGAGTTTTCTGTATATAAAAAGAGTGACGGAAACCTGGTGGTATTTCTTGTACTATATGTAGATGATATCTTGTTAATTGGAAACAATTTCAAGGTACTATCAGACGTAAGGGTATGGCTGTCCAAGCAGTTTGCTATGAAGTACTTGGGAGAAGCTGGACATATTCTTGGGATCAAAGTTATAAGGGATCGCAAGAAAATGATGTTATGCTTATCTCAAGCTTCATACATTGACACTTTCCTAGCTCGTTTTAGCATGCAAAACTCCAAGAAAGGTTTTCTACCTTTTAGACATTGAGTGCCTTTATCTAAGGAAATGTGTCCTAAGACAACAAAGGAGATAGAGGAAATGAAAGTAATTCCTTATGATTCGGTTGTAGGAAGCTTGATGTATGCGATGCTATGTACGAGACCAGATATTTGCTTTGCCATGGGCATGGTTAGTAGATATCAAAGTAACCCAGGACAAGGTCATTGGACTGCCGTAAAGTATATTCTAAAGTACCTGAAAAGGACTAGAGATTATATGCTAGTTTACCAAGTAAATGATTTATTTCCTGTAGGTTACAAGATTCAGATTTCCAGTCAGATAGGGACAATAGTAAATCAACCTCGGGGTATATGTTTACCTTGGGAGGTGGAGCCATAGTGTGGAGAAGTGTGAAGCAGAAATGCATTTCGGACTCCACCATGGAAGCTGAATATGTGACAGCCTCTTAGAAGTGATTCCTGGTTTGCCCAAAGCTATCACAATCTATTGTGATAATAGTGGTGCAGTAGCAAACTCGAAGGAACCACGTGCCCATAAGGTAAGTAAACACATTGAGCGCAAGTACCACCTGATACGAGATATCGTAAAACGAGGGGAAGTTGTTGTCGCTAAGATTGCATCAGCCGATAACCTAGCAGATCCTTTCACAAAGGCCCTTCCGGTGAAAGCTTTTGATGAGCATGTTGAAGGGATGGGAATCAGATGTATGACAGCGTATATGACAACATAGTCTTTTAGTATAAGTGGGAGATTGTTAGGATGTATAATATAAGTCTAGCTTTTGTATAAACATCTATTTATGATACGAGAATCTTTTATGGTCAAATGTTTTGCATTTTATATTTGTTATATATGTTATTGCAATTGTCCAATTAATTTATATTGTAGATAACATGGTGTGTGGTGCCACACAGAAGATCATATTATCAGTTCCTTATAAATTATAAATGGTAGCTGACAACCGAGATAATTTTGGACAAATTATCGGAATGGTTGTAGTGTAATTTGGTATTAATCTATCTTGATTATAAAATTATACTAGTACATTTTGTATGTATTGAGCATGACCAATTGAGGTTGTTTTATTTATAATGACTACATACATAAAACAAGACCTCTGTTATTATAGTGTGCATCCTCTTAATCATTATATGATAACGGGCATGTATACTCGATATATGTTTCTTTAATTTACTAATGGGTGAGATTTATTTATTAAATCAATAAGCTCGGTAAATTGGGATACAATGTTGTTTATATGGTGTGCTGTTGATTATGTAATAAAACCGTGTCCTAATTATTTAGGATGATGATGTCTCCTTGAGGAGCTCATAAGGATTATCATGTAAACCCTGTAGGTGGATTTATTCCGGCATGATAATAAAGTTGAGTGGTACTACTCTTGGAATTAAATGTTAATTAATTGAATTGTCAGTAATTCATTTAATTAATGGACATTTAATATCTTAAACACGGGCAAATAAATGCACACAATAAATAGGAGCCCTTATTTAATATGGATTTGAGACGGTAGTTCAATAAAATCTCTTTAGTGGATCGAGTTATTATTGATAGGATTAAGAAGTGTGTTCAGGCCGAAGTGGGACTCCTAATCCTATCAGGAGACCGATTCCTAATCCTCCTCAAGGTCCCTGTTGTAGCCTATAAATAAGCCTCAAGTCAGCCGTTTCTAAACACACAAAATCTTAGATACGATTTAGTAGAAGGCTGCTGAAAGTCTCGATAGCTCATTGCCCACACAACGTTCGAGAAAAGGTGAGGAATACAGCAGAAGATCATGAGGTCCAGGCTCTATCGATTCCTCGATCTACAGTTCTGACCTTAGAACTAATATCGGTGCAAAAGGTATGATTCGTTTATCCACTGCGCGTTAATCTTATTTGTATGGATCCCGAATCAGATAATCGTATAGGGTCAGCGATCCGTGGTTCCAACAATATGTTCCATGTCTGTAAATTTTATCCATCTCAAACTGGTCATTAAACACGTATCTGAAACGCACGTAATTAAATTAAACACTTAAGAAATAAAACACATAAGATATTTCAGTTAAGGTTTTACTTATTTAATTAACCAATTATGCCTCGTTTTTATCCTGGGCACTACATCCCTTATCCCTTTAAAGAATTTTGTCCTTGAAATTATTACCCAAACGGTGTGGTTTCCTCGTCTGGTGCTCGGCAATCCAACCATGAAATTCATGGCTATGTGTTCCCACTTCCACTTTGGTATCTCCAAAAGAGTTAACATCCCAGCCGGTCGTTGATGCTCCACTTTCACTTGATGATAAATGAGACTCTTTTTGATGAATAACCATATGCTTCTCTTCATGTTTCTCCATGAAAAAACTTTCTCTTAAACCTCGATACATTTTTGTACCTCCAGGGTGTGCAGATATTGGCGTGCAATGTGCCTCTCCGAGAATTTCTTCTCTTATTTTCTCATCTTTTGGCACACACACTCTTCCTCTAAAGATAAGAGCTCCATCAGATGCCGAAGAGAAACCTTCCGCCTTTCCACTGTCCATACGAGCTTTCATCTTCTTTAGAAAACTGTCTTCCCTCTGAGCTTCAACAATTCTCTCGCGAAGGGTAGATTTCACGAATAGCGTTGTCATTTTAGATTCAATGTTATTTGGAGACGTGACTATCTCCAAATTCAGCTTGGACATCTACTCAATCAAATGGTGTTGATTGGTGACCATGAACGATGCCATTCTCTTTCCATTCCTGTTGAGAGCATCAGCTACTACGTTAGCCTTTTCAAGATGATAGTGGATTGCAATATCGTAATCGTTCACCAACTCTAGCCATATTCTTTGTCTCATATTGAGCTCCTTCTGTTCAAAGAAGTATTTCAAACTCTTATGGTTGTTGTAGATCTCACACTTCACGCTATAGAGATAGTGTCTCCATACCCTGAGAGCATGTACCACAGCTGCTAGCTCCAGATCGTGCGTTGGGTAGTTTTTTTCGTGAATCTTCAATTGACGTGATACATATGCCACTATCTTTCCTTGTTGCATCAAAACACATCCCAAGCCTTGTTTGGATGAATCGCTGTAGATTACGAACTTCTTTGTTACATCCAGAACTATTAAGATTGGTGCCTCTGTCAGTCTCTTCTTTACTTCCTGGAAGCTATGCTCACATTGTTCACTCCATTGGAACTTTATGTCCTTCTTTGTCAAGCGAGTCATCAGAGTGGCAATCTTCGAAAATCCCTCTATGAATCTTCGGTAGTAGCCAGCCAAACCAATAAAACTCCACACTTTCTTGACGTTTGTTGGGGCCTCCCACTTTTTTACTACTTCCACATTTTGAGGATCTACTTCGATCCTTTGTGAAGAGACAATATGGCCTAGGAAGCCCACTTTGTCCATCCAAAATTCATACTTCTTGAATTTCGCATAACGCTTCTCCTTCCATAGAATCCATAATGATATTCTGAGGTATTGTTCATATTGTATTCTATCACATGAATAGATAAAAATATCATCAATAAACACAATGACAAAGAGATCGAGATACGGATGGAAGACACAATTCATCAAATCCATAAAGACAGTTGGAGCATTACTAAGTCCAAATGGCATAACTGCAAACTCATAGTGGCCATCTCTCGTCCTGAACGCTATCTTGTATATATCCATATCTTTGACTTTCATCTGGTGATAGCCAGATCTTAAGTTTGAGAATACACTGGCACCTCTTAATTGATCAAAAAGATCTTCAATTCGAGGCAGTGGATACTTGTTCTTTATTATCCTCTTATTCAGCTCTCACTACAAGAAAAACTGGATACGACAACGCCCATTTAACAACACTTTTAATGAATTTGTGTTGTCTTTTGGGAATTTACAACGCTTTTGGTGCAAAGCGTTGTCTTTTTTAAAAAAAAGCGCCATACGACAACGCTTTAAATGGAAACGACAACGGTTTTTTAGTAGTGTTGTAGAAAGGCGTCTTTTTGTAGATACCACAACGCTTTTTTGCAACGCTTTTCGATGCGTTGTCGAAGGGCGAATTTTTTTCTCTTAACGACAACACTTTCTGCAACGCTTTTTAGGTGTTGTCGTTTTTAGCACTTTTTTTTACAATTTTGCAACTCATTATGCAATGCTTTTTTTTTTTTGTGTTGCAACAATTAATTACAAAATAATTGTTTTTTAATTGTTTTTTATCTTGTATTACATTTTTGGCATTAATATTATCTTATATATATATGAATAATCTCATAATTTTAGCAAATAGTATTTTTATAAATTACTATTTTAAATTAAATAAGAAATTAATTAAGTACCACACCAAATTAAGTATTACTCTCACCCTTTCAAATAATAATAAATAATTGGAATATTATTTTAAAACATATTTTAAAAATTGTGTTTTGCAATTCATAATTCATAAATTATATATGAATGTTGTTCTAAGAAAAAAAAAATATAAAATTTTGATGCTTAAAAATTAATACAATTAAAAAAACATAAATAAAAGATATACATAAATCAAGTGAATTAATGAATTAATTGTATAAAAAAAATTTCTGGAAGCCTGCAGCCACCAAGGATCGAACCCAAGACGTAATGCATTCACTATCACCAAGTGAACCATACATATCTTTGGTCATTATTTACCAACAATTAATATTAATACTTACAATTTTGGAGTAGGGTTATTTCAAATATATCCAAAATTCATCTAAGGCTTTCCATTCCCACCCAATTGCCTCTCCAATATTGCCGCCATCTCCAAAATTCGTCTAAGTCTGGAAACACTCCCCACCAAAATTCAGAACAATAATCAAAATTATATTCAACTCATTGAAATTACCGTAGAGAGATAGAGAGAGCAGAGAGATGGACAGATAGAGAGAGAGAGATTAAACCCTAAAACCCCTCGTTTGAGAAGTTGCTTGATTTTCTTGTGAGTTCAGGCCAATGCAAGAAACTTTTCTTTGAGCTCTCGCGACTTCGTCACCAGTAAGTATGTCCGATCTCAAGAAGCCGTATATTTTTCTATTGTTGATTATCTTGTGTTTTTCTCGGTTAGTGACGGAGACCTTTGATTTGTGTGCGTGTTTCACTTTTTTCGGTGATCGTATTAGAAGGCCAACAAAATATGAGTATTTCAATTTCTTGATATGTTTCACATGTGAGATGATTGTGTAATTGAGTTTTCTGATACATATTATTATCTCGTCTACAATTAGTGAAGAGAGTGTGATTGTCTTACAAAATCTTGGACACGGTTCTTTGTTTCTTTGATTATTGGTTTTTTCTTTTCTATATTTTTCTCCCAAAATCGAGATGACAAATTATATTTGATGGAAGTTGGATTACTTGGCATAAAGCGACGTGGACTCGTAATAGTATTTATGAGATTCTAGCATAATTACTGATTCTGGAATTCCAATCACTGGTTTGGAATTTTATTATGGAATTATCTCAAATTAATCAATAATCTAGGGTGTAGGTGGGAGTTTTGGTATTTTTGATTGATTTTTTTGTAGTTATCAACTCTTGTATCTTTTGTATGGAATTTATATTCAAGTAGCATCTCTGAAGGTGGAATTTATTTTGAAATTGTTATTTTGCTGTTTAGGCTGGCAAAAGATGTTGTGAAAGCTGTGAAGAGACGATTGCAGCACAAGAGTCCCACCGTTCAATTGCTTGCTTTAACGGTATTATGAGAACAATTGATTTCCTTTCAGTCTTACTCTCCACTAAACTTAATTATGTTTCGATTTAAAGAATGTATTGCTGTTATGTTGTTATGCATAACGGCAAAATGTGTTATAAGCCCTTGAATTGTTTTTTTTCTATTGAACTCTTTTTTTTTTTGGGTCACGTTAAACCCTTTTGTTTTATTCTCTTCCCCATTACAATTTTGTTTTGTGTTTTGTATCATATTTTCCAATATAAGATTTGTTCAAAGTATAATACCTTATATTGCGTTATTATAGAAGGTTGGTTTGAATGTACCACCCAATTTTATTACTATCATGTATCAACTGCATGGTTGAGATTCACAAATTTGGCACCTCAATCATACTCCATAAAAGGATTTAAAAATCTTGCCGACAATACCAAAAACTTATAATTGGCACATCAACACACAGAAATGTGCAAAGAACTAGTCAGCCATAATAACATACTTCATTTTAGCTTGATCCGATAATTGTACATTGACTTCTCCGCCTACAGTTAAGGTAGGTTTCCATCTGGACGAGGAAGCTAGTCGTGTAGGAACAGGGCAAAACTATACAAGCACAAGGGTTGTCTGAAGATGTGATTATATACAGATCTTTTTCTCTTTTTAATTGTTGTGGGCAGGAAACGACGACACAATGTAACCATTTTATGCACTCTCCATAGATATCAAAGATTTATTTGACAAGTTTATGATTGAATCTGCAATTACTCTAGCACTAGATTTCAAGGATGCCACCTGAAACAGAGAAGCTGGAGTTAAGAGATACTGAGACATAGTTGGTGGAATTATCTCAAATTAATCAATAATCTAGGGTGTAGGTGGGAGTTTTGGTATTTTTGATTGATTTTTTTGTAGTTATCAACTATTGTATCTTTTGTATGGAATTTATATTCAAGCAGCATCTTTGAAGGTGGAATTTATTTTTCAATTGTTATTTTGCTGTTTAGGCTGGCAAAAGATGTTGTGAAAGCTGTGAAGAGACGATTGCAGCACAAGAGTCCCACCGTTCAATTGCTTGCTTTAACGGTATTATGAGAAAAATTGATTTCCTTTCAGTCTTACTGTGGACTAAACTTAATTATGTTTCGATTTAAAGAATGTATTGATGTTATGTTGTAATTAAGGCTTCCTTTGTGATGTAATGTGTGTTTCATTCACTATATGTGTCTTTCTATAGCTTATGGAGACGATGGTCAAGAATGCTTGGTGATAATGTGCATTTTCAAATTGCAGAAAGAAACATACTGCTGCATAACTACGTATAAGAAGATCATTGACATCTGCACCTTCTAATACCAATCCAGCTCTCTTTTCAAGCTCTGATATTATTGACAAAGGTGAAGTATTATGAGCACCAAACTGCTGCAGTTTTTCTGATTTAATTGTGTCCCCTTTTACCTTGTCCACTCTTGGCTTAATTTTTGTATATTTATTAATTGAAAGTGTGTGTATATGCTGTAAGAATTCTGACCTATATATGCATGTCCCTAGTAGATGTGTCTCTGTTGGGAAAATCAGATATTAAGCACAGGATTCATCTAAATAACAAATAAAATCTATGCCTATCTTTATTTCAGAATTTATCCGACTCATTCCTGTTCATTTTCCTCTCCCATAATGGCCTCAGCCAATTGAGAGAGGTAAATTAATTTTGAATATAGCAATCAGACCACTGCACAAGTTATGCTAATAACAGCAGAAACTATGGCAGATTTGCTGCGATTTAGAATATTGTTGAAAGTATGATTTAGAATAAGAAATCTAGATTTTGTGTTTTTGTTATGATCTGTTGAGTGATGTTGAGGTTTTGGATAAAACTGGTCGAAGAGTCATTTTTCTGTTCTGAATTTTGGTAGAAAACATATTTGATAGCTAGAGTTTGACAAGTATACTTGTCAGCATGAATTAGTGTGTGTTTGACAATCGAACTGATAAAAATCTAATTCGTTTACCTGCAAAAACAGCTTCATTTAACTTTGTTTGCTATAGAAATATTTATTGGAAAAGAAAACAAAACAACCTGCCTGCAAATGACAATAGGGTATACAGGAAACTAGTGGCTTGAAATGTTGTGAAAGGTTGAGGCACATTACCCCCCTAACCAATGGAGTAAAGCCAACCAATTAAAAATTTCTCCAAAAACAATATAGCAGATAATGAATCAGAACAACATAGTTGGAAGAGAAATGTATATAGGCCAAACCACAAAAAAAGGAAAACAGCAGATCACAAAAAAGGAATACATAACAAACCCTTGGAAAATAGAGTACATTACATAATTAAACAGCTTATTGTCAAAAATAAACAGGCTTGGACATTCACAGTAGGTAAAAGAAATGCAGCTGGAGACTCATAACAATTATACGAAAACATGAATAACATCTATCCTGTGCATGTGCTTATACAATTTGAATTAAAAGTTTCAGCAAAATATGAACTACATAATCAACCAGCAAAACACCTTATAGTAAATAACACCTTAACTTTGTTTACTACATTAACTAATTATGTTAAATTAGTGTAATTAATTTGTCAATGGTTACGTAAATGTGATCTTCTGTTAATTAGATTATTACCTACTTGAGATGGACAAAGAATGGATGAAAAAGGACAGACTCTCAGCTGAATACAGGGTTGGGGTAGAGTCTTTTATGCAGTTCGCATTGCAGAATATAGATGATGGTAATGCAATGTCTTGTCCATGTTCAGATTGTGGTAATCTTAGGAAATGGAAAGATGTCATTGTTAGGTTGCATTTGTTGACTAAGGGAATTGATAAAACATATGATACATGGATCTGGCATGGAGAGAGACCTAGGTCAAGGATATCTAACTATGATGGTGATCAATTTAGGGGAAAGGAATATCAATTTGTTAAGGAAGAACCTATTGACATGGTACATGATGGATATGAATACACTAATCACAATCCAAATGAATTTGGTAAATTGCTTGAGGATGCAGAGAAGCCTCTCTATCCTGGATGTACTTTTGTCACAAAGTTGTCTGCCGTTGTGAAATTGTATAACTTGAAGACAAAATTTGGTTGGAGTGATAAAAGTTTTACTGAGCTGCTTAGTTTGGTTAGACAACTGCTTCCTCCCCAAAATGAATTACCTTCATCTTTGTATGATGCAAAGAAAACCTTGGTTGCATTGGGGATGGATTATGAGAAAATTCATGCATGTTCAAATGACTGTGTCCTGTATCGTAATGAGTACAAGGACCTTACTAATTGTCCTAAGTGTGGTATCTCAAGATGGAAAGTGGGGAAAAATTCCAAGATATATGAAGGAATTCCAGTAAAGGTCCTTCGTTACTTCCCACCTATTCCAAGGTTTCGACGAATGTTTAGAAACAAGGAGATATCTAAGGACTTGACTTGGCATGCTGATAGTCGAGTTGTTGATGGTTATTTGCGTCACCCAGCTGATGCACCATCTTGGAAAGTAGTGGACCATCAGTGGCCTGAATTTGCTTCGGAGTCAAGAAATCTCAGATTGGCTCTATCATCAGACGGGATCAATCCTCATGGTATGATGACTTCTACGTACAGTTGCTGGCCAGTAATGCTGATCACATATAATCTTCCTCCATGGTTGTGTATGAAACGAAGATTTATGATGCTCACTATGTTAATTGGTGGTCCTAAACAGCCAGGGAACGACATTGATGTTTACTTGTCACCGTTAGTTGAGGACTTAAAACTTCTATGGGAAGTAGGTATTGAAACTTATGATAGTTTTCGAGATGAAAGCTTCCTACTTAGAGCGGTGTTGTTGTGGACCATCAATGACTTTCCAGCTTACGGAAACTTATCTGGTTGTATTATGAAAGGATATCGTGCGTGTCCTATTTGTGGTGATAAAACATCTGCAAAAAGGCTGAAACATTCCAGGAAAATGTCGTATATGGGTCACAGAAGGTTTCTCCATGCGACTCATCCTTATCGAAGACAAAAAAAGTCATTTGATGGTAATCAAGAGTTTGACCCTGCCCCAATACCATTGAGTGGTCATGATGTTTTTAAACGAGTATCAGAAATCCAATGTTCGTGGGGCAAAAAATGTCGTGACAATGTGTCAAAGGTAAGTGAAGACAAGCCATGTTGGAAGAAGAAATCAATTTTTTTTGAACTAGAATATTGGCAACACTTACATGTGAGACATGTGCTGGATGTGATGCATATTGAGAAGAACGTATGTGAAAGTTTAATCGGCACGTTACTTAACACTCCAGGGAAGACGAAAGATGGAATAGCAGCTAGACTAGATCTTGTGTCGATGAAAGTTCGAACAGAGTTGGCACCACAGGTGGGTGACAAAAAGACATTCTTGCCACCAGCTTGTTATACACTAAGTAAAGAAGAAAAAATAAAGGTTTGTAACTCTTTGATGGGAATGAAGGTCCCTACGGGGTACTCATCTAATGTCAGAAATTTTGTGTCAATGAAGGATTTGAAGCTTGTTGGCCTGAAGTCACACGATTGTCACACTTTAATGCAACAGTTGCTTCCAGTGGCTATACGTGGTGTTTTACCTGATAATGTGAGACATGCCATCACTCGACTGTGCTTCTTTTTTAATGTGATATGCAACAAAGTTATAGACGTCTCAAAGTTGGATGAAATTCAACAGGACATTGTGACAACCTTGTGTTTACTTGAAAAGTATTTCCCTCCCTCGTTCTTTGATATCATGGTTCACCTAATTGTTCATCTTGTGCGGGAAGTGAAGTTGTGTGGACCAGTCTGGTACAGATGGATGTATCCATTTGAGAGATACATGAAGGTCTTAAAAGGTTATGTGCGAAATCGTAATCGGCCTGAAGGGTGTATAGCTGAATGCTATATTGCTGAGGAGGCTGTGGAATTTTGTTCAAACTACCTTTCAAGTGTTCACACAATTGGAATCCCATCAAAGCATCATGAAGCTAACATGACTAGGCCATTATCAACTGCAAAAGTTCTCCAAGCTAGTCCTGATGATTGGAGACAAGCTCATCTATATGTTTTGACAAATGACATGGAGGTTGAACCGTATAGAAGGTGAGCTCATATACTCATAAAACCTTACATGTTATTATTCTTATATGCATCTCATCAAATTTTTTTAGTGAACATATGGCTCACCTAAAGCTAACTTCTGGACGAAAGTTGGAGAAACAACTATTGGATGAACATAACAAGACATTTATTAATTGGATAAAAGATCGAGTACGTATTGCATCTCTAACCTCTCCTAGCGAATTTTATAAATTTAATTACAATTTAATTATGCCTTGTTGAATTATAGGTTTCAAATGAAATTCTCCATTCCAATTGTCAAGTATCAGAGAAGTTAAAGGTGATTGCAAGTGGTCCCGAGAAAGATGTGTTGAACTATTCTAGTTACATGATCAATGGAGTTACCTATCATACGAGGGAGCGTGATAGTGTACGAGCTGTGCAAAACTCGGGAGTCAGTTTAGTTGCAAAAACCATGCAAGTGGCTAGTGCAAAGGACAAAAATCATGTTGTGACGGACATGGTTTATTATGGAGTTATTGAAGAGATATGGGAACTTGATTACCACAAATTTCGCATTCCAATGTTCAAATGTAATTGGGTTGAGCACAACAATGGAATTAAAATAGATGATCTTGGTTTTACAACCGTAAACCTCAATAGAATTGGATTCAAATCCGATCGATTTATATTGGGTAGTCAAGCTAAACAGGTCTTCTACATTGAAGACTCTCGAGATCCTGCATGGCATGTTGTACTTTCAACCCCCAGTAGAGAGTATTTTGATCACATTACTGGTTATGATTTAGAACAATGTAGCATGGAACACCAATGTTTTACAATGGGACTGCCCCCATTAGAAGTTGATGGTATAAATGATGAGAACGAAGCATCATGTGTGCGTGAAGATTGTGATGGGATTTGGATTGATAATTGCTCTTCCTAGTTATGTGATTATCTTTTGAGTATATAATCTCTGAACTTATTACTTTTCTCTTACGATATTTTGCTTGTTTGTTAAATATTCCTCAACTAACGTAATTTGAACTATTTTGCAGGCTCGAATCATGGTGTGTCGTAGAAGGTCGGCTGCAAAAGAAGACGAGAAAACTGAGAAGAGTAAGACCACACTGCAAAAGGATAAAAAGGAAGCGAGTTTAAGTGAAGTTGATAAAGATTCGAGCGGTTCGGATGAAGAGGGCAGCCCATTGGCTAAAGGGAAGAGCACATCAAAATCGTCACGGGGTCGTACTTACATGCATGCTCTTGCGGTTCAAAGAGCTCAATGTTTGAAAAAGAAAGTCTTGTTCAATAACAAAGGTCAGCCCATCGGGCCTTTTGGTGCAGAAATGCAAAGTTACATTGGATTGTTAGCTCGGGAAAAGGTGAAGATAACATTTGATGATTGGAGGGAGGTGCATCCTGATGTCAAGGACTTGATTTGGGAATCTGTTAATGTAAGTGCAAGTGCTTCTTTTATTGTGTTATTAATTAAAAATATGATAATTTTGCTGCCGTGGTCCTAATCTGCCAAGGTCTTTGTAGATGTTGTTTGAGGTTCCTCCTTCATGGCGGAAGGGTTGTTTGAGCTCGGCTAATAACAAGTGGCGTCAATACAAGGCAAGACTCACTCAAAAGTATGTTTTCAGTAGAATACATGATCCTGAAAGGCTGAATACTCCACCCACCAAGTCTGGAATTGAGCAAAACGAGTGGTCTAATTTTGTGATCAGTCGCTTATCAGAAGAGTTCAAGGTCAGGTTTCAATTTTGATGCTTAGTTTATATTTTTCTCCATTAGTGTCTTACGATTAATTGTGTATCATTTGATGTAGACAAAGAGTCAGGAACAAAAGAAGCGAAGAAGTATGCAGCAATATCCTCATAAGCTTTCTCGTAAAGGATATGCACGTTTGGCTGAAGAGTGTGTAAGTCTCTCATTTGTGAATTTTTTTATTATTTCACATGTACGGCAGGGCTGTAGTTATAGTAAATAATTTAATGGGCAATGTACATCAGTTTTAAGAAGTTCTTGGGCTGAGACAGTGGGGAAATGGTACAATTGGCTGCATTGCATATGTTAGCTCGATACATCAGTGTTATGGCTGTATATTTGAACTTCAGTTCGCCGTTATATATTGCTGACCTCATCTCTCTCTCTCTACATACTTTAGAAGGAAATGTTGATAGCTTGATATGCAAAGTAGACTGTTTTTTTTTGTTGCTCATGCACCAATGGTAATCTCAGTTTCTATTGTTGTTGTTTGAGCTCTTAAACAGAGGGTAAAGTTTTGTGCATGTTGCAGGATGATGAATTGGATATTTCCCCTTTAGAGAGAGAGAGAGGGACTGGTGAATTTGAAAATATGTGTATACCCTTTGGCTGCATATCCTTTTACTTTAGTTTTCTCCCATGAATCGTAGAAGTTGATGGGACGACACAACACCCAGCAGGCTGCATGTTCCACAACTGTTTTTAGTTGACAGTTTAGTCTATACATTAGGTAGCCTGCATTGCATTAAGATACCTATCTCTGGCCTGCATATATATATATATATACCAATATGCTCAAACGTTATTGATAATATTTTCTCCAACTTATAAGGCTGAAAATGTGAATTAATATGTGGTTGTAGGCTGATGAATTAGGCAATGATGATGAAATCAACAGAGCAATTTTATGGATGAAAGCACGATTGCCCAAAGAAGGGGAAATCCAAGAAGAGAGTTTGAAAGACACAATTACGAAGATTGTGAGTATTATATCGTACTTAATTATTTTAGGATGACTATCTCTCTTACTTACCCACCCCATTTTTGGTGATGTTGTTACTAATTTTACTTTGAAGGACGAGTACATACAACAAAAAAAGGAAGGTAATTTCAAGATGCAAGGAAATAGTGATGGCATCCTTGCAAAAGCTCTAGGAGTACAAGAACACTCTGGACGTTTGAGGGGGATCGGATGTCATGTCACTCCCTCAACTTACAAGGCTGCTTCGTCAAGTACACGGGTGGATAAAGCGGTGCTGCTGGAAGAGCAAAAAAAAATAAATTCAGAACTTGATGCGCGAGTTAGAAAATTGGAAGCAATGATGTTGAAGAATGCACACCAGCTTGCAAGTGATAAAGAAGACAAGGGCAGCTGTTCAGTTAAACTCCCGAGCCCCTTACAAATGGAAGGTGAGAGAGACAAAGATGATAAACCACAAATGAAGAAATTATTTCAAAATGCAGCAAATGACGATGATGTGAAAATTGTTGACAATAATTGGCCATTGGAGGTATGATTTTGTATCATATTACCTGAACAATAAACTCATAATATGGCTGAATTATCTCTGTAACATAATCTACATTGTAGGGTGAACGAGTCGAGCTAACATTGGAGTCTCAAACTAATATTGCTGCATATGGCACGATTATCAAAGTGGGAGGAGCTAATCAATTTCATCATGGTAATCTAGTACCTGAAAATTGCATGAGTGTGTCCATTGACCAAGCAGTGGATCACGATGCCCCTTTGCCAATTCGTGGAGAATGCAATAGTATTGGTGAGGCGGTAGGTTCTCATGTTGCTTGGCCTTCGCATTTGATAAAACCCAAAGTGAAGGTAAGTCTTTTTTAAGACATCTTATAACACATTAATTTTTTACTAGCTCCGTAAATCATACATGACTACTTACATATTATGCTGATACAATTTCTAGAAACCTGGGAAGAAGAAAGTCGTGCACAAAGACTTACCCTCTGTTGATATATCAAGTGTGCCAAAGCCATTACATATGTTATATTGCTATACTAAGCTTGTTATTCAAAATGGAGGCAATGTGCATATAGATTTTGATCATGGTTTATTTGGTCGTGAGTGCACCATCTTTGTTAACATTGAAGATATGGTTCCATTCTGTAAGTTGGAGCCAATCTCATACGTATGTGTTGTTGTTTATATATGGTAAGTGTTGTCAGATATTATTGTTGTTATTATTGTACAATCTTATTGGTATCATTGTTATTATTATTCAATGGACATTTAACATTGTGGTTTTTTCCATTTCAAAAAAATGATGGGTAGGCATCTCTACAAAAGGTTGGTGGACGCAAAAAAGACTCAAAATTTCAGATTTGTGGATCCATATGAAATAGGACATTTGCCCTCAACAAAAGATGAGCCAGATTTTCGAGAAAATGAGATGGAACGACGGGCATGTGCTCTAGCGAAAAGGTTGAGTGGCACCACATCTAGCCAATTAGTTTTGGCACCTTGTAATGTAGGGTAAGTGTGATTACAATTTTGGCACATTATATTGTGATAACATGTGAGACATGTTCAAATTTGATGTTTGTGAGAAAATTATTAATTACTTGAAATTTGGACTGATTTGTTTTACTTATTAATTCCATAGATTCCATTGGATCCTAACTGTCATCAACCCCCACAAGCAAACTTGTCATTTGTTGGACCCTCTTCATCATCACTTCAAGGATGAGACTTGGAAGAAAATTGTTGAGTTGTAAGTTTCACTTTAAATAAGTTTAGTACATTTATGTTCCCTTATTTGATGAAGCACACAGATTATTACCAAGTCATTTTGTCATGAAGGGCCTTGAGAATGTTTAATACAGAAATTGGAAAGAATGTCAAAAAACAACCTACATGGGAAGTAGTCAAGGTATCCTCGGACTCGGATGTGAATAATATATGTGAAATTATTCATGTGGTTATTTTATCATCACCAAATTTTTAATGTCAGTTGATAATGTTACATTGTAATGTAGGCTCCTTTGCAACCCGATGCCAATCAATGTGGTTTTTTTGTGATGTGGTACATGAGACAACTTGTTCAAAAGGATGCAACGTCGGACCTGGTTTCATTGCGTTCAATTGTGAGTAACTACTTCCTATTTAGTTTGCATATTGTATACTTCACCCAAATGAAATGAAGTTGATTATTCTATATATTCTTTGTTCAAAGTTCACGGATGTTAAGTGCACTAGAGCTGATATTGATAAAGTTCGTGTTGAATGGGCTGATTGTGTTCAAGAACATATAAATGGGTAGAACAAGGTGACTACCATATTTTAACTTGCAATGCATTGTTTTGAATATTTCTTATGAGGACGTTATTGATTTGTAGGTGTTCATATTAACTTTCTTCTTACATTTGACAGATTGTGGGGACGTAGGGAGTATGTGAAGTTCGTGATGCATGGATTGTAAAGGTTGTGATGTTATTGAAACAAAAACTAGATTTTGTTATGAATTTGGTTGGACTACTTTAAATGTGTGAACTTAATGTTGTGTGCACACAAGTGTTGGACAAATTTAGGATGGTTTTTATTTATGCATTTACGCGATGATATTGATGATGGGTAAATGTTCTTGTAATGCGTTTGTTATTTTACGTGATTAAATTACATTATTATATATATTCAGAAAAAAGTGAAATTATTGTACAAATTGTGAATAAACGAAACAGACAACACAAAAAAAAACAAAAGACAACGGTTATAAGCGTTGTGAAATTTTTGGAATTTATGACAAATACGACAACGCTATTTAAGCGTCGTAAAAAGCGTTGCATAAATTAATTTTTCGATCCACATAAGACAACGCTAATTAAGCGTCGTAAAAAGCGTTGCATAAATTGAATTTTCGAATCACATAATACAACGCTTTTTATGCGTCGAAAAAAACGTTGCAGAAATTCATTTTTCGAATCACTTACGACAACGCTTTGTAAGCGTTGCAAAAATGTGTTGAATGCAACCGATACGACAACGGTTTTTCTGAGTTGCGAAAAGCGTTGCAAAAAAAATTCCAGAACATTAAAAAATGCAACGCTTTTTTGCAACGCACCATAAGCGTTGTCGTATGTAGATACGACAACGCTTTTGGTGCGTTGTCGTAGAGCGAAATTTTTTTTGCAACACTGGATACGACAACGCTTAAATTTTGGCTTTAACAACGCGGAAAAACCGTTGTCATATCCAATTTTTCTTGTAGTGTCTCGGTAATCGATACACATCCAAAAGCTGTCATCCTTTCTTTATTCACAAAAAGTACTGAAGGTCCCCAAGACGACATATTTGGCCGAATGAAACCTTTGTCCAAAAGCTTTTGGTGACATTCGATAAGGAGCTTTTGACACTGGTGCCACTCCAGATATGAGATCAATCCCGAATATCACTTGTCTATCCAGCAGAGGGCTAGGTAATTCATCTGAAAAAAAATGTTCAAGAATTTTCTTACTACCGGCACCTCCTCGATAAGTAGCGATCCCTGCTCGGGGTTTACCATATTGACCAACCAAGCTTCACAATTTTCTTTGTTAAGCATCTCGGTTGCCTTCATAGCCGATATAATCGTTGAGTCAACTTTGACTCGTGTCCCATGAAAGGTGAAGTCCAACTTCCTCGGTGCTTGGAAAATGATTTCCCTCGCACGACAGTTGATTACTGCATGGTTGGACTCTAGCCAGTCCATTTCTTAAGTCAACTTTGACTCGTGTCCCGTGAAAGGTGAACTCCGACTTTCCTGTTACTTGGAAAATGATTTCCCTCGCATGAAGTTGATTACTGCATGGTTAGACTCTAGCCAGTTCATTCCTGTCATCGTCTCGGCTCCCTCAACAGCTTCTGGGCAGAGAAGAGCAAAGGCTCGTGCTCTGCCTGCCACCGGTCTCGAGTTCGGGGCTGTAGCTGGTGAGTTTCTTACCTTCCAGCAGTTGGCCGCTAGGTTCCCGGTGCCCCACATGTGAAGTAACTTCGTGTTTCTTATTGACACGACCCCATATGTACCTTACTGCATCTAGGGCACGGGTTCCCGGATCTGAGAGGGGGAAGGAGTGGAGCGTTATTTGCCCTTGGAAATTTATTCTGGGCAAAACTCTGGCTCTGGCCAGTCCATTTCCTCTTTACAGGAGTTGGGAAGACATTCCTAGGAATTATAGCATCCAAACGCAAGCTAGAGGTGATTTCTTGTGCTCTCTCAATAACACTTGCATATGAAATCGTTCCTTGCCCAGCCAGTATGGATCCAATCTCTGGACGAAGGCCGTTTCCAAACCTTCAGGCCCTTTTGATGTCAATATCCCCAAGTGTGTGGCGCTTAATTGATTGAATCGCTGCTCATATTCTCCCACCGTTATGCTTCCCTGTCGAATATGTAGGAAATCTGTTTTCTTTTCGTCCTGATAGGACTGAGGTATTAAATTCTTCCCACGCTAGCCTCTCTCTTTGGGCGGGTAGCAACGTCCTCTCATACGAGTCCCATCAGTGACTCGCTTCGCCTGTGAGCTGGAAGATTACATCGGAAACCTTTTGTTCCTACGTACACGTCAAGTGCCCAAAAAGTCGATCAAATGACCTGAGCCACTCTTCCGCTTCTGTAGGTTCACCCTTCCCATCAAATGTTGGTGGGTTAAATCGCCAAAAATATTCGTATATTAGATTTGGATCGGACTTAGCTAGTTGTGGGTTGGCTCTAGTTGCCTCGAAGTGTTGTGCTAAACCTCTCAGAACAGACACGAGATCCCCCGTGCTTGTATTATTATCCCGTTCCGGCTGATCAGCCATTGGGCTTTAATTCCTTCGTGGTCTTTCTCTTGACATAATTCTGCTACATTATATAAGTTACACGAGTTTTTATCATCAGTCTATACCCATAAAGCCCCCTCTTAACCTTAATGGTATATATATATATATATCATTCCAACACAGTATCACATAATCTATAAGCATTCTATTACGCAAATCTTATGATCAGGGAGAGGCGCCTATAGAGAGAGGATGGTGCTTATCTTATTTCTTTTCGAAAATATTTTCACGTTTTAAAGACACATTTTTCTCATATTCTCTTTATAAAACATGTTTGAGCAAGCTCGAACTTGAATATTAACCTCACTTTTACATATCATACACACGGACTAGGGGAGACACACCCATTAGCTCACCCTATCATAGACAAAGCCCCATGGTATTCTCAACCCTTTTTCACTGCACTAACTCCTGCGAACGACCATTTATGCACACGAGCTCACGCTACTGCAGTTCAACGGTCCTGTGGCGGCGGCCAAAAAGTAGTGTGTCGATAACAGTGAATTCTCAACCCTTTTTAAAACTGGTATCACGCCCCATTTTCTTTCATAAAATTTATCAGAGTTTTCCACATGGGCGTGTAGGAAGAAAAGAGGTAGGAGATGAATAGAAGATATTACATATCAACCATCAATTTCAACCGATTTAACATAATATTCACAGCGGAAAATATCATTAGGATCTCACATCCCAAACACACATCATCAGGATCTCACATCCCAAATACACATCATCTTCAGGATCTCACATCTCATATACACATCATATCACCACCAAACATGGATTTCTTACAACATTATTTTATAAAGAGAATGTTTGAGAAACATCATATTAAAATAATTTACAGATCCAAAAATATAGCACCTCCTCTCTCCTTCTAGGATTCATCATGCTCATCATCTCCTGTAACGTGAAGAATAAAGGGTGAGTGCGTTGAATACACTAGTGGGGATAATATCCGTGACTAAATCTTCGACAGATATTTAAATCAAAAATACGTATAATCATCACGGAACACAGCATGAAATATGCACAGTCGATATTAGAAATGGTAAGGGATGAATAGGTGTGGGCATCGCCCTTCTTATCCAATAAAATGATCTCAAATACCACTGGTGCATTTCAAGGACAAACAAACCTTTCATAGAAGAATGGAGCTAAGAGACGAATGGATAAAGGGGTGTCTCAGCAAGCCCATCCCTCACAGTAATAAATATGTCACAGCAAGTATAATCACAACATTTAGTATTCCTCAATCATGCTTGGAATAGGGAAAACTCTAGCCATCTTCTTTGTCTCATATTGAGCTCCTTCTGTTCAACGAAGTATTTTAAACTCTTATGGTCGGTATAGATCTCACACTTCACGCCATAGAGATAGTGTCTCCATATCCTGAGAGCGTGTACCACAACTGCTAGCTCCAGATCATGTGTTGGGTAGTTTTATTCGTGAATCTTCAATTGACGTGATGCATATGCCACTACATTCCCTAATCTGAGCATGAGCACTCCCGAAGCGCCCTTGTAGAGATTCTTATGATAATGAAGAGAATGAGATTGTGACAGGAATGTATTGGTTGAGTAAAAATCAAGCTGTGATCAGATGTAAAAACCAAAATATGGATTTAGAAACTCCAAATGGTCGACTATTCATGTTCCATGGAACCAGAACGCAAGGATATGTACCAATCATTCCTGCAATGAATAAAATCAACCTAATAAAGAAAGGTGGATACAAAACATATCTTCTGAACGTTGCAAAAATAGAAGATGTAAAGCTAACACCAGCAGATATGCCAATAGTAAAGAAGTTTCCTGAAGTATTTCCAAAAGATCTCTCAGGAATTCCACCTGATCGATCAATGGAGTTTACCATTGATCTAATATCTGGAGCTACGCCAATGTTAATGACTCCATGCAAAATGGCTCCGAAGGAATTGCATGAACTGAAAATTCAAATTCAGGAGTTGATGCATAAAAAAAAATCATCCGACTGAGTGCTTCTCCATCGGGAGCACTAGTTTTGTTCCTAAAGAAGAAAGATAGTTCATTGAGAATGTGTATTTATTATCGGGAATTTAATCAATTGATGATCAAGAATAAGCATTCTCTACCAAGGATCAAAGACTTATTTAATCGACTGAAAAATGCTGGAGTATTTTCAAAGATAGATCTCAGATCTGGATATCACCAATTAAAAGTCAAGGAAAGTGATATTCCAAAGACTGTTTTTAGAACTCATTATGGACATTACGAGTTTACTGATGCCTTTTGGAATGACCAATGCATCTGCTATTTTCATGGACATGATGAACCGTATATTTCACAAATACTTAGATAAGTTTGTCATTGTGTTCATTGATAACATCTTGATCTACTCAAAGGATGCAAAAGAACACGAAAAACATCTCAAAACAGTTTTAGAAATTTTGCAATGAGAGAAGTTGTATGCTAAGTTTAGCAAATGTGAATTCTGGTTGAACAAAGTAACTTTCTTAGGGTATATCATCACTGCTAAAGGGATTGAGGTGGATCCCGCCAAGGTTGAAGTAGTCCAAAACTGGAAGACTCTGACAAATGTCAATGAAATACGTAGTTTTTTGGATTTAGCAGGATACCATAGAAGGTTTATCCAAAATTTCTCTTGTATTGCAAAACCACTCACACAACTTACGAAGAAAAGTGAGAATTTCGAATGGTTACCAGAGTGTGAAGCAAGTTTCCAAAAGCTTAAACAAAGGTTGACAACTGCTACAATCTTAACAATATCGGATGGATCAGAAGGATTTGAGATATACACTGATGCTTGTATATTAGGATTAGGATGTGTATTAATGCAGCACGGGAAAATCATCGCTTATGCATCACGCCAATTGAAAGTGCATGAACAAAACTATCCGACCACTACATGGAGTTAGCAGCAGTCGTACATGCATTGAAGATCTGGAGACACTATTTGTACGGAGTAAAATGTACAGTGTACACAGATCACAAGAGTTTAAAATATTTTTTCACACAGAAGGAACTTAATGTGTGCCAAAGGAGATGGTTAGAATTGGTGAAAGATTATGATTGTACGATTTTCTACCACCCAGATTGAAGCTAACGATTGTCAAGCCAGATCTCAGCCAACATTAAGAGAATGAATAATCGAGGCTCAAAAGGGTGACAAATTTATCAACCTAATGCGCAATAAAGTCCAAGAAGAGAAAACTAAGGATTTTTCAATAACCTCAGATGGAGCTTTGGAATTCAGAGGTAGAATTTGTGTACTAAAGAACGATGAGTTACGGGATGAGATAATGAGAAAAGCTCATGCCGCACTTTATACCGCACCTTATACCGTACATCCTAGAGAAACAAAAATGTACAAAGATCTCAGGAATAACTTTTGGTGGAGAGGTATGAAACGATCAATTGCACAATTTGTCAGGAAGTATCTTACTTGCCAAAAAGTTAAATTAGATCATCCGCAACCATCTGGATTGTTGAACCCGTTAGAAATTTCAGAATGGAAATGGGAGCACATAACAATGGATTTCATCACAGGGCTACCCAGAAGCCCAAAACAACATGAAGCTCTATAGGTAATTGTTGACAGACCAACAAAAATAGCTCACTTTATACCGATCAAGATGACGTATTCGATGAACCAACTAGCAAGGTTATATATTGATGGAGTAGTTCGGTTACATGGAGTTCTAGTTTCGATTGTATCTGATTGAGATCCATGATTTACTTCGACATTCTGGAAGAGTATACAGTCAGCAATGGGTACTAAGCTGAACTTTAGCACTGCTTTCCACCCTCAAACAGATGGGCAATCAGAAAGAGTCAACCGAATTTTAGAAGATCTTCTTAGAACATGTGTTTTAGACTTTGGAGGAAGTTGGGAAGATCATTTATCTATAGTAGAATTTGCTTATAACAATAGCTTCCAAACAACTATTGGAATGGCCCCATATGAAGCACTGTACGGGCGAAGATGTAGAACACCAATTCATTGGGATGATGTTGGAATAAGAAAGATTTTGGGCTCAAAGCTAATACAGAGATCCGCAGAAGCAATCACTAAGATTCGAGGAATAATTAAGATGGCACATGATCGAGAAAAATCTTATGCTGACTTACGGAAGAGGGATCTACAATTTGAGATTGGGGAAAAGGTGTTTCTTAAAGTTACACCGATTAAAGGGATAATCAGTTTTGGGAAAAAAAAAGTTGAGACCAAGATTTATAGGACCGTTCGAAATCTTAGAACGTATTGGAGGTGTTGCTTATCAACTTGCCCTTACTCTAAAATTATCTATAGTTCATGATGTCTTTCATGTATCAATGCTACGAAATTATATGTCAGATTCTAGCCATCAGATTACGCTTGAACCATTTGAGATTAAGAAAGACCTAACTTACGAAGAGCAACTTGTGTCTATTATCGGTAAAAAGATTAAGACTTTGAGGAATAGAGATATACCATTAGTTTTGCTACAATGGAATAGACATAGAGAGGACGAAGCAACTTGGGAATATGAGGACGAAATTCTTAGCGAGTACCCAGAGTTGTTTAACCAAATTTTAGGACAAAATTTTAAGAAAAGTGGGGGGAGTTGTAACACCTCATTTTTAAGAAAACCCTTCATTGCATATTTTATAAAAATTTCTTTTATCGTTCAAGTATAAATGATTTAAGTGCAAGTTCTTATATTATTTAAAGTTATGATTTACAAATCATATTATGATCGATGATTTTAAAATCTTTATGATCTAATACCTCTTTCGAGAATTTAAGAATTTTGCAGGATAACTTATGGAAGAAACCGAGTTGGATCTCCACTCACTCAACACATATGAATGGAAGTAAAGGATAAAATGTTAGTTAATTTTAAATGAACTATATGATATTAAGCTCATATGTTACTTTTATTCGTTACAGCTTTCGAATGCTTTCTTTTATGAAATTTTACTTATGATCTTTATATGTTATTTTATGTGATGAAACATAGATTACTTGAACATGAATTTATGCATCATAATGTGGATCAAAACATGTTCTTTACATAAGTAAATCATATAAATAAATTACCTCTTTTGTATAAGTTATGCTAATATAGCATTATTGTTATACTAGTTTTTATCTCTTTATGTAAGTAGATATAAATGTATCTATATATATATATATATAAGAAGAAGAAAAGAAAAATAAAATGAGAAAAAATGAAAAAGAAAAAGGGAAATAAAGATATTTTTACAACTTGTATACATGCATTATTAGTCTATAGAATGGAACCTTCTACACATCCTAATACCTAAAAGTCATCTCCTATTTCATATGCTAATCCTTATAATATGTATAATATGCTGTGATGAACCATATGAAGAAAACAAAAACAAAAGGAGGGTTTAAAATAAAAGAGCAAGAATACATTTTCCAAAAAGGGAAGAACACCCTTCTTCTCTCTTGATTTGAAGGTATTTTTGGCTTAAACTTTCTAATTTATTCTTTGAGTTATGATATTTCATGACTTTATTCATATATTATGAATTCGAAATATGTTCTTTGGAATTAGGGTTGAGATTAAATTGTTTATGAATTTCTTGAATGAAACAAAATAGGTTGCTATGCTATAATTTCATTTATGTTTTGCTTCTCTGTTGGTAAATATTCCGGATGATATAGGAATCGATTTAGCCGAACCCTTTTAATATAATCTAGTATATGAAGTGTAGAACATGTGTGTCAAATTTCAGAAGATTTGGAGTTAAACTCGATTTTCTATGATTTTGCTAAGATAAGATGTACAAAGACAGTTTTTGTCTCGTTTTTGGGTCTGAATCAAACAATTTCCTTGAACTGTAACCTACTATTTTGTGTATGATATTTTACTATGATTTATAAACAGTACTTAAATACGTTTAGAATTTTAGTATGAAATTGTTTGAGTTATGTACGATTTATGCCAAATTTTACAATATAGTCGGTTTTCTGTGAAAGTCATATCCTGTTTTTGGTCTTGTTCTAAAATTCATAACTAATTATTGAAAACATATATATAAGCTATATTTCACTATGTTGTAGTCCACGTTCTTATAGAGATGTAGAAATTTACCATGTAATTATGAGAACCTTGTACGATTTATGATAATTCTTACAAGAAAGTCTATTTTCAACATGTACTATGTCCTGTTTTCTGCCAATTTAGAAAATTCATAACTAATTATGTGAATCTTATTTTCAGTTGATATTTTTATATGTCATACTTCTATAAGGTATCTATAGTCTGTAGAAATTTCGAAGGATTTAATAAATTATATAGAGTTTGATTAAATTTTCAAAATCATACTGTTTTGGGAGCTAGAATTGAAGTGAAAAACTAGTTAAATGTGTGATTTTTAATTACTTGTACAAGCTGTTAAAATTTATGAAATTTTAGTATGTTATACTAAAATAAACTATGTGATTATATGAATAATTTTGTGATTTTAAGAATTATAGATGAATTATGAAAAATACTACATCTTTATATGTCATTTTAGTTCTGAAATTGCTAGTTTAAATGCTTAACAACTACTTATAAGTATGATTATGCTTTAGATTAAAGAAACCTAATATAAAATATAAAATATTATGTTATATGACATAAGAGGCTAATCAATTAAGTGTGTCGAGCGTAGTCGAGACGATCGGTGAATCCAGAAGCAATCCTTGCACTATCAACGTACAAGTGGGTAACTTCTACACTTTATTATGTGTTGATAATTAAATTAAATAGTTATGTATGAAAATCTAGGGTTGAAGCTCTGTAGCTATAACTGGTAGTTGCTTCACTATCGGGTGACGATCATAAGGGTGTAAATGTGTGGTCTATGAAAGCAAGGTTTAGTGGGCGAGCGACTCCCACATTCCTTTATGTTATGTATGGTCCAAGGTGAACGTGCCCGAAGGACATGTAATATGTGCTAATTAATTTAATTGCTTCAGTATATATTAGAGAGTACAGTTATCCCACTAGGATCCCTCTCCGGAGGTGTCTCATGATGTTATTTTTTATATTTTCAGGCTCGGTAGATGATGATGTGGACGTGTAGCAGGCTGGGCTGACTTCTCACTCTATCTATAAAATTGTATTAGAATAATGTTTCCTTTTAAGAACAATAAGTTGTTAAATATGTATAGTATGATAATCTATGAGCTTAGACTTGTATCCTGTCATGTATATGTTTGTCATGTAATTTTAGATAGACTTTAGGTATGAACATTTTACCTAGAAATGTGGATAAGACACGATTTAGTTTTGGATATATATATATGTATATATGTTACGGTTTTAAAAATAAATATGTATATAGCTATCATGTCTTCATTTTAAGTCTTCCGCTGTATATTATAAAGTAGGGTTAATATCAAATTACTACCTGAGCTATGGACATTTTTTTCAGTAGGTGCCTGTAATGCCCTGTTTCCTTTTCAAAGTGAAACCTTGACCAAGGCGTTACTTACAAATAAAATTCACTCATTTAAGAAATTAAAGATAAATAAATTCCAGAAAAATTATTATAAAACATACATTTTTGAGTTAAAACTTTCTTTAACTTTTAATCATTGGCTACCAGCATCCATCGCTCCAGCGCCACGCCCTAAATTCTTTAAACTGAAAACATTTACATAAAAGGGGTGAGCGTATAAAGACACTCAGTGGGGTTGACTCGTACAATAAAAGGGGTACACATAATATTTCTTAAATACTATACATTTAATACACGTTGCAGACTCCCGAAGAGCCCCAATGGCAACTGTGGATAGGTTTCCGAAGAATACCTATCAGGGCCCCAAGCCGACCCGATTTGGGCTGTTACACCCCTTTGTGTTGGGAATTCCAAAGAATATTCCCTTTTGGTGGGTTTCCAACAAGGAATACCCTACTTGGCGTGAAGGCGCATGGGCAGTTAAAATATCACATAATGGTTCCACATAAACACATAATACACATTGGTCACGTTCACGTTGGCCACATAATTCACATAACACATAGGTACAGAAAATCTTTGACATATGTTGGTTTCTAAAGAAACCCCTTATTAGCGGGTATTATCCCGACTTATCATCATTTGAAGCCATTTGCATTTGTATCACCTGAAATCAATAGCTTTCAACACCATATAATTTATTCGAATAATATTCTCATAGTGAAAACATTTCACTTTAAAACGACACCACATAATGACGGAATTTAAATCGCATAGTCACATTATTTTTCATAAAACTGTACGATTTTAAACCATAAATAAATTTTTACCCCCACCTTTTACGGAAGATGCTTGCAAAACATCTACTTTGATCTGAGCTTAATTCTTTCCTCCCTTCGTAATTTCCTACAAAGCGTAAGTGCTCGCTTTAGAATTTAATCGAACTATTATTAATTAAAATATATTCTTATTTTAGGCATTTTTCTGTTAACAGACCATCTAACCTGATTTAAATGAAATTATAATGAAAATGTGTTTATTAAAATATTATAAAACTTAATTAGACTTTAATTAGATCTTAGAAGACTTATATTAGATTCAGAAAATTAATTATAAAACTTTTGGCTTCAAATAATTTTTGAAGACCTTTAAAATAGTCTTAGAAAATCTAATTATGTACTTTACAGTTTAACTTAGATATTAAGAAATTTGAATATATTTATGATTATGACGTATCTTACTCAACTATATAATTTAAATTATAAACCTGAATTTAATTAACTGAAATTATAAGTTATTTTAGGAAATATATTTAATTGCATAACATGTTTAGTTAATTATTATTTAAGAGGATTAAAATTGATATTTAATTTGATATTTATAATTAGGCATTTGGTTTATTTATTAAATTATGAAGATCATACATAATGTCTATAATTATGTTTAGGTCTATATTTATAACTTCTCAAAAGTTATGGGGTTAACGAGACTTGAATCTAGGGTTTTAAGACCTAGATTTAAGATAACTATTAAATTGTACATACTTTAATTTTTATAATATCTCTAAGGTCTATCTTTTTAGTTTCAAAAGTAATCTTGCTAAATATAGGGTCTAACTTAAAATTCCAATTAACTCTTTAGTTAAATTATAATAATTAATGTAATAATACTCAAGTCCAAAATCCGTCCTAAAACTAGGTTTTCTTAATTATTTCGATAAGAAAATCTTGGGTTTTATACGCTAATCGGTGATATAAGGAGTCTAAAATAATATAACTAATTAAATAATTTATCTTTATTATTTAATTAAAGTCCGGTTTCATATGTTAAATTCTAGTAATTATATGATAACATTTATGTTGGGTTTTCAATGTTTAGATTTTGATGAGACAAACCAAATATATAATAGGAAGTTTTAAGTACCCCATTTTTCACATTGTTTAAGTGAATAAATAGACTAGAATTGAGTCTTGTGTTAAGTGTCAAAATGGAGGATGAAAAAGGATAAAGCTGCATCTAAGCCTTAAACGAAGTTATCGCTGCAAGAAGGAAGGATACTGCTCGCTGCGAGAAGATAGGATACAGCATCGCTGCAAGAAAAGGATACAGGAGTACTGTTAGAAAGAAGTTACAGCAGCACTGCCAGAAGATACTGCAACCAGGTCTAAGATACAGCAGCACTGAAAGAAAGCATCAGCTGCACAAAGACCTAGGATACAGCGCAGACTTACAGTCAGTTAAGTTATACAGCGCCAACTACAAAACGAAGTATCCTGCAAATCCTAGGAAGGATAAATGCAGTACGAGGAACGGAGATTCAAGCAAAAATAAAAGAGCCGTTCAAGAAAAAGTCAAAGTAGCAGACACGGAGCCAATAAGAAGATGCCACATGGACTGACGCGCTGCAGAAAGCTGCGAGCCACAACTGCTGCATTAAACGCTCCGAAAGAAAAGTCAAGTCGCATTAAATGCGAACCATGTTTTGGCCAGGCTACTTCAAATTCAAAAGAGGGATGTCTCCTTCAACGGACATCTTCTCCTACAAGTATAAATAGAGGTTGAGGAGCACTGAAGCTGGTTACTGTAACTGTTACTGAGATCTGAAAATCATTTGCGAAAAATTCAAAGCTTACAAGATTCAAGCATTCAAGCCTACAATCAGTTTCAGTCACTCAACCTACCGAAGTGAAGCAAGTTCAAGCTAAAGGATTCCTTACAGATTCAAAAGCTCACTTCGAAGCACAAGTTGAAGAAAAACCTTTTATCCTTTTAACCTTGTTGCTGTGTGTGTAGGTTGTTTTAGTGGTGTCAAGCAGTTGATAGGAGAGATCCTTGCTGTTTGTTTAGTTGTCTAGAGTTAGGCAGCTTCCCTGTGTGGGAGTGTGGAACCCTGTGTGGGTTAGCCTTTGAAGTTTACAGTTGCTGTGTGTACGCTGGACTTCAGTAGGTGCTTTCTTTGTAAAGTTGATAGATTGTTAGGAGAGTCCTGTAAATCAATCTTGCTTAACAAAGTTCCTGCTCGAGGAACAGTAGAGTGGACGTAGAAAGATTACACCACCTTCGAACCACTATAAGCCATAAGTGTTTATTTGCTTTCTTTATCTGTGCGCTTATTTTCTGCATTTCTATTATCTCTGTGCATAAAACGTTTTGAAAGAAGCATTCTTGAGAAAAACAGCCTTGTGTTTTAAAGTTAATTTCCGCTGCGTATAAAACTCCAGGTTACAGCGTGCAGCACTGCATTATAGCGCTGCAAGCAGTAACCATTTATCGCTGCAAGCTCAAGTAACTTGCAGTGCAGAACGGTTGTTTTAAAAGATTTTGAAAATCGACCAAGGTTCATTCACCCCCCCTCTGAACCTCGGACACCACTTGGGACCAACAATTTATAATTCCAATATATATTCTAACTCCAAAAATATCATTCTCATAAATTCCATAATTCTAAGGAGAAATGCATCATATTATCAAATATCAAAGAAAGCTATGTAATTTAAATAATTTTCAAGGGTTCATTTTGTCATGTCCTATACCATTTTGAGGTCGAACTATCATTTTATAATATCGTAGGACATAAAATACCAAATTATCAAATTCTAGGGTCAAGATATAATTTCTATAAGTTTTAGGGGTTATTTTTGTCATTTTATCGAGATTTAGGGGTGAGTCGATAATTTCTATAGGGTTTAGGGTTCATATAATAAATTCTAGGGATTCTAGGGACTATACTAAAATTTCAACAAGTTTTTGGGGGTTAAACTGTAAGTATCTAATAGTTCAGGGACTTATGGTTAATTATCTTAAACTTGGAAATTGCAATTAGGTCCCTAGGGTTTATTAAATTCCCAAAATTCACCCCTGCCTTCCTAACCCCTATGTTGCTGGCGACACCATGCCCACCACTCACAAGCTTCACACACTCAACACACATATATATATATACACGATTTCATACATATATATAATTTCCAGCTTCGCCGCTGCTGTAAGCGGCGGCTCTCCTCCATTCCCGCCGGCACAAGCAGCGCCGGCCCCCTTCACACACACCTACATATCCGGCGTCTCTCCCACAGCACAAACAACACACATAGAAACAACAACACCAAACATATACATATATATATAATCCAGCATCACCGCCGCTAGCTGCGGTGGCCTTTAATCAATCCTCGTCGGCGCTACAAGCGCCGACCACCACACCTCCCACACACAGCGCCGGCGTGACCGAGCGCCAGCACAGCACAACGGCAGAACCCGGCAGCAGATCGAAAGAAGAGAGACAGAGAGACCGTGAGAGATAGGGAGATAGAGAAACAGAGCCGATTTAAAATCCCAGACTCGGACTCGCAACGGGCTTAGCAAAATATACCTTAATTGGAAGATTTGGTCGGAAAGAGCTCGCCGACGGAGAGAAAAGATGGCTGCTGTGATAGCTGTTTGTTGGCGGCAGTGATGGTGGTTTCAGGAGAGAGAAATGAAGGAGTGGAGATGGTGAGAGAGAGAAAGATATTTTCCTTATTTCCTTTCCTATTCTTGCTTAATTAATTCTCCCAACTTGTGCCATGTGAAGTACTCCTAGTATGAGGTGGCACCACTACATAAGCTATTAATATTACTAAATTAAGTTAGAATATTAGATTAACTATGATTATTATTGTTTAAAGAAAAAAAATGTGGGTGCTACAGTGTCTAAACTCAATATTTTTTCCAATTACTACCCAATCTCCTAAGAATTTTCCGACAGCGCCCTGAATCCTAATTTTCAACATTTTTCAGGCAAAAACTTAGGGTGCTATCAGAAATATTTGCCAGAAAAATGTTGAAAATTAGGATTCAGGGTGCTGTCGGAAAATTCTTAGGAGATTGGGTAGTAATCGGAAAAATAATTGAGTTTAGGCACCTACTGGAAAAAACGTCCATAGTTTAGGTAGCAATTTGATATTAACCCTATAAAGTAATTATAATTCCTTTAATTTCTAAATAAGTAAAGGGTGATGACCTATTCCTAATTAAACGGGGAATGGGGTGTTACATCAACAGTTTGGTGTACGTAATGCTATGTTCAGGCCAGTAAAGGAGTCGAAAAATGATGCCTTAGAAAATATTACAAGCATAATGGAGAGGATGATGAAGGTCAAGACTCCAAAGGCTCGCCCATGCAAACTCTGTGATACTACAGAGCATACCACTGATGATTGTCAGGTCCTACAGATTGATGAGATAGAGCAACATGAAAATGTAGTTGGTTTTGGTAACTCTCAAGGTCCAAAGTATGATCTATATTCTAATACTTATAATCCAGAATGGAGGGATCATCCCAACCTTCGATATGGGAACCAAAAAAATAATCAACAGGGACCTCAATATCAAGATTGAAAATTCTAAATTTTCCAAAGGCATGATCGAGATACTGAGAACTCTGGGCAACACATGGGTGATAAAGATTTCGGGCTATCTTTGGACGATATGATGAAAGCATTGACACCTAATATCATGAAATTCCAGCAAGACACTCAAGTAGCAATAAAAACTTTAGAGTCTGGGCAAAGGAGTTTAAAGTCACAAATGAACCAAATGGCCACTGCCCTAAATCAAATGCAAGCACGAAATAGTGGTAAGTTACCTTCTCAACCAGAGATCAACCCTGGGAATGTAAGAGCAGTCACTCTAAGGAGTGGAAAATAATTACAAGAGATCTCACCACCCAAGCAAGGTGGAGAAAAGACTGTGGCAGTAGAAGAAAAGCATTCCGAGATACCTGAGGATCAGTTGGGGGGTGAGAACTAGTTGGTTGAGCCAGAAAAGAAAATTCTAGATGTTCAGGCAGACACTGACCGCATCAGTGTCAATGTACCAAAACAGAAAAATGAGGTGAAATCTAAAAATTTGATTCCTATTAATATTAATGTAGTACCTTAGGCATCAAGGATCAACAAGCACTTGAGGTATTTCGAAAAGTTGAAATCAACATACCATTGATGGAGGCAATTAAGAAAATTTCAAGATATGCTAAATTTTTTAAGGAATTGTGTACTAACAAGCGTAAGTTGGCAGGTGATGAAAAAGTTTTCATTGGAGAGACTGTCTCTGCTGTTTTTCATAAGAAATTGCCTCTAAAAATGAAGAATCTTGGTATCTTCATAATTCCTTGCATGATAGGAGATCACAAGGTCGAGCAAGCTATGCTAGACCTTGGAGCATCTATTAATGTTATGCCTTGGTCCGTCTATGAGCAACTAGGTATTGGGCCATTGAAGAAAACTAGAGTGGTTATTCAGTTAGCAGATAGGAGCCACATATACCTAGCTGAAGTAATTGAAGATGTTCTTGTAAGGGTAAACCATTTGATTTTTCCTGCTGATTTTTATGTATTAAACATGGATGGGAACTCTGGAAATTCCACACCTATTCTGTTGGGGAGGTCGTTCTTAAACACCTCCCAAACAAAAATAAATGTACGTGAGGGAACCCTCACTATGGAATTTGATAGAGAGATCATTCTGTTTAATATATTCGATGCTATAAAATTTCCTAATGATTCTAACTCCCTTTATGCTTTGAGTGTTATTGAGCCAAATGTGCAGGAGGTTTTTGAACTTGATTGCAAGAATAAATTGGAGAAAAAATTCTTAAAGCATCTGGAAATAGAGGATAAGAGAACTAATACCACTGGAAAAAATGTCACTTCATGGTAAACAAGGGAATAATATTAGGGCATGTTGTTTCTGAACAGGGTATTGAAGTAGATAAATCTAAAGTAAACATTATTGTTGTCTTACCGTACCCCGGAACTATACAGGAAGTTTGTTCTTTCCTTGGCCATGCAGGTTTTTACAGGAGATTTATTTGAGATTTCTCAAAGATAGCTTCACCTCTATGCCAGCAATTGCAAAAGAATGTTGTAGGATTCTTGCGTTCTAACATTTTTTCCAGATTTGGAGTTCCTAAGGCAATCATAAGTTATAGGGGGACACACTTTTGCAATCGAACTATTGAAGCTTTATTACGAAAATATTCGGTTGTGCATAAAATTTCTACAGTGTACCAGCCTAAAACTAGTTATCAAGCCAAAGTCTGTAAACAAGAAATCAAGGCAATTCTAGAGAAAACGGTAAAGCCTGATCGTAAGGATTGGAGTTTGCGACTAGATGATGTATTATGGACTTATCGGACTGCCTATAAAACTCCAATAGGGATGTCTCCATATAGGCTCGTGTATAGTAAGCCATATCATTTGCCAGTTGAGATTCAACATAAGGTTTATTGACCGGTGAAGGAATGCAATATGAACTACGATGAAGCTGGTATTAGTCAGAAGTTGCAATTGCAAGAACTTGATGAAATGAGGAATGAAGCATATGAGAACTCGATGATCTATAAGATGAAAATTAAGGCTTTCCATGATGCACGAATTTCAAGAAAAAACTTCACTGGTGGGCAAAAAAGTACTATTGTATCATTTTAAGTTGAAGTGATTTCCAGGTAAGTTACGTTCTCGTTGGATAGGTGCATTTGAAATTACTAAATTTTTTTCTCATGGTGCAGTTGAAATTTCAAGCTTGAAAACAAACAAATCCTTTAAGGTGAATGGTCATCAATTGAAGGAATATTGTGAAGGATTTCAAAAAAAAGCACGTTAAATATATGGACTTGGAGAATCCAACTCTTTGAAGTAAGAATTCCTAAGTCGAGCCAACGATAATAAAAAAAGGCACTTGTTAGGAGGCAACCCAATATTTTATTTCTTTTTTGCTTATTGTAATTTTCCTTATTTTAATTTTGTTTTTCCTTCGTGTGTCCAGGGTCTAATAAAAAAATTATTTAAGAGTTAGCCCATTCCATAAATTAAAAAAATCAAGATGTAGGAGCCTAATTTATAAGGAAGCCCAATTTCTTTTCCTGCCCAATGCCCAATTTCTATTCCTGTGGCCCAAGTTCAAATTTCAATTCTTTTCTAACCATTTTCAACTTCACTGTAGAATTGAGAAAGCAAAAGTGGGAAAGCAAAATTAGGGCTTGTTTTGGACACCATCTCCATCTGCCAAGCTCAACCGAAATTTCCTGTCACTCTCATCAAAATTGGAGAGTGGTCCACGGTCCAGAGCAGCCGCATCGCCTCTACCACTAAATGACCCACGCTCCAGAACCACTGTGGCATATCAACAATTGTGCTCCAATTCGAGCATCACTGATGAAACTCTAATCAAAAGCGGGATGGAAAGATTCACCATCCCAACCCCCTGCGATCGATACCATGAATGAAGATCAAGCCATAGAGAAAACGCACTCCGAACCAAAGCCTTCTCACACCAACCTTACCTGGTTCGACCAACTTGTTCTCAGCCTCCAACTGATCCTCAGGTATCTCGAAATGCTCTTCTTCTATGGTCACAGTCTCATACCAACCTTACCTCGTGCTATCCAAGTCCACACTCCATTCAAATGGTTAATCGTAAACAGGTAGATATGTACCGAGAGTTAGTAAGCATAGAATTAAACCCCCTGTTTGCATTGATTTACCTTTACTGCATTTCTTGGGGTTGTTGGACGATGTTATGAAATTGGTTGATATTACGTGTTTACGTCATATGGTTACCGGTGATTGGTCAGCTTATGCCGATTTAGTACATGAATTTCTTAGCTCATTTGTGCAATGAGGGATGAAGTTAGGTTTTGTTTGGATGGTCGTACATTCAATTAGGCATCACCCCGGCTTATAGAAGTTTTAGGACTTTCAAATGTCACTATTCAATCTCCAGAATTTCAGCCCTAAATTTTCTAGAAGGATATCACTGATGGGACAGTACCACATAAACTAAGTAGTGCAAAAGCATCGGCTATTAGAAATCCTTCTTTACGATATGTGCAGTAGCTTGTAGCCGATATGATTTTTGGTAGAGAACCGAACATGGGTTGTGTTAAGTTCAAGGAGATGATGGTATTGCATGCTATGTATCATCGTTGTGCCATACCGTGGAATGGTTTTATGATGGAGCATCTTAAGAATGCTTGTAAGGGGAATGGTAGAATTGTCATAACTGGGTTGATCACGTCTATTGCTATCAGTGTCAGAATTGGATTACATGAGAGAGTATACGTAGGACAAACACAATAGTTAGGGGCAGCGTTGCTTGGGTAGATGGGAGTGTTTGCGGAGGACCACAACATGTTCTGGTGGATTATATCTCAGCAACATAGGCTACCACTGCCGAATCCTGAGTTTACAAGCATTGAAAATAGGCTAAGTTTAAGAATGATGTTCACTTCTTAGCCCGAGGCTCCTCCACTATCTCTGATACTAAAGATTGGATTTGGCTTTAGGAATATCAGCTCCAATCTTTGGCTTTACGAATATCAGCTCCAGTGAGACAACATTGAGGTGAATCAAGAACTCCAAGGAGTTCAACTCGTGGAGATCTTACATTTGTTGATAGAGCAGCACATCACTCCTTGATCGGGTCACCCCGTTCCAGTTATTTTGAAATTCTATCATGATGCTTCATTTTTACTTGTATACTATGTGCTCGGGACTAGTAGCTGTTGTAATATGGGGGGTTGACCTTTATTTTTGTCTATTTCTTTTGGAGTTGTTGTGCTCAGTTGTTGTGTTGTGGTGTTTTGGATATGATTAGACACTTTGGGCGTACACTTGTGAAATTTAAACATAATAGTTGGGCATTTAATTGTATCACTAGTTGCTGAGTTTCATTGTTAAATATGCTGAAAACATTATTTGTATATCTTAATTGGTGATTGAACTTGAGTTCATGGTTGGTCATAAAGTTGAGTCGATTGCTGGTTGCTTGGCTTTGAAGTGACAACTTGATGACTTGTTTTTGATAATTCGATTTGGTCTTTTGGAAGAGTAAAATCTGAGTTGGTGTCCTTAGTTGAAAAGAATGAAATTATTGTGGATTGGAGAAAAAATAAAAGAGAGTTCAGTGGAAGATGAATTGTTAAAAAAAATAACATGGGGCTGATACGGCTGCCTGCTTTTGGGGGCTCAAGCGTAAAAAAAATAAAAAACAAAAATAGCTAAAACCCGAAAGTAGTGCGGAGTTATAAGCCCTCATTTGAAACTTAAAAAAAAAGTTGTCGTAAATTCTTCCAATGAAGGAATAAGGGCTTTAGAAAAAATGAAGAGAGGCACCACTCGGATTAGAACTATGAAGGAAGACCAAATCAGATTGATTGAGAACGAGTTGTTAGGGAGTTATGGATATGGCGTGAGTAGTTAAGGGTTGATGAGATCTTATGAATGATTGTGAGAATGAGTTGTAGGTTACTTTGGTAGGCGTATGTAGTGAATTTTAGCTCAAGAACTTAATAGCAAGAGATTATGGAAGAGTGTCTGAAATGTCCTTATTTAAATTGTTGTATCAAGTTTGGCATGCTTTGATAATCCCATTTCGTTCTTAATGATATATATTTTACTTGAGGACAAGCAATTGTTCTAATGTGAGGGGATTTGATAAGTTGGGTTTTGTATGTTATTTACATGTTTAATGTGACAATAATTGCATTTAATTGATCACTACTTTCTCGCAATTATCCGATTATTGCTAGGTTCGATATTTGGCTTTGATTTTGAGTTTTCCATGAATTTCAGGTCATATTTTATACATTCTATAACTGTGGGAGAAATGAATCAATTGGGATACAAGAAGTGCAAGTCAAACAAGACTTTAATTCCATTATTAGTGATTAGCTATGATTTGGGCATGTGGCGTGAGTTAGGGAAGGAAATGATTTCCCTTGTTAAGGGGGTTTTAAAAGAAATATCACACAACACAGAAAGGGCAGAGACGGCAGAGGCTAGAAAAAGAGAAGAGATTTATATGTTTGCTTATTTTTCATGTATGGTAATTTTGGGGATAATCATGCTTAGAGGCTAAACTCTTATTTTGTAGTCCAAGGAGACGCCAGAACCTTGAATGATTCGATCGTTGATTGAGTAGTATCGTACTTCTATCCTATCTTGATTTTTTTGTTATCTGTTTTATGCTATGTGTAGGTTAATTTATTGATTATGTGAACTTGATCAATTCGCATGCTTAATTATTATCCGTAGTTAGATTACAAATTATAATTTGTAATTGTTATAATTTTGCGATCATAGTAACAATTGAGTTCGTAACTCTTGGGATAACAAAGTCTAGATTGTCTGAATCGAACGTTTCATTTTCATAGTCTAGCTTGCCCTATTATTTTAATTCGTTAATGCACCTTGCGAATTGAATCTTGAATACATGTTTTGGGGTTGTTCATAGGATAGATTAATTGGGGGTCGTACTTTCTGATTAATTAAACTTAAGAAATAATTCAAACTAGTTTGGTCATACCACTGGTTTAGGGGTGACATTCGGGATAGGGTATAGTTAAATAGGGCTACTGATTAATTTGAAAGAATCATTCTTGGGGAGTCTATCTAAGGGCTAGAGTATCTTTATTCATTGTTTGATCATCTGATTTCTATTCTTATTGCAATTATATTTTGTTGCAAGATTGCTCAAGAAATCAACCCCACAATTTTATTGCTTTCTAACATGACTTTATTCAATTAAATTAAGTTATTCTCCATGGGTTCGACCCCTTACTTACTCTACTACATTAGTGGATTTGTCAAGAGAAATATATTATTTTTGGGTGCCGGCGATAGCACACCAGAAGGTTATCCCTGGCTGTTGATATTCCATCTCCTAAAAGAAGAAGAGACCATGATAAAGAATGAGGAGTTGGAACAGCTACTGCATCTAGACCGGTTGGCAATGCTGCATCCAGTGCTACTGCAAGAAAGGATACAGCAGCACCACCACCCTCTTCTTACAACACAATGAGAAAAGAAGGCGATCAGTAATCTAGCTCAAGGAAAAAGATGAGCAAGGCTGAAGCAGAAAGACATTATAATTAGAAGATGGCTGCTCAAAGAGCTGAGGGAGCCAGAGCCGAACAAGAAGAAAATGGCTAGATGCAGAAGCTAGGAGTAGTTGGTGAGAGTAGGTCTGAGATGATGAGAAATGTCGATAGAGCTCTCCTTCAATACCCCCTTCAAGATATTCCATATCTTAACACTGATAACATATCTGCTGCAGTATCTATGCTAATGGATCAGAGGCCAGTTGGAGAAAATTTGGCCTGGAGCTTAAATATCTTTAGAGCTGTGAGATTGCCTACAAATAGAAATCTAACCTTTGAGTAAATCACACTCTTCAAAGAGATCAGAATACCTCAGATACTTCAAATATCTCTATAAATGAGGCAAATTCAGTAAATTCCAAACATGTCAATCTGCATTATGAAGATATGAAGATCTTGCTAGGGATGGAGAGCTAGAAATTCAAAATCATCTATTAAACCTAGTGAAGTAAGACAGGACAGTGCCTTTTAGTGAAGACTTCTGGCTCAGATGGATTCAGATTCCAAAGATCAAGCAGAAACTGGAAGAATCCTATTAAGAGTCTATTCAAGATTGGTGGAAAGGCTCAAGAGAAAGAGAAAGAGAAAGGGACAGGAAGAAAGAAGAAGAAGACAGAAGAGCTGCTGAAAGAAGACCTGAAGAATCATCTACAAGAAGGTTCCTATTTCAGCAGTAACCATGTTACAAGTACCTTGTAAATCAGAATATAGCTGGTTTATCTTCTTTTATTTTTGTACTCTGTAAAAAATTTCTTTTCTTAATGAAGAAATTTTATTTTCTGTTTTATGATCAAGTTCATAACTTATGAACCTCTGCATGCTTCTTTAAATTCTGTTATTTTGAGATTAAGCTTAGAATTGATACATCTCCAATGAATCCAGAATTAGTTTATCTTTTTTGGTGCATAGCTATAATATCCGAACAAATATGACAAGTGCAAAGTAAGAACTCATATCATGAATGAAATAATGTAAAGGGTTTTGTCGTCATCAAAAAGGGAAAAACTATTGGGATTTCAGTGTTTAGATTTTGATGAGATAAACCAGCTTTGTATAGGAAGTTAGAGTATCCCATTTTTCACCGTGTTTAAGTGAATCATATAGACTAGAATTGAGTCTGTAAGTTTAGTTTCTGAAAGATGGATGATCTCAACAAAGCCGTGTTGTATCAAGAAGATAAAAGATGAAGAAACTACAAGAATAAGTTACAAAACGGGAGATTCGATCTCCTAGAGTTCAATTCTCGTTCTCAACCTTTGACCAATATGAGCTCGAACCCTCCAGCAGTACAGTAAGATAACGTTGTTGCAAGAAGATCAAGGATACAAAACAGAAGATAAGACTTGTTGCATACTCCAACAAACCTCGACCACAACAAACAAAAACAACGCCCTACAATCTGAGGAAGTATAAATGCAGTACGAGAAATGAAGATGAAAACAAGTTTAAATAGAACCGGATGAGACAAGATCAAAGTTGCAGTTACAGAGCCAATATAGAGATGACACAAGCTTGATAGGTTGCAGAAAGCTATGAGCCGCAACCACCGCATTGAATGCACTGAGAAGATAAGTTAAGACGCATTAAATGCGAGTCATGCCTCTAATCAGAACCCTAAATTCAAATGAGATATATCTTCTTCAACGGATATCTTTCTACAAGTATAAATAGAGGTCGAGTTACTCTAAAGCTGGTTACTGAAACAATTGTGCTCAACAAGTCTAAGCATTATCAAGCTATATTTTGAAGCATCCTTACTAGTTTCAATCACTTGACCTAAGTGAAGTGAACAAGCCTTAACTACAAAGATCCAAAGAGGATTCAGAAGCTCACTTCATTGCACCAGTTGAAGAAACAACAAACATATACTTTAACCTATTTGTTATGTGCTAGGTTGTTTTAGGTGTCGTCAGTTGATAGAATTTATCCTTGCTGATTCTATTTAGTTGTCTAGGAGAAAGACAACTTCCCTATGTGGGGTTTAGAAATCCTAAGTGAGTTTGCCTTTAAAACTTGCAGCAAGCTGTGTGTACGCTGAGTTCTAGTAGATGTTGACTTGTTAGGTTGATAAATTTTTAGATTGTACCATGTAAATCAATCTAGCTTAACGAAGTTCCTGCTCGGGGAAGCAGTAGAGTGCATGTAAACCATAAGTGTTTTATTTACTTTATTTTATCTATGTTGCATCTTATGTTTAGTCTATCATAAGCAAAAAAAAATCTTCACAAGAAAAAATATATAAGAAAACAAGCCTTCTGTGAAAGTATAATTTTTCCGCTGCAAAGAACTCTAAGATACAACATACAACACTGCATCCTAATGTTGTAAGTAGTACAATCCTATGTTGTAAGTTCAAATAATTTATAGTATAGTAAGTTTGAAAACATTTTCAAAATCGACGAAGGTTCATTCACTCCCCTTTAAACCTCCAAAATCATTTTGGACCAACAATTTGGATATATTTAAAATAAAAAATAGTATATTAAAATAAAAACTAAACAAACTTATTTCATTTATGAAGTTGAATTAAAAAAAATAAAAAATTGGACTTCTATTTGGATTGCCAAAATGGAATTGTGATTTTAAATATGATCGATATAAATAAATAATAAGAATAAAATTTTAAATACACTAAAAATAAAATATGGAATTGCATGTCATTTGATTTGGATTTCATGCAACAATGTATATAGGAATAGTGCATGAAGAAAAAGAAAAATAAAGGGAAATAAAAAAGAAAAACGAAAAGAGAAAATTAAATGCAGAGAGCGCCTCCTCTCACCAAACACGCAGATTATGCTTCTCCCATACCCTTCTCCCATACCCGCCTAAAATAAGTGCACCTTACACCAAAAATAAAAAGTAACATTATTAATATACTTCATGTGTAGTATTAATTAGGAACAACCATGTGTAACATATTTGGTGTAAGAAACATTCGTGTAAGAAATTTCTGCATTTATTTTCGTGTAAAATGGACAACATAAAACATTAAAAAAAATTAAAAGAACTCATGTAACATTAAAAAACATTGTGTAACTTTACAGAAATAAATTCGTGTAAATAAAAAAATTAGGCCATGTGATGAACATTGAAAAATAAAAAATTCGAGTACCATGATTACAAAAAAAAATCATGTAAATAAAAAAACAAAAATTTGTATTACAAAAAAAAAAAATTCATATAACCTTTAAAATCTAAAAAAAATAAAATTAAAATTCGTAAAATATGTTACATAAAAATAATATAACCTTGTAAAAAAAGAATTCGTGTATCATACAAAAAAATCAAATAAATTCATGTAACTTTTTAAAAATGTGTAACATAAGTTTGTGTAACCTTAAAAAAAGGCTTAAATTTTGTGTAAAAAAATGTAACATAAAATTCGTGTAATCTTTAAAAAAAATCGTGTAACACATAATCAACATATGAGACATCAATCACATTTCAACACTATTTGACATGTGAGGTGTAGGAGTAGTTTTGACTAATCACGTTTTTGTGGTATAAAAGAAAATATGTTTAGTGGTAGAAAAGATAATGATTATGTCTTTTGTGGTATTTGATACAATTAATTTTCTCATATAATAAAATAATAAATTTATAGTGGTGATAAGATAATTTTACAATCATATCATTCTTTTTTGCATAATTCCATATGTGAGTAAGAACTATTTTTGACAATTCACCAATATTACAGTAGAAAGGTTGAAAAAGAATATTGTATAATTAAAAAATGGTCTCGATGACGATTGTTGGAGTCCCCTAGCCGAGTTTGGTTTAGTTGGTGACTAGGACGGATAGAGCTAGAGCTGACTCAAGTAGAGGATGGTTTGGCACAAAGGCTAGCCAAAGCCGACCAAAGGTTAGCCGAGGTGACAAGAGATGAATAAGTGTCATGCCCCATTTTCTTTTATAAAATTTATCAGAGTTTTTCATACGGACGTGCAGGAAGAAAAAAGGTAGGAGATGAACAGAAGATATTACATATCAACAATCGGTTTCAACCGATTTAACATAATATTCACAGCGGAAAATTATCAAGATCTCACATCCCAAACACACATCATATCACCACCAAATGTGGATTTCTTAAAACATGTTTGAAAATATGAGAGAAACATCATCTTTAAAATAAATATAGATCCAAAGATAGCACTTCCTCTCTCCTTCTAGGGTTCATCATGCTTATCACCTCCAGTAACGTAAATTATAGAATAGGGGGTGAGTGTGTTGAATACACTCGTGGCGATAAAATCCGCATCTTAACATTTGATAGATATTTAAATCAAAATACGTATAATCATAATGAAACACAGCACGAAATATGCACAACAGTATTAGAAATGGTAAGGGACGAATAGGCGCGGGCATCACCCGTCTTATCCTATAAAATGGTCTCAAATACCGCTGGTGCATTTCAAGGACCATCAAACCTTTCATAGATAAAGAGGGGTTAGAGACGAATGCACGAAGAGGTGACCTCAGCGGGTCCACCCCTCACAGTAATAAGTATGTCACAGCAAATTTAATCATAGCATTTAGTATTCCTCAATCATCACTACAAGAAAAACGCCCAACGACAACGCTTTTTGGTGCGTTGCAAGAAAAGGGTTGTCTTTTCTTATTTTCTGGAACTATTTTACAACGCTTAAAAAGCGTTGTCTTTTTCTATTTTACAACGCTTTTTGGTGCGTTGTAAAAAGCGTTGTCGTATCTGAAAAAAATCAAAAAAGTGACACGTCATTGCCACATCATCAAATTCCAACACATCATTGTCAAGTCATGAGAAATAAATGTGCATTGTTTGGGATTCGAACTCGTGACCTTTGTTGGACCTTGAACCACTAGGCTACTAGTGCTTTATATGTTTATATTATATATGTATTTCTTTTATTAACTAATTTTATATATATACATATATAATTAATGACTAATTAATATATAACTAGAAGATTAATGACTAATTAATATGTTTAATAATATTTAATCTAATTTCATATTAAGACAATTATAAAGTATACTAATGCATATTTTTAATATATGTTATAAACATACTAATTTTTGAAAATTATGAGTTTGTTCATATATATAAGATAATATTAATGCAAATAATATAAAATAACATCATAAAATAATTAAACTTTTCAACTTTAATTTAATTAAAATAATATATAATTTTTGTATTATTATATAAAAAAAATTGTATTGACCAATTAATATATGTATATTTTTTTATTTTGAAAAATAGTTTATGGTTCAATTAACATATTTAAGTTTTTTATTCATATTATTCTTTTAATTAATCATTTTTATATCTTTTTTTATTTTATAAAATAATTTTTTCAAATAATTTATGTTTTTGGTATTAAATTTAAAACCAAACTAATTTATATTTATTTTCTAAAATAATAATATATAATTTTTATATTATTATGTAATACAAATTTTTATATTTTTCAAATTAATATATGGATTGTTTTTTTTTTTTGTTGTAAAATAATTTTTGGTTCAAATTAAAACCAAACTCATTTTATCTTTACTTTCTAAAATAATAATATATAATTTTTATATTATTATGTAATACAAATTTTTATATTTTTCAAATTAATGTATGTATTGTTTTTTTTTTTTTGTTGTAAAATAATTTTTGGTTCAAATTAAAACCAAACTCATTTTATCTTTACTTTCTAAAATAATAATATATAATTTTTATATTATTATGTAATACAAATTTTTATATTTTTCAAATTAATATATGTATTGTTTTTTTTTTGTTGTAAAATAATTTTTGGTTCAAATTAAAACCAAACTCATTTTATCTTTACTTTCTAAAATAATAATATATAATTTTTATATTATTATGTAATACAAATTTTTATATTTTTCAAATTAATGTATGTATTGTTTTTTTTTTTGTTGTAAAATAATTTTTGGTTCAAATTAAAACCAAACTCATTTTATCTTTATTTTCTAAAATAATAATATATAATTTTTATATTATTATGTAATACAAATTTTTATATTTTTCAAATAAATAAATGTATATTTTTTTTATTGTTGTATAATTAAATTTTTTATATATTCTTAATTAATTGATATGATATATATATATCTTTTTTTTATGTTTTTTATATTAATTTTAAAACACAATAATTTTATCTTTATCTTTTTTTAAGAAAAACATTCGTAATTTATGAATTATGAATTATGAATTATAAAACACAATTTTCAAATTATGTTTTAAAATAATATACCAATTTTGTATTATTATTTCAAAGGGTGAAGTAATATTTAATTAGGTATAGTTAATTTCTTAATTAATTCAAAATAGTATTTTATAAAAATACTATTTTCTAAAATTATGAGTTTGTTCATATAAGATAATATTAATGCAAATAATGTAATACAAGATAACATTATAAATTAATTAAATTTAAGTTAATTAAAAAACAATTATTTTATAATTAATGAGTTGTAAAATTGTAAAAAAAAAAGTACTAAGAAACGACAATGCCAAAAAGCGTTGCATAAAGGGTTGTAAAATTGAAAAAAAAAAGTACTAAGAAACGACAACGCCAAAAAGCGTTGCATAAAGGGTTGTCGTTTTGAAATAAAAATTCGCTCTACGACAACGCATCAAAAGTATTGCACAAAAGCGTTGTCTTTTTAAAAAAAAAGGCCATACGACAACGCTACTAAAAAAGCGTTGTCGTTTCCTAAAAAAGCGTTGTCATATGGAGAATTTTTAAAAAAAATACAACTCTTTTCGGAAAAAAGCGTTGTAAATTCCAAAAGACAACACAAATTCATGAAGCGTTGTTAAATGGGCGTTGTTGTATGCAAAATTTCTTGTAGTGCATGCTTGTAATAAGGAAAACTGTAAACAAATAAAGAGTTAGAAATTACCCCCACCTTGTTCGGTGGTTACCACGTGAGCAGCAAGTATCAAAGATCATGTATCCCAAGGTTTCAATCCAACAGGTAGGCTACATAATTTCTTAGATCTTTATTAAGTATAATTAAAGATTTAAATGATATCAGATCTGATACTATCGATTGAGATGAACGGATCGGAACGGAAGGCCTAACGATTGAGGTTGAAGAAATAAGAGGCAAAGATAATTTTATAAGTCTGAGGTGAAGGAGAATGAATTTTGAATCACAACAAAAAAAGAATGAGCTAGATCGGAGTTGTAACGAGCTCAAACGGAGCGTTTTAAGATTGAGGGGTATTTTGGTAATTCGGTCAAAGGGTTGACTTTAACCGGAACCCATGAGCCCCAGTCAACGATATCTCATTGGTGATGACTCGATGATAAAGTATGATGAAAAGAAAACGAGATTAGGATCGAAAATCAAAATGATAATACGGCGTCGTGCGCGTACCCAATGACAGGAAAAAACCCGGCGAGATCTCCTGGCAGTTGTCGAGTTTTCTCGGCAGCGGGGGCAGGTTCGCGCTCAGGCCTCCTAACGTCGACCTTGCTTAACCAGCCTACTTCCCGCCGCCGCCGCCACTTCGTCCTTCGGCGAGCCTGCACCATCAACTACCACCTCTGACCATCCCTAGCCGGATTCCGACATGAATAATGTCGGAAAAATAGCCTCAAACACCCTCGTCACACACGCACATAAATAACCAAACCCCGTCTTTCCAGCTCCGATCGGTGACTACCGACCGTCGGCCACCACCCCAAGGTCCTCGCCGGCGCATCACCAGCGCCGGCCAACAGCAGCTAGCGCTGCCCCACCACATGCATAAACAACACATATTACATACACACTACACAAAACCTCATGCAACAGCCCCCTTTCCAGCCTATTTTCCGACACCGATGCCTCCAGCGGCTAGCCCACAACCCCGACAGGTCCTCCTGTGCCTACAACTGAGAGAAGAAGAGAGAGAGAGAGAACGGGAGAGAGAAAAGGTGGCAAGAAGTAAGAGTTTAAGATTTGGAGATTGTTTTTCGTCGTTTTCCGGAAAATAGAAAATCGAAATTGAATTCCGAAAGTTGTCCTAGATTCGTCTTGTTGAGGGCTACATTGTGTACAAAAATAAGTCAAAACCGATGAGTTTGAAATTTTCCGACGAAACTCCGGCGGCCGTAACCGCGTAGGCGCGCCGGAGATAGAATAAAAATGGGAGAGAGAAAGAGAGAGGAGAGAGAGAGACTTACGTGTGTTCGGCGCTTTTCGACTCGTTCGAAGAAACGATGAAAATAAAATCGAATGAGGGCCTATTTATAGAAATTGAAAAGGTTACTGTTCATTTAGGCTAGGCTATTGTTCATGATAAGACTTCGGTTACTGTTCATCAAGATTTCATTACTCGTTTCTCCGAAACTCCGTATATTGCCCTTTTCTTCATAGTTTGAGTTACGGGTGTCCGATTGACCTCTAGTTTGTTTCTATCTTCTCATTTTTTTGTTACGCATCTAATGGTATAAAAATGTTCTATGTTACATGTCTATAAATTTTAGCCATCTCAAACCGGTCGTTAAACACATATCTGAAACGTACGTAATTAAATTAAACACTCAAGAATTAATACACATAAGATATTTTAATTAACCAATTATGCTTTATTTTTGTCCTGAACGCTACATCCCTTACCCCTTAAAAGAATTTCGTCCTCGAAATTAAACGTGTATCTAGAAAAAGTAAGTCAGGATACTTCTTCAGGATCTTGTCTTATAGTTCCCAAGTTGCCTCTTCATTTCCATGACTGCTCCATTGAATCATTACTATAGCCATTTCTCTATTTCTTAGTCGATGATATTTTCTATCCAAGATGGCTATCGGGACTTCTTCATAAGTCAGATATTTCTCAAGTTCTATGTCTCCTTGATCGATTATATGGCTCGAATCGAATATATACTTCCGAAGCATAGATATGTGAAAGACGTTATGTATTCCAGCAAAGTCCGGTGGTAGAGCTGAACAGTACGCAACCTCTCCTACTCGATCTAAAATCTGGAATGGTCCCACGTACTTGGTTTCAGCTTCTCCCTCTTCCCAAAACGATAAACTTCTTTAGTGGGTGACACCTTGAGGAAAACTTTGTCTCCCATTTCAAATTTCAACTCTCTCCGCCTTGTGTCTGCATATGCTTTTTGTCGATCTTATGTCACTCGTTGTAACGCCCCGATTCTTTTTGTAAATAAACCTTAACCGAGACGTTACTCACAAAAAAAAATTCTCTTTTGAATAGAATAAAGATAAATATAATCCAGAATAATTATAAGATATACATTTTCTTAAATTCATGAAATTAATCGATTTAAAACTGAAGTTTCTATAACCTTTGATCATCGGCTACCAGCATCCACCTCTCGCGCGCCACGCCCTAAACTTCTTCAATTGAAAACATTTTAAAACAGGGGTGAGTGACAAAAGTACACTCAGTGGGATGGGGAACTCGAGATGATATAAAATAATTTTGGAAGATTTTACACACATACCAAAATACCATTTTATCACATAAAACAGATTTTCTTAAAACATTTGTCTTTTAATAAAAACCGTAGAAAATAGATCATTTCAAATCACGTGACTTAAATCATTTTAGGAATGTAACCATCCATCTCAAATCAATCATCCTTCACATTCAAACATATCACTTTCATTATCACATTTACAGTTTTTAGCCGTCTTGCAAACATATGCGGGTCTTAGCCGCCTTGGAAACATATAATCCATCATTCACATTCAAACATCACTTTTCACATAATTTACGGTGCTTAGCCGCCATGAAAGCATTTTACGGTTCTTAGCCGCCATGAAAACATTTGCGGGTCTTAACCATCTTTTTACGATCGTTAGCCGTCGTAATACGGTGATCAGCCATCTTTATGCGAGCTCTAGCCGCCTTGCATACGCATGTACATGCACATATATCACTTCATTTTCACATTCAAACATCACTTTTCATATAATTTACGGTGCTTAGCCACCATGAAAGCATTTTGTGGTTCTTAGCCGCCGTGAAAACATTTTACGATCATTAACCGTCATGATACGGTGATCAGCCGTCTTTGTGCGAGCCCTAGCCGCCTTGCATACGCATGCACATGCGTACATATTTGCATCACACATACACATATCAAACATACACATAGAAGCACATTTATTTAACAAAACACTTAGTTGCAGTTCTCAACTGCCATGAAAGCACATCTTATTTGCACATATGCAAATATTAACTTCACATCATTCTTCACCTTTGCATTCATAGTAAAACATTCATAATCCATCACTTGCTTTAAATCATTCATCAATCACATTGTCATTTAATAAGAATCTTAGCTTAGAGCACTTTATTCACATAGCATGTATATCGACCCCATGTCATTCAAGTATAATATTCACATTCATCATATCATAACATTATCACACATAACATTTCATGCATTCAGCACGTATACCCAACTCATTTAATAATAATCTTAAAAGATTGCATAAACTTTATGATATCTTAATTTAAAGAATTTACCCTCACCTTGTTCGGTGGTTACCACGTGAGCAGCACCTCTTAAAGATCACATATCCGAAGGCTTCACTCCAACAGGTAGCCTACATAAATTATGATATTTTCTTAGATCATTATAATCTATAATTAAAGATTAAACCAACATTAGATCGGATACTATGGATCGAGATGAGACGGATCGGAACGGAAGGCCTAACGATTGAGGTTAAAGAAATAAAAGGAAAATATCAGTTTATAAGGCTGAGGTGAAAGAGAATGGATTTTGGATCACAACAAAACAAGAATGAGCTCAATCGGAGTTGAAACGAGCTCGAACGGAACGTTTTAAGATTTAGGGGTATTTTGGTAATTTGGTCAAAGGGTTGACTTTGACCGGGACCCACGACCCCCGGTCAACAATATTTTTTTGGCAACGTCTCGATGATAAAGTATGATGAAAAGAAAACGAGATTCGGATCGACAACGAATCGAAAATACGACGTCGCGCATGTTCCTGTCGACTGGAAAATTTCCCGACGGCGTCTCCCGTCGGCTGCCTAGTTTTCTAGGTAGCGGGGCAGGTTGGTGCCCAGACCTCTCGTCGTCGGCCTGCTCGAGCAGCTACCTTTCCGGTGCCACCGGCTTCGGCGGGCCACCCTATGCCATCGACCCTTAGTCCTCCGACTAGCCCGCACATTCGGCTACCAGACCCGGCCATCCTTCGCCGGATTGCGATATGAATAGTGCCTGAAAAACAGCCTCAAAAACCCTTCATCACACATGTTACACACACACTACACAACCAACACGCAATAGCCCCCTTTCCCAACCTATTTTCCGGCATCGGCGCCGCCACCCACGGCGGCGCTGCCCATCCAGAGGCTACCCCATAATCCCGGCAGCCCCTTCGGTGCCTGCAACCACGAGAAGAAGAGCGACAGAGAGAAAAATGGGAGAGAGAAAAGGTGGCAAGAAGCAAGGGTTGGGGTTTTGGAGAAAGTTTTTCGTCGTTTTCCGGAGAACGGGAAATCAGAATTGAATTCTAGAAGTTGCCCTAGACTCGTATTGTCGAGTGCTACGTTATGTATGAAAATCAGCCAAAACGGACGAGTTTGACATTTTCCGGTGATGGCAGCGGCGGTTTTTCACCATTTTCCGGCGAACGGAGAATCGGAATTGAATTCCGGAAGTTACCCTAGACTCGTATCGTCGAGGGCTACGTTGTATGTGAAAATCAACCGAAACGGGCTAGTTTGACTTTTTCCGGCGAACTCCGACGGCGGCGGCGGCGGCTCTAACGACGGCACGGCGGCGCCAGTGGTGGCGTGCCGGAGACAGAAAGAAAGACTGAAAAATAAAGAGAGGAGAGAAAAACTTACGTGTTTTCGGCGCTTTTCGACTCGTTCGAAGAAACGATGAAAATGAAATCGAATGAAGGCCTATTTATAGAATTTGCAAAAGTTACTATTCATGAGTAGGTTACTGTTCACAATAAGATTTCGTTTCTCGTTTTTCTGAAACTTCGTATTTTGCTCTTTTCTTCGTCGTTTGAGCTATGGGTGTCCGATAGACCTCTAGTTCGTTTCTATTTTCTCATTTTTCCATTACGTATCTAATCGTATAAAAAGATTCTATCTTTCATGTCTATAAATTTTATCCTTTTAAAACTGGACGTTAAACACGTATGTGAAACGCACGTAATTAAATTAAATAATTAAAAATTAATACACATAAGATATTTTAATTAAGGGTTTACTTATTTAATTAATCAATTATACTTCGTTTTTTTCTGGACGTTACACTCGTATTCTTTCCTGAATTTCTTTATTACCTTGACCGTTTGATCTACCAATTCGGGCCCCAAAATCTTCTTTTTGCCCACTTCGTCCCAACAGATAGGTGAGCGGCATTTTCTTTCGTAGAGGGCTTCATAGGGCGCCATACCAATTGTCTATTGGTAGCTGTTGTTGTAGGAAAATTCCACCAAGCATAGGTGGTCTTCGCTGTTGTTGTAGGCAAATTCCACCAAGCATAGGTGTGTAGGAACCGTCGGATCGCCGACCCTATACAATTATCCGAATCGGGGTCCATACAAATATGATTAACGCGTAGCGGATAAACGAATCATACCTTTTGCATCGATATTAGTTCTAAGGTCAAAACTGTAGATCGAGGAATCGATGGAGCTTGGACCTCACAATCTTCTGCTGTATTCCTCGCCTTTTTCTCGAACGTTGTGTGGACAACGAACTATCGAGACTTTCAGCCACCTTCTACTAAATCATATCTCAGATTTTTGTGTGTTTAGAAACGGCTGACTTAAGGCTTATTTATAGGCTACAACAGGGACCTTGAGGAGGATTAGGAATCGATCTCCTGATAGGCTTAAGAGTCCTAAATTCGATCTGAATATACTTCTCAAGCCTATCAATAATATCTCAATCCACTAAAAAGATATTATTGAACTACCGTCCCTTATCCATATTAAATATGGGCTCCTATTTATTATGTGCGCGTTTATCTCCCCGTGTTTAAGATATCGAATGTCCGTTAATTAAATGAATTACTGACAATTCAATTAATTAACATTTAATTCCAAAAGTAGTACCACTCAACTTTATTATCATGCCGGAATAAATCCACCTGCAGGGTTTTACATGATAATCCTTATGAGCTCCTCAAGGGGACATCATCATCCTAAATAATTAGGACACGGTTTCATTATATAATCAACAGCACACCATATAAACAACATTGTATCCCAATTTACCGAGCTTATTGATTTATTAAATAAATCTCACCCATTGGTAAATTAAAGAAACATATATCGAGTATACATGTCCATTATCATACAATGATTAAGAGGACGCACATCCATAATAATAGAGGTCTTGTTCTATTTATGTAGTCAGTACAAATAAAACAACCTCAATTGGTCCTGCTCAATACATACAAAATGTACTAGTGTAATTTTATAATCAAGATAGATTAATACCAAATTATACTACAACCATTCCGATAATTTGTCCAAAATTATCTCGATTGTGAGCTACCATTTATAATCTATAAGGAATTGATAACATGATCTTCTGTGTGGCACCACACACCATGTTATCTATAAAATAAATTAATTGGACAATTGTAATAACATATATAACAAATATATAAAATGCAAACATTTGACCATAAAAGATTCTCATATCATAAAAAGACGTTTATACAAAAGCTAGGCTTATAGTATACATCCTAACAAGGTGGTCTTCCCAACTTCTGGGAAAATCCAAAACACATACCCTTAACATATCCTCCAAGATTTGTATGGTCCTTTCCGATTGTCCGTTAGTTTATGGGTGAAAGGCTGTACTAAAGGACAACTTGGTCCCTAACTCCTTTTGCAGACTTTGCCAGAATCTGGAGGTTGAACCAAGGATCTCTATCTGATACGATAAAAACTGGTACGCCATACAATCGGATAATTTTCTCGAGATATAATCGTGCTAAGTTATCTAGTCCAAAAGTCATCTTGATTAGCAAGAAGTGGATAGACTTCGTTAATCTATCAACTATCATCCAAACGGCGTGGTTTCCTCGCCTAGTGCTCATCAAACCAACCACGAAATCCATGGCTATGTGTTCCCACTTCCACTCGGGTATCTCCAAAGAAGTTAGCATCCCAGCCGGTCGTTGATGCTCCGCTTTCACCTGTTGACAAATGAGACACTTCTTGACGAACAACCCTCTGCTTCTCTTCATGTTTCTCCATAAAAAAATTTCCCTTAAACCCCGGTACATCTTTGTACCTCCACGGTGTGCAGATATTGGTGTGCAATGTGCCTCTCCGAGAATTTCTTCTCTTATTTTCTCATCTTTTGGCATGCACACTATTCTTTTCCACTGTTCATACGAGCTTTCATCTTCTTTAGAAAGCTGTCTTCCCTCTGAACTTCAACAATTCTCTCACGAAAGTACTACAACAAAAAAAGCTAAAAGATAACAATTGTAAAGTGTTGTCATTGTGGTTTTTAAATTGTAGTCTATGCCACTGTTGTTGAAGAGGGGCACCCAAAGACAACACTTAATAAGTGTTGTCGTTTTCTCATACACAACACTTTTAAACTGTTGTCCTTAATATACAAACTGTTATGTTTTATATAAAATATTTCGCGCATAAACAACACTTTCAAACTGTTGTTGTTCCATTTATTGACAACATTTTGAATTGTTGTCCTTCTTAAATTACTATTGTCTTTGTACATGAAATTTCCAATAATACACAACGCTTTGTCTAAAAAGACAATAGTTTATAAGTGTTGTCTTTATATTTATCCACAACATTTTGTTATTGTTGTCTTTGATTGTGTAAGACAATAATTTTTTTTCCTTAAAACTGTTGTTGATCAGTGATATTAAAAAATTCTAGAATATATTTCATATTCAAAACATAAAATCTTCAAATATAACGTATATGTGCAAATATTTGCGAATATTACATCATATAACAATTCTTGACAAAAACTAAGGTTATTGTTATTTCTCCAAAACATAAAAGTCTATGCTTGAAAAAGGTTATGAACATGTACTATTTCTCCAAAACATCAACACCAATGCTTGAAATGAAAAATTATGAGCATGTATTTACTAGATTTCTTGATGGCGTCTCTCCAAAAGATTCAAATAACCAAAAACCTGCACATCAAAAGAAAAGAAAACAATTCGTGTAAATGGTATAATCCTAAAACATGAGACCAACAATTTGATGAATAACATTAGTCTAATAACATTCCAGTGACAGATTACAACTTAGCCTGCCACCCTTTAGTATTTTCACCATAACTCTTCACAAAAGATTTCAAATTACAAAATTCTTTTTTTGTTAGAAACTAGACTCACGTGGCTTTCCAGTGACATAAGCCATGTAACCAAATTATATCCGAGTGAAATCAGTTTTCAATGTAAAGTTGACCCTGTGATGCCTCTTGACAATTCCGAAAACAGCCTGCCACCATTTAGTATTTTCACCATAACTCTTCACACAAGATTTCAAATTACAAAATTCTTTTTTTTGTTAGAAACTAGACTCACGTGGCTTTCTAGCGATATAAGCCATGTAACCAAATTATGCCTGAGTGAAATCAGTTTTCAATGTAAAGTTGACCCTGTGATGCCTCTTGACAATTGCGAAACAGCCTACCACCCTTTAGTATGTTCACCATAACTCTTCACACAAGATTTCAAATTACAAAATTCTTTTTTTTTTTGCTAGAAACTAGACTCACGTGGCTTTCCAGTGACATAAGCCATGTAGCCAAATTATACCCGAGTGAAATCAGTTTTCAATGTAAATTGACCCTTTGAGACAGCCTCTTGACAAAGCTTCAATGTAACCACAAACTTCCTAAATTTTTATCAAACAAACTACTAGATTCAGCATACACAACAACACGAACTTCTCAATGTAAATTCCCAGTTCATGTCCAAAATTCAAGCAGATATTTGAATTTTATCATTACATTAACATATACGAGAAAGGTATTAGCAAATCACTTACTAAATCATGTTAGACATCTAGATGATCTTGAACACAATCTACCCATTCCAACCGCACTTCATCCATTTCCTTTTGAGAGTACTCGTCTTGTGTAAACTGTAAACAATCATGAAACAAATTTAGTAAAACCTAGTTATTGTTAACTTAAAAATTAAAAATACATAATCTCAAAAGTCTTTTAATAATAAGAACTTCAAAACATATATTTTATTACAATGGATCGTAGAGTAACAATGTCTTTTGGTGCAGCTCCAATGATATTTCTCATGTATCTCATCACATAATATCCACATTGCTTATCATCTGGTTGGCGAGGATCCTATATATATATGACAGGCATAACAAAAATGAACGACAACTTAATGACAAGCATAATAAAATGAACGACAACTTAATGTAAAGAAACATACATTTATTATTTCCCAACTAGGTTGCGTTTTTCCCTTCCTTCCCATGTTCGCATTGAACAATTGTATTGCCCTTCATAATTGAAAAGGAGTTAAACAAATACTATGAAAGAACATAGATTAATGTTTAATAGAAAGAATGATAACTTACGTATTAACAACATATTTCCAGTCATCATTACACATATGATGACTAAGAGGATCCATTAAAAGGACCACCTCCTTGTGAGGACTAATGACAGTGAGAATTCAGTGGTATCTAAGAAAAAACACATAACTAAGTATTAAAATACATCTAATTTTATAAAAATTAAATTGAGATTAATATTGTAGTTTATTACTTACCCAACATTACATGCAACCAAGACTAATTGATTAGGTGATGATCCAACTAGTCTATCAAATAACGCACGAGCCCTTTTGTTCAGCAATTCGTGAATCCAATCATCATCCCTTTTTGTAGTATACTGATGTGAGATAGTATTTTCACCATAACTCTTCACACAAGATTTCAAATTACAAAATTCTTTTTTTGCTAGAAACTAAACTCACGTGGCTTTCTAGCGATATAAGCCATGTAACCAAATTATGCCCGAGTGAAATCAGTTTTCAATGTAAAGTTGACCCTAAGGAAAATGGTTGGGTTAGGCGTGGGTTCAACAAGGGTTTACCGATAATCATGAAATTCAAATAATAATTGTAATCCACAAAATAAATTTCCCCAAAACAATAAACAATAAATGATGTCACAACATAAACAATAAGTTCTAAACAATCGATCAATCAAACCATTTATTCAAAGAGATAACAAATTCAGAGAATGGTCAGAAACTCCATAAACTTATCTATTTGTTAGGCATTCTATCAAACACCTAGACTACAAGCTGCATCAATTACTCAACATAAAACATAGAACAGTCAGTCTTAACAAGTAACACTATCAATTTAGCAACAATCAAGCTTCAATCAAAATATATGAATTTCAAAGAAAAATGGATTGAAACACCAAATTTATGAAAACAATCAACAATCACCCAATACATTAAACCCCATGTGCAGTACTTCATTAGAAAAAATGAAAATCATAATTGAAATCGACGCACATTAGAGTGAGAAAGCATGATTATACCTTAGAGATAAAAATCGCAAAATTAGGAACATAATTAAACTAAGAGCAATTAATAATTAAGGAAATAAATCAATAAACCAATAAGGAATTAAATAAGTAAACCCAGAACCAAATCAGTCAAGCCACTCGACCAGTCCTGCGCCCATCTTGGCCCGTCAAGTGTAGACCCGCAGCTGTTGTCTATTAGCAAGTGTAATCGTTGAAAAGCATATTTGAGAAATTGGGACAAATTGAGAAGCATACTTGAGAAGAATGAGGGGAACTTGAGATTGAGAGGGAAAAGTAAGGAATTAGGAAGAAATTTGAAGAATGATTACTGTTGTTTGACTCAAGTTTGAAAAAACTGTAAAATCACCAATCTTCTTCCACGGTAAATCTCAATCTTCTTCTACTAGTAAAATACCCGCATCGGTCTTCTTTTAATCCTTTTGTCTTTTGTTTTTTACTTTAATTAAGTCAAACTTGTAATGCCCTAATCAGCCTATAATTGGTCGTGAAATTTTGTTAACAATATTTCTAAAATTATTGGATATTTACAAAAAGTAGTAAAATTAGTACTTTTCTAATTATGGTCTACTTGCATAACATTTTTACGGATTTTCCCTAAATGCAGATTGTAGTTGGAGAAAATAATTATTTATTATATTTTTATACGTATCCTAATTAACATGAAATAAAATTAAAAATATTAATAATAATAATACACATTATTTCTATTTTTTTTCCTTTTGTTTTTACTTTAGGTCAAACTCTAGTCTTAATTAACATGAAATAAAATTAAAAAAATTAATAATAATACTAATAATACGCATTATTGATTAATTATGAAGTTTGGGTTCTTTTTTTAAGGAACTGCCTAAGTATATTGATTCACAATTTGTTACTTAATTTTCTAACTTTTTTCCATTTAATTAATTTCTTATCTAATTGATTATAGTATTAATCTGCCCAAAAATTAATAAATCATCAATAAATGTTGAATTAAATTATCCATCAATAATTAGTAATCAACTTATCAACATTCACAATGCTTAATATGAATCAACAATAATTTACCCTCAACATTGATGATTAAAAAATGATCAATAAATAAATAAAAATCTCTCAACAATATAAGCTTAAGATTCAACCTAAGTATCTGATAAATCAAAGCTAAAAAAATAATGGAATTGTAATCATAATAATAAAATAAAAATAGCAATAATAATAATTATATACCCAAATACAATAATAATACTATTATAATTATTAATTATTAATAATTGTTTGGAAGAGGTCACACATCAGTTTCATCATAAATTAACCACTTTCCAGAACGAATCTCTTTATGGTTAAAAGATAACACATTTCAAATGTTGTCATTTTAGAATAGTGTATATAAAGTCAACACTTAAAGAAATGTTGTTATTATCTCAAAAAGGCCGCTCAAAGACAAGACTTCCCCTAAAGTGTTGTAGTTTGGTAATAAAAATTCGCCCAAACACAACACTACAATAAAAGTGTTGTCTAACTTTAGTTATTTGCTGATAAAAACACGCCCAAAGACAACACTTCATGAAAAATGTTGTCAAAGTGTTGTATTTGACCAAAAAAATATACGTCTTTCTCAACACTTTAAGCAATAAGTGTTGTAAATTTCAAAACAACAACATTTTGTGCAAAAAATGTTGTTGTTATAGTGTTGTCTTTGAGCATTTTTGTTGTAATGAGGGTAGGTTTCACGAATAGTGCTATCATTCTAGCTTCGATGTTATTCAGAGACGTGGCTATCTCCAAACTCAGCTTTGACATCTCCTCGATCAAATGGTGTTGATTAGTGACCATAGACGTTGTCATTCCCTTTCATTTCCTGCTGAGAGCATCAGCTACTACGTTAGCCTTTCCAGGATGATAGTGGATTGTAATATCGTAATCCTTTACCAACTCTAGCCATCTTCTTTGTCACATATTTAGCTCCCTCTGTTCAAATAAGTATTTCAGACTCTTATAGTGGGTGTAGATCTCACATTTCACGCCATAGAGATAGTGTCTCCATATCTTGAGAGTGTGTACCACAGTTGCTAGCTCTAGATCGTGAGTTGGGTAGTTTTGTTCACGAATCTTCAATTGACGTAATGCATATGCCACTACCATTCCTTGTTGCATCAAAACACATCTCAAGCCTTGTTTGGATGCATCGCTGTAGATTACGAACTCCTTCGTTACATCTGGAACTATTAAGACTGGTGCATCCGTCAGTCTCTTCTTTAGTTCCTGGAAGCTACACTCACATTGTTCACTCTATTGGAACTTTACGTCCTTTCTTGTCAAGCGAGTCATCGAAGTGGCAATCTTCGAAAATCCCTCTATGAATCTTCGGTAGTAGCCTGTCGAACCAATAAAACTCCATACCTCCTTGACGTTTGTTATGGCCTCCCACTGTTTGACTACTTCCACCTTTTCAGGATCTACTTTGATCCCTTGTGAAGAGACAATATGGCCTAGGAAGCCCACTTTGTCCATCCAAAATTCACACTTCTTGAATTTCACATAAAGCTTCTCCTTTCGTGACAAAGAGATCAAGATACGGATGGAAGACACGATTCATCAAATCCATAAAGACAGCTGGAGCATTACTAAGTCCAAATGGCATAACTACAATCTCGTAGTGGCCATATCTCGTCCTAAACGCTGTCTTGGGTATATCTGTATCTTTGACTTTCATCTGGTGATAGCCAGATCTTAAGTCAATCTTCGAGAACACACTGGCACCTCTTAATTGATCGAAAAGATCTTCAATTCGAGGCAGTGGATACTTGTTCTTTATTATCCTCTTATTCAGCTATCGGTAATCGATACACATCTGAAAGTTGCCATCCTTCTTCTTCACAAAAAGTACTGGAGCTCCCTAAGGAGACACGCTTGGCCGAATGAAACCTTTAACCAAAAGCTCTTGTATTTAGACCTTCAGTTCTTGTAATTCTTTCGATGCCATTTGATAAGGAACTTTTGACACCGGTGCTGCTTCGGGCATGAGATCAATCCCGAATGTCACTTGTTTATCCAGCGGAGGGCCAGGTAATTCATCTGGGAAAACATCCAAGAATTCCTTTACTACCGACACTTCCTCAATAACTAGTGATCCCTGCTTGGGTTTTACCATGTTGGCCAACCATGTTTCACAATTTTCTTTGTTAAGCATCTCAGTTGCCCTCATGGCCGATATAATCCTTGAGTCAACTTTGACTCGTGTGCCATGAAAGGTGAACTCCGGCTCCCTCGGTGCTTTGAAAATGATTTCCATAGCACGACACTTGATTACCTCATGGATGGACTCTAGCCAGTCCATTCCTAAAATTATATCGAAATCCTTCATCTCCAGAGCATGTATATCAGCTAGAAGAATCTTATCTTCAAACGAGATCTAAGCCGACAGTATAGGTATTTTGTCTTTATCGTGTTCCCTGAAGGAATACTAACTTCTAGGGTTTGAGCGACTATCCTACCGTCCTCATGTTAAAGTAATTTACAGAAATTCATAAAGACAAAGGAGTGTGTCGCTTCAGTATCAAATAGGATGAGAGCAGGTATATCACATACTGATAACATACCTGTTATCGTTTTGGCTCCCTCAGTAGCTTCCCGACGGGTAAGAGCAAATGCTGGTGCTCTACTTGCCACCGGCCTCGAGTTCGGGACTGTAGCTGGCGAGTTTCTTACCTTCCAACAGTTGGCTGCTAGGTGTCCCGGTACCTCACATGTAAAGCAACTCCGTGTTTCTCATTGACACGACCCTACATGTATCTTTCTGCATCTAGGACATGGGTTCCCGGATTTGAGAGTGGGAAGGAGTGGAGCGTTGTTTGCCCTTGAAAATTTATTCTGGGCAGAACTCTGGCTCGGGCCAGTCTACTTCTTCTTTACAGGAGTTGGGAAGACTTTCCTAGGAATTATAGCATCCAAACGCAAGCTAGAGGTGATCTCTTGTGCTCTCTCGATAACACTTGCGTATGAAATAGTTCCTTGCCCAGCCAGTATGGATCCAATCTCTGGACGAAGGCCTTTTCCAAACCTTCGGGCCTTTTTGATGTCGATATCCACCAAGTGTGTGGCATATCGGCTCAAGTGATTGAATCGCCACTCATATTCTCCCACCGTTATGCTTCCCTGTCGGAGATGTAGGAAATCTGTTTCCTTTTCATCCTGATAGGATTGAGGTATGAAGTGATGAGAAACCACTTCTTTAAATTCTTCCCACACTAGCCCCTCTCTTTGGACGGGTAGCAGCGTCCTCTCATAGGAGTCCCATCAGTGACTCGCTTCGTCTGTAAGCTGAAAGATTGCACAGGAAAACTTATGTTCCTGCATACACATCAAGTGCTCAAAAAGTCGATCAAGTGACCTCAGCCACTCTTCCGCTTCTGCAGGTTCACTCTTCCCGTCAAACGTCGATGGGTTAAATCACCGAAATTGTTCGTATATTAGATTTGGATCGGACTTAGCTGGTTGTGGATTGAATCTAGTTACCTTGAAATGTTGTGCTAAACCTCTCAGAACAGACACTAGATCCCTCGTGCTTATATTATCATCCTGTTCCGACTAATTAGTCGTTGGGGTTTGATCCCTTCATGGTCTTCCTCTTGGCATAGCTCTACTACGTTATATAAGTATATGTTGTTATATGAGTTTGTATCATCAGCCTATACCCGTAAAGCCCCCTCTTAACCTTAATGGTATATATCATTCCAAAACAGTATCACATACAGATAACCATTCTATTACGCAAGTCTTATGATCAGGGAGAGACACCTATAGAGAGAAGATGATGCTTATCTTATTTCTTTTCGAAAACATTTTAACATTTTAAAGACACGTTTTTCTCATATTATTTTTATAAAACATGTTTGAGCAAGCTCGAACACGAATATTAACCTTGATTTTACATATCATGTACACGAACCAGGGGAGACACACTTATTAGCTCACCATATCGTAAACAAGGTCCCATGGTATTCTCCACAGACCAGGGGAGACACAACCATTAGCTCACCCTATCGTAGACAAGGGCCTACGGTATTCTCAACCCTTTTTCACTACACTAACTCCTGTAAATGACCATTTACGCACACGAACTCACGCTGCTGCAATCAGCGACCCTGTGGCGGTGGCCAAAAAGCAGTGTGTCAATAACATTAACTTCTTAACCCTTTTTAAAACTGGTATCATGTCAAAGGCTCTGATACCATAACTGTCACGCCCTATTTTCTTTCATAAAATTTATCAGAGTTTTCCACATAGACATGCTGGAAGAAAAGAGGTAGGAGACAAATAGAAGATATTACATATCAACAATCGGTTTCTATCGATTTAACATAATATTCGTAGCAGAAAATCATCAGGATCCACATCCCAAACACACATCATGTCACCACCAAATGTGGATTTCTTAAAACATGTTTGAAAATATGAGAGAAACATCATCTTTAAAATAAATAAAGATCCGAAGATAGCACATCATCTCTCCTTCTAGGGTTCATCATGCGCATCACCTCCTGGAATGTGAATTACAGGATAAGGGGTGAATGCATTGAATACACTCGGGGGGATAAAATCCGCATCTTAACATTCGATGGATATTTAAATCAAAATACGTATAATCATCATGAAATACAACATGAAATATGCACAACAAATATTAGAAATTGTAAGGGACGAATAGGTGTGGGCATCGCCCGTTTTATACTATAAAATGGTCTCAAATACCTCTGGTGCATTTCAAGGACCACCAAACATTTCATAAAAGAATGGAGGTTAGGAACGAATGCATGAAAAGGTGACCTCAATGGGCCCACCCCTCACACTAATAAGTATGTCATAGAAAATATAATCATAGCATTTAGTATTCCTCAATCATGCTTGGAATAGGGAAAACTGTAAACAGATCAAGAGTTAGAAATTACCCCCACCTTGTTCGGTGGTTATCACGTGAGCAACAAGCATCAAAGATCGTATATCCCAAGGCTTCAATCCAATAGGTAGCCTACATAATTTATGGTGTTTCTTACATCTTTATTAAGTATAATTAAAGATTTAAATGATATCGGATCAGATACTATCGATCGAGATGAGACGGATCGGAATAGAAGACCTAACGATTGAGGTTGAAGAAACAAGAGAAAAATATTAGTTGATAAGGTTAAGGTGAAAGAGAATGAATTTTGGATCATAACAAAAAAAGAATGACCTCGATCGGAGTTGAAACAAGCTCAAACGGAATGTTTTAAGATTGAGGGGTATTTCGGTAATTTGTTCAAAGAGTTGACTTTGACCGGGACCCACGACCCCGATCAACAATATCTTGTTGGCGATGACTCGATGATAAAGTGTGATAAAAGGAAAACGAGATTAGGATCAAAAATTGAAATGAAAATACGGCATCGCGCGCGTACCTAGCAATGAGGAAAAACCTGAGGGTGGGGCAGGTTCGTGTCTAGGCCTTCCAGCGTCGACCCTACTCAATCAGCCAACTTTCTGGTGCCACTATCTGCGGCGGTGCCATCCTGTGCCACCGCCACTTCGTCATCCGACGAGCCTGCACCACCGGCTACCACCTCCGGCCATCCCTCGCCAGATTCCGGCATGAATAGTTTCGTATCAGCTTGAAACACCTTTTGTCACACACGCACATACATAACCAAACCCTGCCTTTCCAGCTCCGATCGGTGACTATTGGTCGTTGGCCACCACCCCCAGGTCTTCGCTGGTGCATCACCAACACCGGCCAACAGCAGCTCACGGCGGCGCAACATTCATAAACAACACACACACTATACAAAACCTCATGCAACAATCCCCTTTCCAGCCCATTTTTCGGTGTCGCCACCCATGGTGGCGCAGTCCCTCCAGCGGCTAGCCCATAACCCGATAGGCCCTCCGATGCCTGCAACCGAGAGAAGAAGAAAGAGAGAGAGAGAACGGGAGAGAGAAAATGTGGCAAGAAGTAAGGCTATGTTTGGAAGGGATTTGACATGGAAGGATTTTGAACTTCAAAATCTCAATGTATGTTTTTTTCTGTATTTAAATTTGGATTACAAAATCCGGACATAATCATTACTACCTATATTACAATCATCAATCATTATCAAATATACCTTTTCATAAAAATATATCACATCAACCCACTTTTTCACAATAAAATATTATATCAACCTACCTTTTCCAGCATTGATTTGACATCTACAATATAATTCTACTCTATTAAATCCTCAAACAAACATACATTTTTACTATTTACCTTTTACTACAAAATATAGATTTCAAAGTCAGGATTTCCCCAAACCCACTAAAATCCGTTCCAAACATACCCTAAGGGTTCAGGGTTTGGAGATCATTTTTTGCCGTTTTCCGACAAACGGAAAATCAGAATTGAATTTCGGAAGTTGTCCTAGATTTGTCTTGTTGAGGGCTACGTTGTGTGTGAAAATTAGCCGAAACCGACGAGTTTGAAATTTTTCGGCAAACTCTGGCGACGGTACCGACGGTAGTATGACGGCGCCGATGGAGGCGCACCGGAGACAGAATAAAAAAGGGAGAGAGAAAGAGAGAGGAGAGAGACTTACTGTTCATTTAGGCTAGGCTACTGTTCATGATAAGACTTCGGTTACTGTTCATCAAGATTCCATTCCTGGTTTCTCTGAAACTCCCTATTTTACCCATTTCTTCGCCGTTTGAGCTACGGTGTCCGATTGACCTCTAGTTCATTTTTATTTTCTCGGTTTTCTATTACGCATCTAATGGTATAAAAATGTTCTATGTTCCAAGTCCATAAATTTTGACCATCTAAAACCGGTCATTAAACTCATATCTGAAACACACTTAATTAAATTAAACACTCAAGAATTAATACACATAAGATATTTTAATTAAGGGCCTACTTATTTAATTAACCAATTATGCTTCATTTTTTATCCAGGACGCTACAATAAGGGTCAATGCAAAATATGACAACGTGAATACGCTACAATAAGAGTCCAAGTAATGGTTAAAGTTAAGATGGCTAGGGCAGATAAGAGTGAAGTACGTAGTGCCAACCTGAGATAACCATGTTGAAACCGAGGGATCACTGACCCTATGCAACTTCGATTCGGGGTCCATGCAAAATATGACAACGTGCAATGAAAAATGAGTCATACTTTTTGCAGCGAAAAATAAATTAGTTCTAAGATTAGAACTGTAGACAGAGCAATCGATGAAGCCTCGAGCTCTCGATCTTCTGCTGTATTTCTTACCTTTTCTCGAACATTATATGGGCAATGAGCTTTCGAGATTTTTAGCCGCCTTCTACTAAATTGTATCTCAGATTTTCGTATGTTTAGAAACAACTAACTTATGGCTTATTTATAGGCTAAAACAGGACCTTGAGGAGGATTATGATTTGGTCACCTGATGGGATTAAGAGTCCTAATTCGGCCTAAACACACTTCTTAATCCCATCAATAATAACCAATCCACTAAAGAGATATTATTGAACTACCGTCTCAAATCCATATTAAATATGGGCTCCTATTTATTATGTGCGCGTTTATCTCCATGTGTTTAAGATATCAAATGTCTGTTAATTAATTAAATTACTGACAATTCAATTAATTAACATCTAATTCCAAGAGTAGTACCACTCAACTTTATTATCATGCCGAAATAAATCCACCTGTAGAGTTTACATGATAATCCTTATGAGCTCCTAAAGGAGACATCATCATCCTAAATAATTAGTATATGGTTTCATTCTATAATCAACAACACACCATATAAACAACATTGTATCCCAATTTACCGAGCTTATTGATTTAATAATAAATCTCACCCATTGGTAAATTAAAGAAACATATATTGAGTATACGTGCCTGCTATTATATAATAATTAAGTGGACGCACATCCATAATAACAGAGGTCTTGTTCTATTTATGTAGTCAATATAAATCGAACAACCGTAATTGGTCCTACTTAATACACACAAAGTGTACTAGTGTAATTTTATAGTTAAGATAGACTAATACCAAATTACACTACAACCATTCCGATGGGTTGTCCAAAGTCATCTTGGTTGTAAGCCACTATTTATAATTTATAAGGAACTAATAACATGATCTTCTGTGTGGCACCACACACCATGCTATCTATTATATAAATTAATTAGACAATTGCAATAACATATATAACAAATATAAAATACAAACATCTGACCATAAAAGATTCTCATATCATGAATAGATATTCATAAAAAAGTTAGGCTTATAATATACATCCTAACAAACTGATCCAACCCCAAAAATGTTACATGATCAGGGATCACTTGCTCCTCTGTCGAGAATACTTCAACAAACTTACTTAAAAAGAAATCTTTAAAGAAGCAAACAACTTGAAGACCAAATAATATCCGATTTAGATAGGATTGTATCTTTATTTCTCATACTTAGATCCTAAAATCAAAGGATTTAGTTCTTATTCCCCAAGAAATGTATCTTAGTAAATCTATAAATAAGGCCTTAAGCCTCATTCAAAGGAGTTCAAAATCATTTTTATTCAAGCAATATAGAGATTTTCTTCTCAGTATTCTATAAAATATGTTTTGGTCGGTCGGTAATACCCTGAATTTAATTTTTTTATGATTTAATAGTACCGTAGAGAGAAATTAATTATGTGTTATTTGGAATATTATGTCTAATGTGAGTAGGACTCAAATATTTAGTGGATTAGTGTTGGATTTTCGATGTTTAGATTTTGATGAGACAAAATATATATGTAATAGAAAGTATTGAGTACCCCATTTTTCACAATGTTTAAGTGCAGACATAGACTAGTTTTCAGTCTAGATATAAGTGCTAAAAGATGGAGGATTTCATAAGTTATTTAGCTGCATCGAGCATATCGGAAAGATGCTGCTGTAAGAAAGCAGATACAACATCGTTGTAAGAAAGCAGTTACAGTACCGGTAAAGTAAGAAAGAACGGTCTGCAGCATCGCTGCAAGAAAAGGATACAGGAGTACTGCAAGAAAAGTTACAGCAGTATTGTACGAAGATACTGCAAGAAGGTCCAAGTTACAGCAGCACTGTAAGAAGACATCAGTTGTACCCAGACCTAGGATACAGCGCATAGCTTACTGTCCAAATAGTCAACAGCGCCAATAACAAACAAAGAAGTATCCTGCAATCCGAGGAAGGATAAATGTAGTACGACGAACAAAGATCCAAGTAAGAATAAATAGTGCCGTTCCAGAGAAGATCAAAGTTACAGAAACGGAGCCAATACAAAGATGCCACGTGGACTGACGTGCTATAGAAAGCTACTAGCCGTAACTGTCGCATTAAATGCTCCAAAAAAGAAAGTCAAGTCGCATTAAATGCGAGCCATGCCTTTGATCAAGTACTTCAAATTCAAAAGAGAGATATCTCCATCAACGGATATCTTCTCATACAAGTATAAATAGAGGATGAGAAACACTGAAGCTGGTTACTAAAACATTTACACTAAAACTCTCAAGCTTTCAAGTTACAACCATTCAAGTCAACTCTCAGTTTCAGTCACTCAACCTCTGTGAAGTGAAGCAAGTTCAAAGCTGAAAGATCCTTTGAAAAATTCAGAAGCTCACTTCACCGCACCAGTTGAAGAACAAACCTTATATACTTTTAACCTTGTTGCTATGTACTTAGGTTGTTTTAGAGGTGTCGAACAGTTGATAGGAGAGATCCTTGCTGTTTGTATAAGTTGTCTAGAGTTAGGCTGTAACATCTCAAAATAAAATTCAATCACATAAAGTAAAATGAAAATTTTCATAATTTATACGAGACCTAGATGACACCAAAATTTTATTTATTAAGCTATGTATAAAATTTTTATTAAAAAGAATATCAATTTAAAATTTTAGGTTATATATATATAAGTATACAATATTATAATATATATGTTGGTGTCATGCATATTGTATAAAAGAAGATTAATTAATACATAAATGTATAAAACATTAGTATAAGATATGCAATAATTTATAATAATAATATGGTATTAATATATATAGAGATAAGCATAGTATAGTCTTTATCACAATAGGATAAACCAATAATTGTCAAAATTGAAAACAAAGATAAGTCTTCTTCTCTCTCTCAAGTCTTTCTCTCTCTCTCTCTCCGCTATCTCTCTTCTCTCTCTCTGTTCTTCCTCTCCACTTCTCTTCTTCTCAATTTTATTTCTTTCTCTGCTGTAAATGGGTTGCCGTTACTATGGCCATGGGAATATGGGTGTGGTTGTGTATGTGTGTGTGGCTGTGTGAGTATGTGTTGTGGTGTGGGCTCGGTATGTGTTCGGTTGTGGGGATCGTCGGCGATATGGTGTCACCGTCAAGAGTGAGTGATGAACGACGACAGTAGGAGAAGGCTATAGCAGCAGCAGGACACCGGCAGCAGAGGTTGGAGGTAGGGGACGATGGGGAAGGCGGCGGCGGACAACGAAGGGCAGCAACAGAGATGGGCGGTGGTGGCTAGGATTTTAGGGTTGAGTGTGCGTTGAGTTTTGTGCTGTGAATGTGTTGGGCTGTGGTGAAGTGGTGTCGTCGGCGACGCAAATCGCCGGCAGTGGCAGCGGCGATGGCTGGAAAGCTGCAGGAGGAAGGCAGGGGCGGCAGACGGGGTGGTTTTGGGGGTAAGGGTCTCATTCGTAAATTAGATATAATTGAAGGACCATATTGCAAATATAACTTTGATGAAATTGGAATTTAACCCTTAACATTTATAAAATTGTAGTTTACTCTCTTAAGTATTTAAAACATACATTAAAACCCATAATTTATAAATAATGACATTTAAAACCCCAATAATTATAAATATTACATTTTATACCCTTAAGTTTATGAAAATATGTTTTAAGCACCCTAAATTATAATTAATGATATCGGATCCTCAAATTTTACTGAAATTACATTATGTACCCTAAAAATTAATGATATTAAGTATTGCATATTAAGAATTTCTTTATATTGCTAAAAAGATCCGTAGAACTTTACTGGAATTACAAGAATATCCTTAGAATTGTTGAAATTGTATTTTATTACCCATAATTTGTTGGGATTATAAAACGGATCCTAAATATTACAGATATTGTTTCGAGAATTAATATATATATATATATATATATATGAAATGACGAATTAGATCCAAAATAATGAATTAGGTTACAAATTATAACATTAGAGATATTATAATAATTAAAGTATGTACAATCAAATAGTTATCCTAAATTTAGGGTTTACAACTCTCGATTCATGCCTCGTTAACCCCATAACTCTTGGGAAATTATAAATATGGACATTATGTTTGGATCTTCATAATTTAATAAACAAACCAAAAGGTCTAATTATAAATATTAAACATTCAAATAAATTCCCCATGTTGTTAAAAATAATCTAATGATCTTAAATAAATTATGAACCTTACAATTTAAACCTCAAAGTTATTAAACATGTTATGCAATTAATCATATTTCTTAAATTAACCTATAATTTCAGTTAATTTTATTCATGTTTATAATTTAAATTATATAGTTAATCTAATTATGCCATAATCATAAATATATTCAAATTTCCAAATAGCTAAGTTAAATCGTAAATTATATAATTAGATTTTCTAAGATTATTATCTTCAAGAATTATTTTAAGTAAAAAATCTTTATAATTTAATTATCTAAAATTATTATCAAGCCTTCAAGATCTAATCTAAATCATAATGTTATAATTAATTTTCCTAAAAATTAAGATAAGTCTTCTAAGATCTAATTAAAGTCTAATTAAGTTTTCTAATATTTTAATAAACACATTTTTCATTATAATTTCACTTAAACCCTATATTTACTTTAAAATCAGTTATTTTACTTTTAAAACACAACATCGTCAGAAACTTATTTCAACTTATCAAAGAAAATCTTAAAAGACATATTTTAATTACTAATGATCTTAACTAAAGAAATTATAGCTAGATTATGTATTAAGACATTTTTAATGGTTAATGTAGGAAGTGGGGAAAGATGAATTTGCTCGACAACTTATGAATAGAAGCTTCAGTTTTCTAAGGTGGGGGTAAATGCTTATCATGGTATTTATAACTCTTTCAAAGTATTTAAAATACGAAATCTTATACTTGAATGACCTGAGTTTGATATACATGTTACGTGAATAAAATACTATGAGTTAAGATTATTATTAAATAAGAATGTGATTGATGAATGATTTAAAGCAAGTGATGGATTGTGAATGTTTTACTATGAATGCAAATGTGAAGAATGATGTGAAGTTAATATTTGCATATCTGCAAATAAGATGTGTTTTCAAGGTTGTTGAGAACTGAAATTAAGTATTATGTTAAATCAATGTGCTTCCATGTATATGTTTGAGATGTGTATGTATGAAGCAAATATGTGTGCATGTACATGCAAGGCGGCTAAGAACCGTATCTATGACGGCTAAGAACCGTATCAATGGCAGCTAAGAGATGAAAACCAATTGCTCACGGCTTGAAGGTTGTTCATTAGAGGAAATGACATTATTTTTGTTAAAACCAATTGTTTAGTTTAGGAATTTCATTTCTAAATAGTTATACTTAGTAAATTAAGTATCAAGATAAGTAATATAAACCATTCTTATAATGTCCTGTCCAATTCCATGCATTTAAGAGTAGTTAATCAAATAATGTCAGTAATATTGCTAGAGTTCGGGTAAATAATTAGGCAGTTCAAATGGTTTCACGTAAGTAATTGTTATTCAAATTTTCTCTTTCCAATGATATTTAATTAAAGGTGAATGAACAAAATTTTAGTGCGATAATTAGTATTGTCTTGCATGAGCTAATAAGTATAAGTTAGACCATTGTTTAACTTTATAATTTTTGGAATTTAAACTATCTTAATTAGTTAAATATATTACTTGTTCGATTTACTTAATTTAATTAAATGATGGTATCATGAAATAATTATATTTAGTAAGATATGGACAAGATGATAAGTTGTCTAATTAGGTAGCCTGATGTAGCAACTAAGAATTTTTTTTTGAAATAATTATATAATATGTTGCCTTAATGCATGCAAATAACTATATAATATATATATTGCCCTAATGCATGCATATAACTATCTAGTATATATTACCCTAATGTATACATAACTATATGATATAAGCTTATAATATATATTATATAGTAATAGATTATATAATATTAAGATAGATAAATCATAAGATAAGATATATATATATATATATGATATGATTATAACATAAGTTATTATATAAGTTATTATGTATATAACCTAAGCTAAATGATGTAAAGGACATATATATATGATACAATTATATAACATAGGTTACATGGCATAAAGTTGCATATTAGCATAGGTATATAGGTATGAGATTGGTCAATTTTCTTCTAGAAGCATAAGCATGGGAAAGGTATGGGATAAAGTATCCCTTCTTCCCTCTCTTCTTTCATTCGAAACATGCAGCCAAGCCATTCTTTTCTCTTCACTTTTCCCTCAACCTTGCAGCCGAGTTGACCGCCATTTATCCACCGCCGGTCATCATCTTTTCAGTGAGGTAATCGGACCGAAGTATAGTAAATGCCGAGCTCGTCTCAAGGACGGTTTCGGAACTTCGAACCACAGCTGTTTTCTCTCGCTGCTGTCCTCTTTATCTCTGTTTTCTTTCCCTCTTCTTGCTGAAGCTGAAGCTGCCCTGCCGTCCATGTAGCCACCATTTTGCCGTCGGGTCATGGTGTGTCCGGTGAGATGCCTGTGCCGGCAAGTCAGGTTGGAGGGCCGCCGCTGGAAGCAGCGGCTGTGTGGGACTAAGATGGACTCGGTTCTACTGCGTTCCAGCCATGTGTGTGAGTGTGTATAGATAGGTGGAGGTGTTGTCTGTGTTGGGTTTTGGTCGGAGAGAGTCTGTTGAGGGTGGCCAGCGCCGGAGGCGCGCCGGCAGGTGGTCAGCGACGCTGCAATGAGCAGCGGTGTCAGCAAGGGTTATGGCGTGTGTGTTGGGTTTTGTTGGTTGTTTGTGTTATAAGATGGGTAGGTTGAGTCGAGGGTTGTTGGGGTTGGAGTCGCCGACAGGGGGCGAACCGATGGCAGCAGGGATGGTGGGTGGCGGTGGCGGTGGCGGCAGCAGGGGAGGGGGAGGCTGGGGGGGTTCTCCTTTGTAAATTAAGTAGAGTTGAGGGCTAAGTAGCAATTATCTATTATGCTAAAATTGTAAATAAATCCTTAGCTTTTAGGAAATTATAGATTGCTCCTCTAAGTACATAATGCATGCTTTAAGGCCCTAATTATTATATAATAATAAATGAAACCTTGAAAATTATTGAAATTACATGGTTTTCCTTGATAATTGATAATATGATACATTTCTCTTAGAATTATGGAATATATAAGAAGGATATTTTGGATTTAGAATATATTGGAATTATGAACGTTACCATATGATTATTAGAATTTAACATATGAAATTCGGACTCTAATTAAATGGCAAAGATAAATTATAACCTTAATTTTATAAACTATGCTTTAAGTATCATAATTATGTAGATACAAATATCGGACATTGAATTCGGATAAAATTACGTGGTCTTCTCTAAAATATGACGATATTATAAAATTGTCCTTAAAATTTGTGAAAATTATGATAAATAACATTTTTATTATTTATTATTTATTTAATTTAATGTATATGGAAAGTATAGATGTTATCTTATAATTAATAGAATTTGATAAATGAGACGAGTTTAATTAAATGATAAAGAAAGATTATGTAAATTAATTTATGTTACTTGGATCTAATTATATGACTAAATAAGGTATAAAGTCATTGATTTTATTCAATTAATTAAGAAACTATAATGTAAGCTTGAGTTGGGAATTAAGTATTATTACATTATTTATTATAATTTTTAACCAAAGGTTTTATTTGGAATTATAAGTTAAACCTTTGTTTCGCGAGATTGTTTTTGAGACTAAAAATTATAAACTTATAAATATTATGCTAATTAAATTAATTTTACGATTTAATTATTATTTCTAAATTAAGGATAAATAACCCTAAATTCATATCTATTTTAATCTGAATTAGTAATTTCGAATTGAACTTTATAAATTATGAATTATATGTAATTAATTATACAAAAATAGGTTATATTTAATTAGAAAATTAGGGTTTACATAAAAAATATTAATTTATTTAAATCGATCATAATTCGATTAGAGGCTAAGTCGAACCCTTATGTTTGTAGGCGGTACTCCGGAGTTTGCACCGTAGCTAGTTTGGAAATCTAAAAGTTTTTGATCAGCTGCTCTTCAGGTGGGGAAAAAGTGCTAAGTCGGTATTTATATTACTTTCAAAATATTTAAATTACGAATTTTTATTCGATATGAAATAAGTTGGGTTTATGTGCTGAACGCATGAAATGTTATGATATGATGAGGTGAATTTGATATTTTCGTATGTGCAATTAAGATGTGCTTTTATGTGGATATTTGATATGTGAATGTGTGAAGAAATTATATGTGCATGTACATGCGTATGCAAGACGGCTAAGACCCGTATATGACGGCTGATCACCGTACCAGGGCGGCTAAGACCCGTATATCTTTTAAGGACGGCTAAGACCAGTAAAAATGTTTTCATGGCGGCTAAGAACCGTTATGGTTGAATGTGAATTATGTTTGATTTATGATGAATGCATACATTAAAAAATGTCTATGAATTATGTGATTAAAGGTGAATATGGGTGTGATTGAACGTGAACCCTAATTTTTTATATAATGTGATCCCACTGAGTGTAGTTTTATACGCTCACCCCCTTTATATGTTTTCTTTTATAGATTCGGATGTTGGGAGTCGAATGTGAAGAAAGATGCGAATATATATATTTTGTAGTAATTAAACAAGTTATTTGAAAGGTTCTAAAATTGTGATGGCCTGTATATATATATTTTTGTTGCGGTCTCTGATCATTTAAACTTTTATGTAAATTATGTAGTTGTATGGATATTATCCTTCGGTTATAGTTTGTTTTATATTGCTGGACACCCAAAATGTTAAAATTTTATATTTTATTTTATTTCGAAAATGGGGTGTGACAGTTTTGGTATCAGAGTCTAACTCTATTTATAGGGCTTTGCTCAATTTTAAAAGTCAATAAAATTTTTAATTTTCTAAAAAAAAAAACAGGCTTTATATTTAAATTTTGAGTTAAATACGTATCTTTCTCCACTTCTTCTCCAATAGGCATGAAAATGAGTTGATTTTATGTGTTTAACTTACATAATGTGAAAAAGGAGGTCGTATAGACCTTTTTTTGTAAGAATTGCTTTAGTGGTTTATGATCATGTGAATGTGGGATATCACTGTTATCGACACACTGCTTGCTGGACGCCGCCACTGAGCCGCTGACGACCGCAGCATGAGCTCGTGTGCGTAGATTTCCGTGGCAGGAGTTGGTGCAGTGTTATGTGATTAGTTTTCATAATGTGAATACAAATCTATGTTATTATGAAATGTATGTTTGAATTATTATTGAATTGTAAATACGTGTTCTGAGGTGTATTACGAGGGTTGTCAGACAGATTTTCTTAAGTTAAAGCTTATATAAAATTATGCATACAAATGGCTCGAAAGAAGTATACGGCTAGGAAGTCGATTCCCAGTAGGAGACTTAGAGATGTCTTATTTGATAGTCGAGTATATGCAGACTTTTCGGTAGGAGAGCACATCGCTCGAACGCTGCATATCTGGAGACGGGCTGATGGGGCAGGAGGCTTGATAGGTGGTGTGGAGGGCTGTCGTCAGCTGATTCGGACCTTACCCGACGTGTGGGCAGCACGAGCCCACAATATTTACCGTAGAGAGGTAGTATATTCAGGGGTAGAGCGTTTTCCCGTTATAGATTTTGGGAGGTTTGCAGGACAGCTACTAGAGGCCTGGGGTAGGAACGAGTATCCATCCACCCTTGAGCCAGGGCCTTATGATCCACCTAGTGATGACTCCGAGGAGAACCCGGAGGAAGATCTGGAGGAAGACCCGGAGGAGGATCCGGAAGAGGATCCTGATGATTACCTCGATGAGGGTGATCCAGGTGCCTCGACCTCTGGAGTAGTTAGACCCCCATCACCCCCAGCTGCGGTAGCGTAGACGATAGGAGTAGGTGTGTTATATTTTGGGATGTATATCGGATAAAACAATATATATGTATGTTTTAAATAGTTGTGTGGTAGTGTATGTAGATAGTTGGATATGATGCATATGTAGCCAAAATTTTGTTAGATGTATATAAGATTATGACTTATAAAAGGGTGTTGTTTTTATAAAATATTATATATATGTATATATATATCCTACTGAAGCTGGTGAGTTTTTCATAGCTTGCATTATTATTTTTCAATGATAACGTCATAATATTTAACTATCGGATATTGCGTGTATCGTAGTAGAATCATGCCTCCGAGAAGTAGACCACGCAAACAAACAGCTACAATTGAGGAGCCGTCTGCGCCATCGGAAGACGGTGTGCTGGGAAATTTAGTAACTGTACTAAAGGGATTAGCTGAGAAGTTCGAGGCTAATAGAGAAGCACCCAATCAGGTACCAAGAAGTGATGCGAATAATATAATCGAACAATTTCGACGTTTCAATCCCCCAACATTCAATGGTAAAGGAAAACCTGCGGATGCAGAGGAATGGCTAAGAAATTTAGATAGACTCTTTGCTCATCTAACTTGTTCAGAGGAGCAGAAAGTCTCTTGTGCGGTGTTTCAACTAATAGAGAAAGCGAGCTTCTGGTGGGAGTCTTATGAGAGATCGCTATCCATGGGAGTGAGGAATACGATGACCTGGCCGGATTTCAAGGAGGCAGTTATGCACAATTATCTACCTCAAAGTTATCGAGATAAGAAAGAGATGGAATTCTTGTATTTAAAACAGGGATCCTTGACCATCGGTGAATACGAGAGAAAATTCAACCAGTTGTGCCGATACGCGATCCATTTAGTAGATACGGATACGAAGAATGCCAGACGTTTCAACAGGGGCCTACGATGAGAAATTGGCACCATTTTGGCAGGGCAAGGAGGGATGACATGCAGAAACTGTTGAAAGAGCACAAGAGATTGCAGCGTGTATGGGTTTGGATAATGTTCCACTTAGAAAACCTCCAGATGTGCTCGGAAAGAGAAAGTGGAACGATACGAATCAAAATCGGAACCAGACCTTCAACAGGAACCAACGTCCAGGAATGGGTAGCAGACCAAATGCCTCTAAACCAAGTCAAAGGCCAGTCTGCCCCAAATGTGGAAGAACTCACGGTGGGCAATGCCTATGGGGGACAGGACGTTGTTTTCGGTGTCAAGAATTTGGACATAGCTCCAATGTTTGTCCTAATTACAAAGTTACACAGGATTCCAAGCCAAGAACCGAGATAAGGAGAGCTCGAGCTTTTGCTCTCACAAGAAACGAGGCGGTAGAAGAGCCTGAGACCATGGTAGGTATGCTATCAGTATATGATATGCCTGCGCTTGTATTATTTGATACCGGGTAAAACCCATTCGTTTATATCTGTCATATTTTACAAACTCTTGGGATTTAAAAATGATAGGGTAGATGCTGAGATCCTAGAAGTTAGTATACCTTCCGGGAAAACGATAAAAACCCAAAATACGTGTCGAAATATGAAAATTTCTTTTGAAGAAAAAATCATTCCAGCCACATTGCATGTATTGGAGATGAAAGATTTGATGTTATTTTGGGCATGGATTGGCTTAAGGCTAATAATGCGGTGATCCGATGTCGAGAAAAAGAGATTTTGATACGATCGCCCGGAGAAGAAGAGTTCACATTTTTTGGAACTCAAGTCGGCATAAATCCACGTGTTATATCGGTTCTGTAGGCTACCAAGATGATTAATAAGGGAGATTGTGAGGCATTCTTGGTGAATATCGTAAATCCCAAACAGAAGACAGATTCGATTGGAAGGGTGCCGATAGTAAATGGATATGCCGACGTTTTTCCAGAAGAATTACCTAGTCTACCGCGTGATAGACAAGTCGAATTCAGCATAGACTTAGTACCAGGAGTGGCACCAGTATCGAAGACTCCATATCGAATGGCACCGAAAGAGTTGGAAGAGCTAAAGGTGCAATTGCAAGAACTCTTGGAAAAGGGTTTCATACGTCTTAGCGTATCACCCTGGGGAGCTTCAGTGCTGTTTGTGAAGAAAAAGGATGGAACATTTCGGATATGCATAGACTATCGAGAGCTCAATAAAAGAACGATCGAGAATAAGTATCTGTTACCTCGGATAGAAGACTTGTTCGATCAATTAAGAGGTGCAAGCGTATTTTCGAAGATTGATTTAAGATTCAGATATCATCAAGTGAAGATTAAGAAAGAAGATATATCTAAAACGGCTTTCAGAACAAGGTATGGCCATTACGAATTTGTGGTAATGCCTTTTGGACTTAGCAATGCACCAGCCATTTTCATGGATATGATGAATCGAGTTTTCCATCCATATCTTGATCGATTTGTGATAGTTTTTATAGACGATATTTTGGTGTATTCGCATGATAAAAGACAACACGAAGAGCACCTGAGGATTACTCTGGACACTTTGAGAAAAGAAAAATTATATGCCAAGTTTAAAAAGTGTGAGTTCTGGTTGGATAAAATTTCTTTTCTTGGGCATATCGTCTCTTCAAAAGGAATAGAAGTGGATCCGGCCAAGGTGGAAGCGGTCAGTAATTGGAAGGCACCGACCAATGTAAATGAATTGTGAAGTTTCCTGGGTTTAGCTGGATATTATAGAAGGTTTATCGAAGGATTTTCAAAGATCTCCATCCCTCTGACGCATTTAACTCGTAAGGAAGTAAAATTCCAGTGGACAAATCAATGCGAAGACAGTTTCCAGGAATTGAAGAGAAGATTGACGTCTGCACCCATTTTAATAGTTCCAGACGGAACGAAGGAGTTTATGGTTTATAGTGACGCCTCCAAACAAGGTTTGGGATGTGTACTGATGCAACGACGAAAGGTGGTAGCCTACACCTCGAGGCAGTTAAAGGTACATGAGCAAAACTATCCTACTCATGATCTGGAATTAGCTGTGGTAGTGTACGCTCTCAAGATTTGGCGGCACTATCTGTATGGAGGAAAGTGTGAGATTTATACTGATCATAAGAGCTTGAAGTACTTTTTCGAACAAAAGAGCTCAACATGAGACAAAGAAGATGGCTAGAGTTGGTGAAAGATTATGATTGCTCGATCTTATACCATCCTGGTAAGGCAAATGTAGTGGCTGATGCACTGAGTAAGAAGGATAAGGCTCAAACAGCGTACATGATAACTACTCAGAAGGAGCTGATTGAAGAATTTGGAAGACTAAGTATGGAATTGGTGATACCTCCAAGCAGCATAAGAGCAAGAATAAGTACTTTGATAATCAAACCCATGCTTCAGGATAGGATACTGCAGGCTCAACATGAGGATAGGTTCACTCAAATCATGAAAGAGCAAGTGGAGAAGGGTTTAGCAAAGAACTTCGAAGTAAGCAAGGATGGGGTACTTAAGTTCAAGAATAGGCTATGTGTGCCACATAAGGAAGATCTTCTAACTGAAATCATGGAAGAAGCACATGTTACTCCATATACAGCCCATCCAGGAAGTACAAAGATGTATCAAGATTTGAAAAAGAGTTTTTGGTGGAGAAACATGAAGAACAACATTGGACTTTTTGTGAAGAGATGCATTATTTGCCAGCAAGTGAAGGCGGAGCATCAAAGACCTGCAGGAATGCTCACACCTCTAGAGATACCTGAATGGAAGTGGGAACATATCACCATGGACTTTGTGGTGGGACTACCTCGAACCAATCATGGGAATCATGCAATATGGGTCATTGTGGATAGACTAACCAAGTCTGCCCACTTTTTGCCGATCAAAATGACGTTTAGTTTGGAAAGACTAGCTCAGATCTACATAAAGGAGATTGTTAGATTGCATGGAGTACCCATCTCTATTGTGTCAAATAGAGACCCTCGGTTCACATCCAGATTTTGGCAAAGTTTACAAAAAGAATTAGGTACCAAACTGGCTTTCATCACTGCTTTTCATCCTCAAACTGATGGACAAAGCGAACGGACAATACAAATTTTGGAGGATATGCTAAGAGCAAATGCTTTGGATATGCACGGAAGTTGGGAAGACCATCTATATTTGGTGGAGTTCGCCTACAATAACAGCTATTAGGCAACTATCGGGATGGCGCCGTACGAGGCCCTATATGGAAGAAAATGTCGTTCGCCTCTTTATTGGGATGAAGTAGGTGAAAAACAAATTTTAGGACCTGAGCTGGTTGAGCAAGCAGTGGAAAAGATACGAAAAGTTCGAGAAAGAATCAAGACTGCTCAAGATCGACAAAAATTATATGCGGATAAAAGACACCGAGAACAACAATTTGCTATGGGGGACAAAGTCTTTCTCAAAGTATCACCGACAAAAGGAGTATATCGTTTTGGGAAGCGAGGAAAGTTGAAACCAAGATATATAGGTCCGTTCGAGATTTTGGATCGAGTCGGAGAAGTGGCGTACCGACTAGCTTTACCGCCTGATTACGCCGGCATACACAACGTTTTTCACGTTTCCATGCTAAGAAAATACATTTTCGATCCAAGTCACATCATCGATCAACAATAGATAGGATTGGAGAAAGACGTAACCTATGAAGAGGTTCCAGTGGCTATTTTGGACAAAAATATTCATAAACTAAGAAATCGAGATATTGTCTTAGTCAAGGTCCAATGGAATCATCATGATATCAATGAAGCCACTTGGGAAGAAGAAGAGGAAATTTTAGCAAAATATCCAAATTTGCCGATTCTAGGTACGTTTCTAAATTTCGAGGACGAAATTTATTTGATGGAGAGAAGGATGTAGAAACTAAGAATTTTTTTTTAAATAATTATATAATATGTTGCCTTCATGCATGGAAATAACTATATAATATATATATATATATATATATATATATATTGCGCTAATGCATGCATATAACTATCTAGTATATATTACTCTAATGTATAGATAACTATATGATATAAGCTTATAATATATATTATATAGTAATAGATTATATAATATTAAGATAGATAAATCATAAGATAAGATATATATATATATATGATTATAACATAAGTTATTATATAAGTTATTATGTATATAACGTAAGATAAATGATGTAAAGGACATATATATATGATACAATTATATAACATAGGTTACGTGGCATGAAGTTGCATATTAGCATAGGTATATAGGTATGAGATAGGTCAATTTTCTTCTAGAAGCATAAGCATGAGAAAGGTATGGGATAAAGTATCCCTTCTTCCCTCTCTTCTTTCATTCGAAACAAGCAGCCAAGCCATTCTTTTCTCTTCACTTTTCCCTCAACCTTGCAGCCGAGTTGACCGTCATTTATCCACCGTCGGTCATCGTCTTTTCAGTGAGGTAATCGGACCGAAGTATAGTAAATGCCGAGCTCGTCTCAAGGACGGTTTCGGAACTTCGAACCACAGCCGTTTTCTCTTGCGGCTGTCCTCTTTATCTCTGTTTTCTTTCCCTCTTCTTGCTGAAGCTGAAGCTACCCTGCCGTCCATGTAGCCACCGTTTCGCCATCGGGTCGTGGTGTGTCCGGCGAGATGCCTGTGCCAGTGAGTCAGGTTGGAGGGCCGCCGTTGGTAGCGGCGGCTGTGTGGGACTAAGATGGACTCGGTTCTGCTGTGTTCCAGCCGTGTGTGTGAGTGTGTATAGATAGGTTGAGGTGTTGTCTGTGTCGGGTTTTGGTCGGAGAGGGTCTGTTGAGGGTGGCCGGCGCCGGAGGCGTGCCGGCATGTGGTCAGCGACGCTGCAATGAGCAGCGGTGTCGGCAAGGGTTATGGCGTGTGTGTTGGGTTTTGTTGGTTGTTTGTGTTATAAGATGGGTAGGTTGAGTCGGGGGTTGTTGGGGTTGGAGTCGCCGACAGGGGGCGAACCGGTGGCAGCAGGGATGGTGGGTGGCGGCGGCGGCAGCAGGAGAGAGGGAGGGCTGGGGGGGGTTCTCCTTTGTAAATTAAGTAGAGTTGAGGGCTAAGTAGCAATTATCTATTATGCTAAAATTGTAAATAAATCCTTAGCTTTTAGGAAATTATAGAATGCTCCTCTAAGTACATAGTGCATGCTTTAAGGCCCTAATTGTTATATAATGATAAATGAAACCTTGAAAATTATTGAAATTACATGGTTTTCCTTGATAATTGATAATATGATACATTTCTCTTAGAATTATGGAATATATAAGATGGATATTTTGGATTTAGAATATATTGGAATTATGAATGTTACCATATGATTATTAGAATTTAACATATGAAATTCGAACTCTAATTAAATGACAAAGATAAATTATAACCTTAATTTTATAAACTATGTTTTAAGTATCATAATTATGTAGATACAAATATCGGACATTGAATTTGAATAAAATTACGTGGTCTTCTCTAAAATATGATGATATTATAAAATTGTCCTTAAAATTTGTGAAAATTATGATAAATAACATTTTTATTAGTTACTATTTATTTAATTTAATGTATATGGAAAGTATAGATGTTATCTTCTAATTAATAGAATTTGATAAATGAGATGAGTTTAATTAAATGATAAAGAAAGATTATGTAAATTAATTTATGTTACTTGGATCTAATTATATGACTAAATAAGGTATAAAGTCATTGATTTTATTCAATTAATTAAGAAACTATAATGTAAGCTTGAGTTGGGAATTAAGTATTATTACATTATTTATTATATTTTTTAACCAAAGGTTTTATTTGGAATTATAAGTTAAACATATGTTTCGCAAGATTGCTTTTGAGACTAAAAATTATAAACTTATAAATGTGATGCTAATTAAATTAATTTTACGATTTAATTATTATTTCTAAATTAAGGATAAATAACCCTAAATTCATATCTATTTTAATCTGAATTAGTAATTTCGAATCGAACTTTATAAATTATGAATTATATGTAATTAATTATACAAAAATAGGTTATATTTAATTCAAAAATTAGGGTTTACATAAAAAAATATTAATTTATTTAAATCGATCATAATTCGATTAAAGGCTAAGTCGAACCCTTATGTTTGTAAGCGGTACTCCGGAGTTTGCACCGTAGCTAGTTTGGAAATCTAAAAGCTTTTGATCAGCTGCTCTTCAGGTGGGGAAAAAGTGCTAAGTCGGTATTTATATTACTTTCAAAATATTTAAATTACGAATTTTTATTCGATATGAAATAAGTTGGGTTTATGTGCTGAACGCATGAAATGTTATGATATGATGAGGTGAATTTGATATTTTCCTATGTGCAATTAAGATGTGCTTTTATGTGGATATTTGATATGTGAATGTGTGAAGAAATTATATGTGCATGTGCATGCGTATGCAAGACGGCTAAGATCTGTATATGATGGCTGATCACCGTACCAGGGCAGCTAAGACCCGCATATGTTTCCAGGATGGCTAAGACCCGTAAAAATATTTTCATGGCGGCTAAGAACCGTAAAATACTTTCATGACGGCTAAGCACCGTAAATATGTGAAAAGTTATGGTTGAATGTGAATTATGTTTGATTTATGATGAATGCATACATTCAAAAATGTCTATGAATTATGTGATTAAAGGTGAATATGGGTGTGATTGAACGTGAACCCTATTTTTTTATATAATGTGATCCCATTGAGTGTATTTTTATACGCTCACCCCCTTTATATGTTTTCTTTTATAGATTCGGATGTTGGGAGCCGAATGTGAAGAAAGATGCGAATATATATATTTTGTAGTAATTAAACAAGTTATTTGAAAGGTTGTAAAATTGTGATGGCCTGTATATATATATTTTTGCTGCGGTCTCTGATCATTTAAAACTTTTATGTAAATTATGTAGTTGTATGGATATTATCCTTCGGTTATAGTTTATTTTATATTGCTGGACGCCCAAAATGTTAAAATTTTATATTTTATTTTATTTCGAAAATGGGGCGTGACACCTTTGACATTAAATTAACAATATAATAGTATTGATAAAACTGCCTATTAGAATTGTACAAATTAAATTTAATTAATAGTCTTGTATAGTTCTATACACACAGATAGGTGTGACTTACCTTTAGTTCTGTAATTAAATAGTTTGTATAGAAATTTAATGTTGTAATTATAAAGAGTTAAAAAGACTATAGATTTTGTATGTGATAAATTCTGATATCATTGATTAAATTATATTTTGGATTTGATTGAGAAGGCTTATATTGTGCTTAAGAGTCTTGATATATTTTTAAGTTTTGAGAATTTCAAGTAAGTACATCTCTCACCTGCGGTATGAGTAGTTTTGTTTTATTTGTTTAATGTTGATGCAAAAATTACGTGAGCGCTCATTTTGTTGTTTGTGAATATGCTGGAATATATAATTTGCTAAATTATGTGTTTTGTGAGTTTTATTGATGCTTCTCTATGGATATAAAATTATGATTTGTTAAGTGATGTAAAGTGAGAAAAATATATTTTTGAAAAATTATATATATATATATATATATATAGTTTTATTTTATTATTTAGACACAGGTACTAGGCACCGAGATTGTCCATTAGAAGAATTTAAAGGCTCCGAGACCGCCTTATGAGTATTGAGTTGCGCCATTTTAATTTGGTGGCTAGCTACCCCGGGTTCTTCGGAGTTGAGCACATTGGTACCATGTTTGGGCCTATAGTATAGTATTTTCAAGTGTAAGAGAATTTAAATTGTTTTATTAGCTGATTTCTAGTTTTTTTTTCAAAAGATGCAAACAAAATGTTTTTGTGAGATTAGACGATGTACTTGCTAAGCTTTTGCTTATAGTATTTATCTTATATTGCAGTAAAGGTAAAGGTAAGATGTGATGTAATGGGTAGTAGCACTGAAGCGTGATCGTTGGTGATGGCCTCAGAATTTGATTTTTAGATTATTTTCTTTTCCGAAGTATTCGTTCTAAGAAGACTTTTGTTCCTAATTGCTTTTGATGAAAATTTTACTCAAACAATTTAATTCTTTTGAGATATTTTAGACCATCTTAAAACTCCAGCACGTTCTTATAAAATTTGATTCCATTGCTAAAAAAAAACTTACAAAATTTTGTATAAGTTTAGAAAGTTATGTTGATTTAGTAAAAGTAACTACCCAAGAAGGGGCGTTACAATATGGTTTCAGAGCTAATTTCCGGTCTTCCGTCATTCCATCACCGAACTTCAGCTCTGTCGTCTTTCAAGTAAGAAAGTTTATTTACTTTGTTGATAGTGAATTTGAAGCATTGTTATGGCATGATGATATTTATGCGTATGTCTGAGAAATAGTGAATGATGAGAATATTGTTCTTGTAGTAAATTTAAATTCTTATAGTGTTAATGGTTTGATAATTATAGAGGAAAATGGTTAGAGGACGTAGACCAGCAGTGAATAATCGAAATGAAGCAGCACCTCAACCTAATGTGAATAATCAAAATGAAGCAGCACCTCAACCAACTGTGCAAGAAATACTAGTCCAATTGCAGCAACAAGTTCAACAACAACAACTAATCAATACTTTGATTAATCAACAAACTAATCAAGTTGCACCACCAGCTCTCAACAATAACCAACGAATCCCACCAATTGCTCCTGCAATGGTGGTAAGACAAGAGTCGTACCTAATTTAGTGGCAGAAGTTGAAGTCAGAGAACCTCTCTGGAGCAAGTGAACCATGGGATGCTCAAGCATGGTTTAATACTTTCAAATGCATACTAGAATTATTGGACTGGCCTGAGAATGAGAAAGTGAAATGTGCATTCTTTTGTCTTGTTGGAGATGCTAGAATGTGGTGGGAAAGAATAAAGGCAAAGAGGAACGTTAATGAAATGACTTGGGCAGACTTTAAGACAGAGTTCTTTAAGGAGTTCTTCCACATAAAGGTTACCAACAAGTATTACGATGAGTTCATTGAGTTTCGTCAGAGAGAATCATCAGTTGAGGAGGTTGTGAGAAAGTTTAATAGACTAGCTCGTTTGTGCCCAGAGCTTGTTAGAACTTAAAGGGAGAATCGAAACCATGGGAGTTTTGGGAGCCAAAGACCTCATGGAAACAACCAGAGTTAGAGAGGAAATAATAACAACAAGAGGAAGCACTAGGATCAAAGGATTGGAGGAGTCAAAGTAGAAGAACAATCGTACAAGCAAGCGAAATCTCCTCCATGTTCTAAGTGTGGAAGGATACATTTAGTGGATGTTACACTTGTGGTATGGAAGGGCATAGTCCAAATATTACCCTATCAAGGGTAATCGACTACAACAACCTACTCAGTATCAGAACAAATAGGCTCAACTATACCAGATGCAAGTTGCTCTTGAAGGGACCCACATTAGTCAGGGGAGACTTGAAGCCCCACCAACCCACATCAGTCAGTGGAGATTTGAGACCCCACCAACAACCGACGCTCGTGTTTCTCACTTACAAAGGAGCAAGCAGTAGAGACTTCTACAATAATCACAAGTCATATACTTATCCTCGATCATATTGCTACTGTATTGTTTAACACTAGAGCTAAGCATTCATTCATATCTAGTCCATTTGTAACAAAGTTAGATATATTGATGAATGAATTAGATAATAATTTCCTAACAACACTATCTTCTGGAGAAGTGATGACGTCTACACATTACTTACGTACCATACCAATATGCATTGCCGAGAGAGAGCGATTTAATCGTACTTGATATGTATGATTATGACCTCATTTTGGGGATGGATTTCTTGAGTAAGTATGAAGCATCAATTGATTGTCATAAGCAAAAAGTCGTGTTTGAACCTGAAGGTGAACCTCGATTCGAAGTCATCAGCGAGTCAAAGAAAAGAACTAGAAAATTTTTATCAGCTTTAAAGGCTCAAAAGATGCTAACTAGTGGGTGCTCAAGCTTCCTAGCCTATCTAGTCGATAAGAAGAAAGAAGTATTGAAGGAGTACCAGTTGTTTGCAACTACCATGAAGTATTTCCTGAAGACTTACCAGGGTTACCACCTAGTAGAGAGATTGAGTTTGAGATTGAACTTATTTTGGGTACAAATCCGATCTCAAAGGTATCGTAACATACGGCTCCAACTGAGTTGAAGGAATTACAAGCACAATTATAAGAGCTTTTGGAGAAGAGATTCATTTGACCTAGTCACTCACCATGGGGAGCACCAGTTCTTTTTGTCAAAAAGAAGGATGGATCTATGAGGATGTGTATTGACTATTGAGAGTTGAACAAGTTGACTATCAGGAATATGTCTCATTTGCCAAGGATTGACGATCTATTTGATCAGTTAAAAGGGGCAACCATTTTCTCTAAAATTGACTTATGGTCGGGCTATCATCAACTAAGAGTTAAGGAGAGAGATATACTAAAAATCGCATTTCGGATAAGATATGGACATTATGAGTTTGTGGTTATGCCCTTTGGACTGACGAATGCACCAGTAGCATTTATGGATCTAATGAATCGGGTATTCAAAGAATTTCTTGATAAGTTCATTATTGTGTTTATCGATGATATACTTATTTACTCAAAGACCAAGGAAGAGCATGCTGAGCACTTAGAGATTATCTTACAGACCTTCAGAAACATCAATTATATGCTAAGTTCACGAAGGGTGAATTTTGTCTTAATCGAGTGGGTTTTCTAGGTCACATTATATCGAAAGATAGAATCATGGTAGATCCTGCGAAGATTGAAGCGGTTAGCAACTGGAAGCGATCACAAAATATTGGTGAAATTCAAAGTTTTCTTGGATTAGCAAGGTATTACAGAAGGTTCATGGAAGACTTTTCAAAAATGACCTCATTTTTGACAGCACTTACCAGAAAAGATAAGAAGTACGAGTGGTCTGAAGATTGAGAGAAGAGTTTTATCGAATTTAAAAAAAGATTGACACGTGCACCAATCTTACCATTCCAAAAGGAGATGAGGATTTTGACATTTATAGTGATGCATCAAAGATGGATCTTGGAGCTGTATTTATGTAAAAAGGAAAGATGATCGCGTATGCTTCAAGACAACTCAAGAATTATAAAAAGAACTACCCTACTCATGACCTAGAGCTGGCAACAGTTGTCTTTGCGCTAAAGATTTGGAGGCATTATCTTTATGGAATCTAATGTAAGATTTACACATACCAAAAGAGCTTGAAGTACTTCTTTACCCAAAAAGATTTGAATATGAGGCAGCGTAGATAGCTCGAGCTAGTTAAGGACTATGACTGTGAGATCTTTTACCATCCGGGGAATGCAAATAAAGTAGCTGATGCTTTAAGTAGGAAGTCTTATACCACATTGATGTATTTATCGGAACTATCGTGGCCACTACAAAAAAAAGTGTTAGAATTTGAAGTCGAGATAATTTCTGGACAACTCTCTACCTTGTCATTGGTGCCGACATTGTTAGATGGTATATAAAAGAAACAAGGGGAAGACTCGAGTATTCAAAGAATCAAACATGAAGTATAAGAAGGAAAACACGAGGATTTTACAATATCTAACAGTGGGGTACTATACTTTGGTGACCGGTTATATGTCCCAAATGATGATCAACTAAAAATGAAGATACTTGAAGAAGCTCATAGTGTACCATACTTAATGCATCCTGGTTCTACTAAGATGTACCACAACCTGAAAGATCATTTTTTATGGTTTGGAATGAAGAGAGACGTGGCGAAGTATGTTAGTGCATATCTTACATGTCAAAGACTTAAAGTAGAACACCAAAGACCTGGAGGAGTTTTGCAACCTATTCAAATACCAGAGTGGAAATGGGAAAACATTGCCATGGATTTCATAGTTGGGTTACCGAGGACGACAAATGGTCGTGATGCAATTTGGGTGATTTCGATAGATTAACGAAATCTGCACATTTTTTAGCAATCAAGATAACATACTCGATGGAACAATTAGCCCAGCTTTATATTAAAGAGATTGTCAGACTGCATGGAGTTCCCAAGATAATTATTTCTGATCGAGATAGTCGATTTACTTCACATTTTTGGGAGTGCGTCCAAATAGCTCTTGGAATTAAACTACGATTCAGTACAACCTTTCATCCTTAGACAGATGGACAGACAGAGCGAACAAATCAAATCTAGACGATATGCTACGAGCATATGCATTGGATTTTAAAGGAAGTTGGTGTATATACTTGTGTCTGGCAAAGTTTGCATACAACAATAACTATCAGTATATAATTGGAACGGCACCTTACCAGGCTTTATATTGGAGGAAATGTAGATCTCCTATATGTTGGCATGAGCTATGAGAGAAGAAAGAATTGGAGTTGGGAATGGGACAAAGAACTGATATCATTGACGAGACGACTTAGGTTATCAGAACCATTCATTAAAGGATTGAAACAACTCAAAGTCGACAGAAAAGTTATGCAGATGTCCGTCGGAGACCACTCGAATTTGAAGTTGGAGATGCAGTGTTCATTAAAGTAGCTCCTATGAAAGGACTGATGAGATTTGGTAAAAAAGAAAAGCTTAGTCCTCGATATGTTGGACCTTACATGATCACAAAGAGAATCGATAAAGTAGCTTAAGAGTTAGATCTACCTGAGGAGATGTCGGTTATTCATAATATTTTTCATGTGTCGATGTTGAAGAAGTATGTTACGGATCCAAGTCATATAATTCAACCACAAATAGTGCAAATTCGAGAAGACTTGAGTTACGAAAATAAACCTGTAGAAATAGTTGCTTGAGAGATCAAAAAGTTGAGAAACAAAGAAATACCACTACTAAAAGTGATTTGGCAGAATCACCATATTGAAGAAGCAACTTGGGAACGTTGAGGGTCTATGAGACAAAAATACCCCAAGTTATTCTAAGTTTCAAGGACGAAACTTTTATAAGGTATAGGGGATTGTAATACCCCAAATTTAATGTTTTTTATGAATTAATAGTACCGTACAAAAAAAAATTATGTGTTATTTGGAAGATTATGTCTAATGTGAGTAGGACTCTAATATTTAATGGATTAAGAATAAATCTTTAGAACTTTTTAAATTGATAGCATGGAGATATGGAAATATATATATATATATATACACATACATATATATATATATATTAATTAGTTTAGATATTTTAGGGATATATCCACTATTTTTTTTTAAAACTCCTAAAATATGAGAAACTCAAACCCTAGATATATAGATCATTATAAATCACTTTAAGTTATTAAGCATTGAGCCATAAAATAAAAAAATAAAAGAAGTGAGAGACAAAGAAAAGTAAATCGTTAAGAGGAATCAGATAGGCAATGTTCTGATAAGGTATTATCTATCTTGTACATCATAATTATTATGTTTAGTAAGACATAGTTGAGGGCAATTATGATTAATTTCTATAAAAAAAAAATAAGTGTCAAACACAAACTTGGTGGAATTGATGATTATTTCATTAAATTATTTTTATATTGCTCCTACATTTATCAATTAAATACTTAGTTACTGCATTCTTTCTTTACATGGTTTACTTTGAAAATTTAGGCTTTTGCTTATGGCTTGAAGATTGGTCATTAGAGGAAATGACATTTTTTTTGTTAAAACCAATTGTTTAGTTTAGGAATTTCACTTCTAAATAGTTATACTTAGTAAATTAAGTATGAAGATAAGTAATATAAACCATTCTTATAATGTCCTGTCCAATTCCATGCATTTAAGAGTAGGTAATCAAATAATGTCAATAATATTGCTAGAGTTCAGGGTAAATAATTAGGAAGTTCAAATGGTTTAAAGTAAGTAATTGTTATTCAAATTTTCTCTTTCTAATGATATATTGATTAAAGGTGAATGTACAAAATTTTAGTGCGATAATTAGTATTGTCTTGCATGAGCTAATAAATATTAAGTTAGACCACTGTTTAACTTTATAATTTTTGGAATTTAACCTAGCTTAATTAGTTAAATATATTACTAGTTCCATTTACTTAATTTAATTAAATGATGGTATCATGAAATAATTATATTTAGTAAGATATGGACAAGATGATAAGTTGTCTAATTAGGTAGCTTTGGACATTAAATTAACAATATAATAGTATTGTTAAAACTGCCTATTAGAATTGTACAAATTAAATTTAATTAACAGTTTTATATAGTTCTATACACAAAGATAGGTGGCCTGACCTTTAGTTCTGTAATTAAATAGTTTGTTTAGAAATTTAACGTTGTAATTATAAAGAGTTAAAAAGACTATAGATTTTGTATGTGATAAATTCTAATATCATTGATTAAATTATATTTTAGATTTGGTTGAGAAGGCTTAGATCATGCTTAAGTGTATTGAGATATTTTTAAGTTTTGAGAATTTCAAGTAAGTACATATATCACCTATGGTATGAGTAGTTTTGTTTTATTTGTTTAATAGTGACGCAAAAATTACGTGAGCGCTCATTTTGTTATTTGTGAATATGTTGGAATATATGATTTGCTAAATTATGTGTTTTGTGAGTTTTATTTATGCTTCTCTATGGATATAAAATGATGATTTGTTAAGTGATGTAAAGTGAGAAAAGTATATTTTTGAGAAAGGATATATATATAGTTTTATTTTATAATTTAGAGACTAGTATCGAGCATCGAGATCGCCCATTAGAAGAATTTAAGGGCTCCGAGACCATCCTATGAGTATTAAGTTGCTCTGTTTGAATTCGGTGGCTAGCTACTCCGGATTTTTAGGAGTTGCGTGCATTGATACCATGTCTGGGCCCATAGTATATAATTTTCAACCAATAAGAGAATTTAAATTGTTTTATTAGCTGATTTCTTGTTTTTTTAAAAGTTGCAAAGAAAATGTTTTTGTGAGATTAGACGATGTACTTGCTAAGTTTTTGCTTATAGCATTTACCTCATACTGCAGATAAAAGTAAAGGTAAAATGTGATGCAATGGATAGCAGTGTTGAAACGTGATCGGTGGTGATGACCTTGAAATTTGGTTTTTAGATTATTTTCATTTCCGAACTATTCGTTCTAAGAAGACTTTTGTTCCTGATTGCTTTTGACGAAAATTTTACTCAAACAATTTAATTCTTTTGAGATATTTTAGACAATTTTAAAACTCCAGCATGTTCTTACAAAGTCTATAAAAAAGAACCTTAAAATATTTTTTATAAGTTTAGAAAGTTATGCTGATTTATTAAAAGTAAATACCCTTAGAAGAGGGGGTGTTACATGGCCAACATTGACTAACCAAGATAAGCCTACCTAACTTACCCAAGTAGGCACCGAAAATAGTTTTCTTTTAATTTTACCCTTTTTCGTTCTTATTATTCATGTTGGTCCCCTAGTGGTTCAGAGGTTCAGAGAGGGGTAAATGAACTTCTATCAATTTTTACAAATCTTTCAAACTTACTACACTATATCCTATAGCAGGTTACAATGTTGTATGCAATTCAACTTGCAACACTAAAATGCAATGTTGATCACTGTAGCCTAATGTTTTTTACAACAAAAACTTGAAACTTTTATGGATAGAGTTCGTTTGAGAACCTTTTGAAATATGAGATTTAATATCTTTTATGTATTATAACATAATAGATATGAAGAGACAAGACATAGATAAGGGTAAAGAACAGATAACAAAAATAACACAAGGTCTTTAATAGTGGTTCGAATGTGGTGTAATCTTTTTATATTTATTGTATTCTTTCTCAAGAAGGAACTTCATTAACTAGGCTTGAATTACATGACTCGACCTTACAAACTCTCAACCTAACAAAGTTTCACCTACTAATGGCATGATTGGTATGAATGAACGGAATTGAAGATGAATGGAATGAATTAAAGAATGGAATGAAGATGTGAATGAAATAGTATAAGAATAATAATTCTTATGATTGGTATTGACAAGGAAGTAATAGTCATTCCTTAATTGATATCATTCTCATGATTGGTATATTAAAATAAAATGGGGTATATATTTGAATTATTCTTAAATGACCAGAATGTCCTTACAGTTAAATCAAAATTTTATTTTATTTTATACAATTAAGTTGCAAATTTTTTTTCTGCAATTTTATTTTATATTATTGTGAAATAAAAATTTAACCATCACATTGTGGGATATTGTACGACATAGTTTGTTTTATTTTTAATAAAATTATATTTTAATCTAATTTTCAAGACATTATATAATTTTTTATTCATTTCTTTGGGTAAACAAAAGATTAAAAAACATATTAAAGAAATTATGTTACAAGAGACAAATTATTATATAAAATTAATTAATTCGGTTTGAGTTAAGATTTTTTTATGCAACCCTAAGGTCAATAGCTAAAGGTTTAAAATGTATTACGGTAACATCAAGAATAATCAAATGGAAAAAAAGATGGTACATATTTTTCCAACAACAAATTACAACAGTAAGCAAATGAATTAAAAAAAATTCTCCAACAACAAGAATAATAAAAATTACTGCACATATACATCATAAATGGGTAAACACATTCAAGCATAAAAAAATTATTTGTTTATGAAAATTTATACAAACAATCTTAATGGGTAAAAACATTCAAACATAAAAAAAAGGAGTAACAAAACTATTTCATGAGATAGAGAATAATAATTGAATGATCTTCACTAAAAAGAAATGAGTTGAGTGAGAAGTAGAATAAACATACCTGTGAGAATACTTGAGCACATAAGAATGAATTTCACATATTCAGATTTTTGGGAAAACACGGTTTTAGGTTTGTAATAAATTTTGGATTGTTGTAGGACAATGTTGTCATAATAAAAAATAAGTAAGGATAATTTTTCAAAAAATAAGTATATAATTGATTTCTTGAAAAGGGAGAATACATAATACTAGGGGGATGGATGAAATGACCATTCATGTATTTTTGGGAATAGTCATTCCCAAGGGAATTAGTATTCTCATTCCTAAAATATACCAATCATAGGATTTGGAATGGATTTGGGAATAATCATTTCATTCCTAATCTATTCATGCATACCAATCATGCCATAAGATTTAGCTCCCACACAAGTTACTCAAGTGTTAAAGACAGATCCACATAGAATTTCTACAACTCGCACATAGTTACTACCAAATACACTTAACAATATAAACATTCAACTGAAAACACCTTAAAACAACCAAAGCACATAACATAGGTAAGATATGGGGTGATCTTCAACTAGTGCTCGAACTAACTTTAAGACTTCTTGAACTCGAACTAAGACTTGAATTCTTCTTTTAAAGGTTGCGTGACTGAAATTTTGAGGCTTTGATAACTCTTAGAACTTAAAGACTTTTTTTTGCTTTGAATGTTTGTAGTTTCAGTAGTTGTATCAATCAACTCTTCATCTATTTATAAAAGAAGTATTATGCCCATTGAAGAGAGGCATAACACTTAGAATTTGAATCTTCTTCTTGGTATAGAGCTTGCATTAAATCAAGTTTGAGGTTGCATTGAATGTTTCTTGTCTTGCACTTTAAGGTTTTTAATATGGTTGTACTAGGTTGTAGATTTGCGTAGTGTGTCAGGCAACGTATCTGCTATTTACTGGCTTTTCTTAATGTATCATTCGACTTGTCTCTATTGACAAGTTTTGGTTTCGTTGAAGTGATTGATTCTCGGACTGCAATTGATCTTCCTCGTACTGCATTGATGTTTTCATTTCATGATTTCTATGCATCTTGTCTTTTCATTCTTGAAAGAGTTATATTTAGTTTCTATAACTTGGTCTTTCTTGCTGGAACTTAGCTTACAGCCTTCTTGCGGCAACTATACTGCTTACAGTGTTGTTCTGTTATATTATCATTTTACTTGCAATGACTATTTTATTTAGTGCTCGTAGCAGTTCATCACTTTAGATTACAACAGTTATATCTTGATCTCCACATTCTTCAACTTATTATAGAGACTCAAAATCTAATCTAGATTCACTTAAACATTGTGAAAAATGGGGCTACCTACATTCTCATTACACTTGTGTTTTGTCTCATCAAAATCTAAAGAATAATTTTCTTGTAATTCGGTTCAACTCTTCAAGCCGATCGATTCATTTTTTTTGGTGATTGGTAGGAATTTATAGTTCAACAAATTCTGACGTCAATATTTTGACACTAAAAGGAAAGGGATTGTCCAGAGAGAGCATATCACACTAACTATCCACACAATGAACAACAAGGATCAAAATGTACAATCGGGTTTTCAAGCCTTGAACTTGTTGCCTGGCTGATCTGACCAGCAAGTATAGTCCACCCAAGGGCAATAATCAACAATACCCCCTAGAATGCAGTATCCTTAGGCATTCTCGTCATTTGAGAAATCCAGAAAATTATGATGTCCTAGAAGAGATCAGAGTGGTGATAACTCAATAGGAAGAACAGTTGAAAGAGGTTGAGCTGAGAGAAATGAGCCATAAAATCCAAGTACTTAAAGAAGATGCCCAATTTTTTTAAAGAATCGAGATAAAAATGAGGGACCTTAGAAAGACCCCAATCGGCAAACAAAGGCCTAAAAATAGTCCATTATCTGAACATAGGGTAAGGGGTGGCTGATCTGAGAGGAGCTCCTAGTGAAGACCAAGAGTATATTTAATCAGATAGGTCCGGCCTCAACATTGGAGGCCAGGAAGTCTGCTAGAAAGTTAGATTGTAGGAAATAAGCTTACCCGTTTAACGATGATGAAGAACAAGACTTGAGGAAGAAATTAGCTGAGATCCAAGCTAGGAAAGTGGGATCAGTAAAAAGAATAGGCTGGAGAAGAGCTATCCCTTTTGTAGACCAAATTATGAACAAGGTCACCCCAACTAAGTTCAAAGCCCCCCTTCATCTGTGATGGAAACTTGGGTACCACTTAGTCTTTTTTATAAGTTTTCACATCAACAATTGCATATACAGGTCTCAACTATTATCTTAAGGTCTCGTCGGAACCCTTAACCCACAAAAAGAAATAAGTAGAGCTCTCGTATCGGTAGAAGAGTCTATACAAGTAGTACAAATTTCTCCCAATTGATCTTTACAATGGAGAAACTGACCCTAACACATATTTGGACAAGTACACATCAGGATGGAGCTTCAAGGGATAGATAAAGAGCTGATGTGCACGACATTCTCTTTGACACTAAGAGACCGAGCCTAGAGATGGTTTTTTCCCTCTCTGATTATTCGATCAAGGTATGGAACGAGCTAACAAAGCAATTCCTTACACGATTCATGGGCTCGAAGACGAGATCAACCCCATAGAAATGATCGGTTCAAATCAAGCAAGAGAAAGATGAATCAATGAAGTCTTACACGGATAAATTCAACTAGTTGGTGCTCAAGATGGAGCATATCTCTAACGATGCCTTCCTCATGTTGATCATGGCAAGACTAAGACCAAAATCCCGGTTTTGGTGGTCAATCCATGAAATCAGGGCCAAAACCTATCACAAGTTCTTGACCCGAGCAGAATGATATATTGGGGTTGAGGAAGTGATACTGAAAGAAAAGCCGACCTTAGATAAGATAGAAAAAAAATGGAGAAACATAGGGTAATTCAAGCCCACTAGAGAGTTTAGAACCTTTTTAACCAGGTTTGGGATATTCTAATTGTGAGCCATACTCAAATCTTTATGAAGATAAAAGATAATAACTTGCCACCCGAGCTGAGGCCAATGAAAACAGACCTAACTCACCTTAATAGGTACTGTCGCTATCACAAAATAAGAAGATATGATACGGATAAGTGCTGGTCACTATTCTCTGAGCTTATAAAGTTAATCTACCAAAGACATCTCAAAAGATTTATGAAAAATAACGAGCTGAGAATGAGTGAGGGACCCCAACAAAATCCGCCACCATCTCCCTCAAATGGAGCAGCCAAGGAAATCCAAACCATAATTAGTAATAATTCTGAAGAGCAGGGGACCTTAAAATAGGAAGAGAAAATTTACGATCGGCAAGGAATGCTTACCAAAGGTGTAACCTACCAAAGACCAGCCCACACATGTACCTCTTACCTTTACCGAGTCGGTGTTGAGGGAATAATTAATCCTATAGTGACATCTTGATAGTGTCATTAAATATCTCCTTAAGAATGATCCATAAAGTTCTGATCGACATAGATAATTACACCATGTACTTAATCTAAGCACTTTTAAGAGGATGGGGTTCCATGAATCTTAGCTCCAATAATTCTCAGACATAATCCTTAGCTTCGTTTGTAAAAGAGTAAATGTGAAAGGAACGTGCAAGCTCAGGGTCATGTTCGGCACATATGACCATATGATATATACCACAACTAAGTTCAAGGTGGTAAACCTCAATTGGAACTATAACGCCTTTTATGGACGACCATTACTAGCGAAATTGAAGGTTGTGGTATCAATATACCGCTTAGCCATAAAATTTTCCATTAGGGCCGAGTTCTACGTGGTTAGAGGAAACCAATTAGTGGCTAGAGAATGTGAGATGGGATTAAAGTCGTGAGAACTTAGTATGCTCGAGCAATCTAAGCTTAGACAAGTAAATGAGCAGATTGATGACGCATTCAAAAAAACTATGTAAGAAATGGCCAAGTCGAGGCCACAAGATGAGCTAATGGAGATTGAGGTCTGACAAGAGGAACTTCGAGTTATAGGAAACTTCAAGGTCGTCTCATCATTCCAAATAGCCAAGTAAAGAGCTGATGAACTAATGATGAAAGTAGAGCAGGCAATGGAAAAATGGAGACTTTAGATCCTAGGAAGGAAAAGCCCAAGAAGAGGGTGATAGTAGTGGAAGAGCTGGACATCATGCAGATTGACATGAACAGACCCGAGATGGAATTAAATGTAGGATGAGAGACATTCAGAGAAAAGTTGATTATTTTCCTCAAGGAAAATATAGATGTCTTCGCTTAGTGTCATGAGGACATGGAAGACATCCAACCTGAGGATGTCTGTCATTACCTGAACAGAGATGTGTACCTTTGATTAGGTCCCCGCTAGAAGAACTCAATTCGGTGATGGCTCCTTGTTCTTTCATCAAATGGAGAATTTATCTATCAGCGGTCTACTACCAATGGGCTTAGGATGAGATTCGCCATTGTAGCAATTGATTATTTCACTAACTAGGAATAGGCTAAACCGTTTGTGAAGATAATTGAGACCAAGATTATCGACTTCATCTGCAAGTTGATTTACTATTGGAACACCATTTTCCGGTGAAATCAAATCATGTGCTAAATAAATAAATTAGTTATTTTAGGTTTAAGTTGTCATAATTCGATTTCGCCGAAAAATGGTGTTTCGATGGTCTTAGATGGTTATTTGCAACTCACGCAAAGGTGGGATGATTAGTTGTAATCGAAAAAGGTTTAGGTAGTTAAGCGTAAAAATGAGTATAGTTTGAATGGTTATTTATGATTAGCTCTTAAATATATTATGGGGCCTCAACAACTTCATTTTGGATGATAGATATGTATGGCATGGTGAACTAAGTTGGAGGACTGATGTTTACAGCTTTGGCGATGTACTCCTCGAGCTCTTGACAGGCTGTAAAATATTTGATTATAGCCATACCATCCACAAACAAATGACCAAGTTGAGGTGATAAATAAAATCATCAAGCATACTCTGAAAACCAGACTTGAGAATCTGATGGGATCCTAGGTGGATGAACTCCTAAGAGTTCTCCGATCTTGCAACATGAGAAACTTCATTCTCTCTAACATGAACTGAGGATGTCATCCCTATTGAGGTCGAAGGCTAACCTAAAGCAACTTGGCCCGTCATGACTTGGTCGAAAATAAGAGATTGATTTCGAGTCAGGAATACGATTCATAAAGAAAAAGCGCTAGATAGTGTAACTCAAAAGTTCAAGCTAGGAGGTCTAAGGTTGGAGGCCTAATACTCAAGATGGGCCGAACAAAATAAAAAAACAAAAAAAAGCCCCATCTCCATTGCTAGCTCAATGTTAGGAGGGAGCTGGGCCATGATCTTAAGGCTCAGAGATATGATCCGAGATCAATCTGGTTGGGCTCCCACATGCAAATACTAAGCGACCTGATCAGAGAAGACTCACAAAGCGAGTTGCTAGGAAGCCAAACAGTATCCCAAACTGGCCTCGACACTACAAGAAAATTCACCTTTTACAACGGGTAAAACCCATTGTCGTAGCCATTTTTTGAGGGTTGTTGTATCTAGGGTTGTAAAAACAATTTGTCATTCGACAAAGCACCAAAAAACATTGTCTTAACTAGATACGACAACGCTTTTTGGTGCGTTGCAAGAAAGGGTTGTCTTTTCTTATTTTATGCAACTATTTATGCAACGCTTAAAAAGCGTTGTCGTATCTAGTTTAAAAAAAATTGTGCAACGCTTATAACCGTTGTCTTTTCTTTTGTTTTTTTGGGTTGTCGTTTTATAAAATAACAACCCTAATGACAATCCTTTTTTTGTGTTGTCTTTTTTGTTTATTCACATTTTTTACAATAATTTCATATTTTGCTGGATATTTATAATAATATAATTTAATTATATAAACTAACAAATGCATTAGAAGAACATTTAAGCATCGTCAATATCATCGGTTACATTCATAAATCATCCCAACAATATGTCTCATCTTAACACTTGTAATCACACAACCTTAAGTCCATAAATTTAATATACTCCAACAATTAATAACAAAATGATCAAATTTGTTTGAATAACATCACAACCTTTACAATCACGGCATCACGAACTTGACATGTACTTCCTACGTCTCCACAATCTGTCAAATATAAGAACAAAGTTAACATGAACACCTAACAATCATAACATGATCATATTAAATATTCAAAAGAAAGCATTGCAAGTTAAAATATAGTAGTCACCTTATTCTACCCATTTATATGTTCTTGAACGCAATCAGCCTATTCAACATGAACTTCATCAATATCAGCTCTAGTGCACTTAAAATCCGTGAACTTTGAAAAGATAATATATAGAATAATCAACTTCATTTCATTTTGATGAAGTATACAATATGCAAACTATTGAAAAGTATAAAACAACACCAGAACACAGGATAAATAAGGCAAAATTAGTTAAAAGTGAGACTGATTGATCCGAATCCATATCAATCCAAACAACACCAATGCATGAGTTGCTATGAAATGGTTTCCAAATAATCACTCGTTTTACCTCAGTATGTTGTATATGGTAAGAAATGATCAAAATTAACAGAAACCTTGAAGTGTGATTTATATGCATGGTGTGTGTTTGTGTGTGTGTTACACGAGAGAGAACTCATAGATACATATGGAAGGAAGGAAAAAGCCAAATCCATATATAAGTGGTGAAATTACAGTAGATACCTGATACACTTAATGTGAAAGAAGGTTTCCACCATGATTTGAAAGCTAAAGCTATTGATGAGCTCAGAGGCCCCACTTTCCCCTGAGAAAATAGTGTGATAAATCTTAAAACCTAATTAATATAACAAAAGCAATTCAGATTTAGACAAATATTTAGCTTGGAAGTGTTACATTTACTAAAACGTTTTTATTGGCTTGCCAAGATGCAGCAACTTGAAAAGTGGAATCAGGAATGTTGTTTGATGATATATTATCATCCGCCCTTCATAGAAAGTATTGGATCAACTCTATTTAGTCATTTGTGTCAGAATTATATGAACTACAAACTGGCTGTAAACAGGAATTTCTGTATTCAATTATGTACTATCTATAAGTAGAAATACCTTGTTTGCAACTCAAAGCCAAAGTCGTTGTAATTAGTGATTCCAACCACTTCATTTTCCTCGAGTGGATTTTTTACCTATTCCATGGGAATTATTCTTTTGTTAACTAACACCAAATAAACCAGATGGTATAATTATTTTAGAAGAGTTACATTCTTACGAATAAGAGTATTTTAGAAGTGAAATAAATCTTAAAACCAGCAAGGTATAATTATTCTTAAAATGCCCATAGCATAATCAATTCACAGTTATAGAAGTAATGATAAATGGAGTAAATACTGGCTTCTGCAATCCACAGTAAAAGATTTAAAAGAATTAACGTTGACAAGTTTTTCAAATTGACAGTTTTCTTTGGAGCAATTATACAAATTTAAATGTTAAAAAAAATTAAAAAATTTGCTCAACTGCCACTAGATTATTTTTTCCCTTAAATTCAAATACTGCCAAAAAACTGAACTTCCAGCAAAATATTGTTAATGTGCGTTAATTAAAGCCAACTAGTCGTATCATTCAAACAATTTTTTTGTTGTTTGCGTAGATGGTTACCAGATGAAAATGTGATTATGTAACACACAACACACAATAGCATATGAAAAGAGCAAGGACATAGTAGATAGATAGATAGATATAGAGAGAGAGATAGAGAGAGAGAGACCCGTCTTTGGACCACCACGTGTTGATAGAAAGAAGCAATAAACTGCAGAAAGTTTATAAAGAAAAGTTGTAAGTTGGACTCATACCACGAAATAAATAACAAGATGTAATTTTGAAATAATCTTATAGGCAAAGACTAAGATATTGCCTGTCTTCAATTTACCACACTGTAGATACATCATGCATATATTGTATATTTGACCAGTGTAATTTATTTATCATGATAATGCAAGTGCAACATATTCCCTTGTAGAGCTATAAGCAATGTTATCATGAAATTTAAATGTATACCTCACAACCCATCCATCATCCCCCATACCATCACGCTACTCCGAGCGACAGCCTTCTAGAATTGAGACGATAACATATACCAGAAATTAAATTAGCTAGAATATAGAATGTATAACTTTTTTTATCAACTAAATTGGCATGTTTTTCTGAAAGTGAAACACGTTGCAGATATTATATAGTCATATCAGCAGATAATGCCTTTCTAAAATCCACCAACTCAAGATACTAGACAATTTATCTTTGTTTTTTGCCTCCATACTTAAGGTTTTTGTCCTTCCCTTAAGATTTCGTATTGATATGGCATGTTTGAGTAATTTATGTGGCACAACAGCAAAACTTATTTCTTCAGATGGACTACTATTGGTTGTTATTCCTTTTCTAAGGTGTCCAAAAAGAAGGCTCAACCATGTAAATGTTATGTCAGACATTGATTTACATAAAAAAGAACATATATCCAAATGGAAAATGATAAACTAAATGCTGGAACTTTAAAATATGAAAACTTGTGAATTTTTAGCAAGTTCAAGTCGAAAATTGAATGATGGGCTCAATAGACTGCCAGATCCCAGCCCATAGCCGATTGCACAGCTCCAATTTTCTAAGTTTTTATATCTTGCTCCATCTTTGCTTCCAACTACAGAAGAACATTACAAACATTACGTGACAATCACTACTATAAAATTTTGAAATATAGAACTTTGACAGAGCTGTGCTTAACTCCTAGCATTCCATAGTTGTTGGTCCTTTGTTTTCAAGGAATATATTAACCCAAACTAAGTTGGACCAATCACAATGACATAAGAATATCTACGACAGCTATGAGCTCACTGGACTAATCACAATGATATAAGAATATCTACGACAGCTATGGAGCTCAAAGTACCCATGATACGGACACAAGATTAGTATATTTTTTACGTTTCCAAACAAGAATGAGAAAAGTATCCAGATGGAAACACATGCTCTTTCAAGAAAGATGAGGAGACAATAATATTATCCTTCTCAGCATACATTGATTAGAAGGAACTTATTTTTAAAAAACATATTGCCACCTCCCAATTTTGTTAAAAACCTTTTGGCACCAAGGAGAGAACATATTCAGGTATAAAAGTAGGGGCAAATTATTTAGTAATTTACAGGGGCAAAGGGAATTGATAGAAAATTACAACTGCAATAAAATATTCTACAATGTTAGGATTTTGAGAACAATTATAGAGAATTTGATATGAACGAAAATAAGAGGCAATGATTTGTTCACTCAGTTCGTCAACTGACTACGTCTGGGGGCACTACCAAGCTAAGAGAATTTACTAATTTTCTTGTGTTTTCATGTGCTAACAAATACAATGAGTCAAAGGGTTATTTATAGGGAAGTGTCCTAATGTCTTTATGACTATGAATCTCAAGTCTAATTTGACTAGGATTCCTAAGCCATATCTGACCAGAAGTTCTAAAGTCTATCTAACTCAAACTCCATAACCCAACAATCTCCCACCTGGAGACTGACTTCCAATTGTAACTTGTCTTCTCCATTTCATCAATGTCTCTCACTGGTAGTAGTGTCAGGCCTTCATCTCAGTTTCCAAGGCCTGTTGAAGCCATGCATGACTTCAACTTCTCTAAGGTCACAACCTTAGTCAACATATCAGCAGGATTCTCACTTTCTTGAATCTTCATCAGCTGTAAGATTTTATTCATCGCTAGTTTCCACTTGCTCACGTGTTCACCACGTGTTGCTTCTGCATAACATTCTGGTTCACCACCATCTGTCAACAATAAGTAATGAAGAGAAGGTGAATACCTATCAGGTGATTTATGTATTCTGGTGGACCTTCGCAGCAGAATTATCGATTGTAGCGTGTGTGGTTCCTCGTCACCTACCACCTCATTATCATCAGCCACTTTGCTCCCACCCGAGTTTGAGATGTCTAACTCGACAACTTGTTTCTCGGAACCAACTGATTCAGATGCACCCAACCTGTCTTTGTACAATTTCTGTTCATTAAATATGACATCTCGACTACGAATTACCTTTCGATTCTTCTCATCCCAAAATCGATAGCTAAATTCATCACCACCATATCCAATAAATGTACATTTAACAGATTTAGCATCCAACTTACTTCTATCAACAACATCAATATGCACGTATGAAACACAACCAAATACTCGAAGAAATGACAGATTTACCTCTTTACCGCTCCAGACCTCCTCTGGTAGGTAATTTTCCAAGGGAGTTGAGGGTCCTCTATTTATTAAGTAAGCTGCAGTGTTAACTGCATCTGCCCAAAACATCTTCGGCAACCCACACTTCAATCTCATGCTTCTAGCACGTTCACATAGTGTTCTGTTCATACGTTCTACAACGCCGTTTTGTTGAGGGGTTCCTTTAACAGTTTTCTCCATGTGAATTCCATTTACAGCACAAAATTCTTTGAACACTCGGAACTCGTACTCTCTACCATTATCAGATCTCAAACACTTCACCTTGAGACCCGTCTCAGTTTCTACGAGAGCCTTCCACTTCTTGAAAATATCAAAAACGTCAGATTTATTTTTCAGAAAATAAACCCATACCTTCCTCGTTAAGTCATCTATGAAAGTCATGTAATAAGATGCTCCACCAAGAGATGTCACCGGTGCTGGTCCCCACAAATTGCTATGGACTAACTCCAATTTTTGTTTCTTCAAGGTCCTGCCTCCTTTTGAAAAACTCACTCTTTTCTGCTTTCCGAATATACAATCCTCACACAACCCGATTTCAACAGTCTTGAGGCCTGACAGCTTATCTTTCGAACACAACACTTTCATCCATTTCTCACTCATGTGGCCCAAACGACAATGCCACAAATCTGCATCGTTCTTTGCATCTGTAAGAGCAATACTGTCCCGGGTGTTGCCTGTAATATACAACGTTCCCTCCTTATTGCCTCGAGCCACCACCATAACTCCTTTGGATATCTTCCATGTTTTACAACCAAAGGTCACAACGTAACCTTCATCATCAAGCTGCCCAACGAAAAGTAAATTCCTCTTCAATCCAGGAATATGTCTCACATCACGCAACTGCAAAACAGTTCCATTTGGTGTCTTGATCCGAACATTCCCTTTTCCCACAATTTCCAGAGGCTCATCATCAGCAAGATAAACCTTTCCAAAATCTCCAGGGATGTAATGTTCCATTACGTCAGCACTGCTGCATGAATGAAGTGATGCTCCAGAATCTAATACCCAAGATTCTAATGGACTGCTTACGCTCAAGATTAACACATCCGCATTTTCCTCAGTGGTTGTGTTTGCTGATTTGGTATCCTTCTTTGGTGCCTTACACTGATTTTTATAATGCCCGAGTTCATGACAATTGTAGTACTCAATCTGACTCTTGTCTTTTTTCGGCTTATTTCTCCCCCTCGACTTCGATCTATCTCGATTCGAATTCGATTTTGATTCTAATCTGCCTCTGTTTCCTATATTCAAGACTGATCCTGCGGTCACACCTAATTCTTTTCTACGAATTTCTTCGCTTATGATCAGGTCTCTAACTTCATCAAATCTGAGTTTCACCTTCCCGGCCGAGGCACTAACGGCGACAGCCCCACTCCAACTTTCTGGTAGAGAGGATAACAAAATTAAGGCTTGTACCTCATCATCGAAATTGATCTCAACTGAGCTCAATTGTGCAATGATCATATTGAACTCATTTAGATGATTGGCCATCGTAGCACCCTCTGCCATCTTTAGGTTAAACAACCTCCGCGTCAGATGAACCTTGTTTGCGGCTGATGGCTTCTCGTACATCTCGGTCATAATCTCTAACATCTCCTTTGTGGTTTTTGTCTTTACCGTATGGAGCACAACGTTCCTGGATAACGACAAATGAATTACACTCACCGCCTTTCTATCCAACAGCGCCCACTCATCGTCTTTCATAGATTCGGGCTTTGTACCCAAAGGTTGATACAGATCTTTACCGTACAGGTAGTCCTCGATTTGTAGTTTCCAGAAATCGAAATCTGATCCATCAAATTTCTCAACAGGCGATTTCCCTTCAGCCATCGTAATTGCTCCCACCAGATCTACTAAACCTGATGCTCTGATACCAGTTGTTAGGATTTTGAGAACAATTATAGAAAATTTGATATGAACGAAAACAAGAGACAATGATTTGTTCACCCAGTTCGTCAACTGACTACGTTTGGGGGCACTACCAAGCCAAAAGAATTTACTAATTTTCTTGTGTTTTCATGTGCTAACAAATACAATGAGTCAAAGGGTTATTTATAGGGAAGTGTCCTAATGTCTTTATGACTAGGAATCTCAAGTCTAATCTGACTAGGAGTCCTAAGCCATATCTGACCATGAGTTCTAAAGTCTATCTAACTCAGACTCCATAACCCAACATACAATTTAACCAATGACATGAAGTTCTTTGAGCCACAGTTACAACTTTGCATATAATTGCAAAAAATGTTTAGACAAAAAAGTGAAAAAAAGGAAAGAGGTATCAGTGCCAAATATACTTACATTTTGGTTCATATTGCACACCAGCAGTTAATCTTCTAATCGTGCTCACTAGCCATGCAGTTTTTGGGAGTCCATCCCCTGCTGTAAAGAAAAGAAACAAAGTCAAAGACTTACTCTTGTTTGCATTTGTAATAATCCAAATGAAATATTTTTGTGTTTCTTTTAGGTAGATTGTATGGTGAATAAGGAGATCAATCTGATTTTTAAATTCAAAGATGTGGAATTCTCTAAAATGCCACATGTTGCCGTAGAGTTGCTTTATGAGATTGCTACTGAGCAAGAAGACATAAAATAATCCTTGCTCATGTTGAAGAGAAAATGTGGATATTAGCTAAAGTGGCATACCAGGGAAAGGGACAAGTGTAGCTCCAACTGACAGATTTGAAGAACCATATCTCAAACCCATAAGGCCATAATCCCCAGAAGATACTCTGAACGATCAAAGAAGTCATAAACATAGGACAACTGAATAAGTAATCGTAGCATTGTTCTTTCAGTTAAAATCTTGAAAATAACCTTTGTTTTAAAAGCACTGGGAAGATACCAAATGCTCCAAATCCAAGCTTGGGGTAGTATGCACAGGCTCTCATCAGTAAAGTTCTGGATGAGCCAGAAATTGCAATATTCAAAATCAATTGTTCACAATACAAGCAGATAATAGAAGTTGAAACAAGACTGAATCTTACGGATCCGTGCTTGAAACAAAGAGATCCACGAATGTGTGAGGATCATCAACATCACTAGAAAGAAACAACAGACATTTATTCGAATATCATAAGGAAAGTAATATTACTTCGGTTCGAAATTAATCTTCTTTGGCTGAAAGCTTGAAACCTCGGATCCAAAACCTGCAAAACAAACATCGGGAGGGGTTCCCGGTGATGGGACTCCGATGCTCAAGTCAGTCGAATTGCTGAGAAATCTCTCAAATAATATGTGTGTATTTTGTGAATTGTGTGTGTAAAAGTGAACGTAACAAGGGTTATATATACTCCCTGTTTGAATTGTAGTTGGAACAGGAGTCCAGTTGTAGTTGAAGTAGGAGTTCTCCGAAAATAAAGGATTAGCTCGTGATTACCCTAAAAATAAGGGATATGGATACCTGACATGCTGAAATAGCAGTCAGTTGAGGCCAGTTCTGTTCGTCAGTGTACTTCGGACTAACACAGTTCGCAAGATATATTGCGTACATAGTTCGTATCTCAAGGTAACTTTCATATCATAATTGTGGCTAGTTCGATTAGTTTGACCACATCAGTACTCCCCCCCTTTCATAGTGTATGTTTGACATACACTAGGGGATTTTGCTAAGGCGGTCGCCGAACCATTTGACGCTCCTTTTCGAGGCAAGACGTCTTTCCAACTGCAGTATCTTTATTTATACGACACGTGGCGATACGCCTTTCCTGGCCAATGCCTTTTCGTTTTCCTCCGTTAGAGTTCATCGCATCCAATGATGGGCAGTTCGCGGCTTTTCGGCTTTTTCCCCAAAATCGAAAAAACCCCACCTATATATACCTCTTTCATTATATCCAAACAACGTTTTTACGGAATTTCACTGTAGACGTTCATCAACAAAGCCCTCTCCCTCAAATCTCTAGATTTCTTCTTTTGATCTCAAGTACTCATCTTCCCTTCTTCTTAATCTTATTTTCAATGGCGTCTGCTTCTTCAAGATCGAATCTTCCTAAAAAATCTAGGAAGAAATCCGTAGATGATGTATTTTCTTCGACTAAAGTTACACACACCCATACTGTTTTACTTAGTTCATTTACTAGGGGGTTATGCTATGGTGATTCCGGCCCCTGAAGATCATCCCCACCGGACTCCCCTGGGTCATCAGAGCTGGTTCCTTAAACATGTAACTCTAGGATTAGTTCCTCCTATCCACCATTTTTTCCTAGCTATAGGTTCAGCTTTTGGTATCTGCCCGAACCAGTTACATCCGAACTCCATTAGCTATATAGTTTCTTTCTATATGGTGTGTAAGTAGATGGGAGTCAAACCCACTCCAGATCACTTTCGATCTTGTTTTGTTCTGAAGAACACAAATCCTTTTCATTTTTATTTAAGCCCCTACAGTGGTGCGAGGCGAGCTACTTTTTTATCTACCGGGGATGACAAAATAGCTCCTGGGAGAGATATTACTTTTTTATCAGGGAACCAGCGAACCGACCTTTCTTTTCTCTTCCTTGAGCTCAAAACTCTCCTCAGCTCGATCCTGCTCCCCCCACTGATTCCCTCATCTCTCTTTTGAATGAGATTTTTGCTAAGGAGTGGTTCGATATAGAGCAGCTGAGTTCGGATGAGTTTTTGTTATCTTTTTAGGGATTCTACCCGAACAGCCAATTTCCCTCCAGATTCAACTTAAGTTATTTTTATCTCTTGCTTTATTCTTTCTTAACCATGTGTCTATTGTTTCGAACTATTCCTTGATAACTTAGCCATATATTGTTTCTCTTGCACATCGCGCCATGAATAAGTTTTTTAACTTCACGTATGATGTTCCTGAAGTAAAGCGAACTCCTTATTCACCCTCCTAACACGGGGTGAATACTGATTTGGCGAGGAGCTATAAACAGACCGAAGAGGCACATCTGGTCGAGCTTGCCGACAAGACCCCTGGGTCTGCTGAAGATATAATTCGGGAGGAAGAGGGTGTTCTTCCTACCGATTTCGAGCCAGCTTCTCTTCCTGTTGAGGAGGCCACCTCCTCCCTTCGGAGTCCGTCTAGCTCGCTCCCTGCCACCATCACGGCTCCAGAACATGTTGATCTAACCGGGGAGGTTGGTGAGGCCCTGACGACCAAGACTCCTACTGCCAGGAAAAGGGGGTCCACCAGTTCGTGGTGATCCCACATGAAGAGGCCGCGAACTACGGAGGAGGTCGTTGGTGGTTCGGAAACACCGAAGGGGAAAGTGGTTGAGAGCGGCGAGGATGAGGAGGATGCCAAGAAGAAGAAGGTAAGAAAGAACTTGACCCGCTTAGCTCATGCTAAGAAATTTTTTGAACGATATGCTAAGACGGCTTTCCGTCACCGAGCTGAGCTTCGGAAGGGTTATCAGAAGTTATCGGAGGTGATGGATGAGAAAAAGACGTTGGAGAGTGATCTATCCCTTCAGTCTGACAAAGCTAAGAAATTGTCGGTTTTGCTAGAATAGAGCGATCTAGACTTGGGGATAGCTCGTTCGGAAGCAGCTTAGAAGGAAGAGTTGTTGCTGGCCAAGAAAAAATTTGCTATGGAGAAGTAGGAAGCCCTTCTTTTGGTAAAGGTCGAGAATAGAAGGTTGAAGGAGGAGTTGGAGCAGGAGAAAGCCATGCAGACTCAATTTGGCCGAACATGTTCAAGGCTAGGGTTACTGAAGGTTTTCATCGGTTCGCTCGGAGTCCAGAGATGGAGTTGATAGCCGCGGAGTACCGTGACAAAATCATTCATCATCTTTGGGACTCTGTTCTCTTCCTCTCCAAAGTAGCTCCGATGGCTGAGGCGTATTTTCGGGAAGGAGTTCGCTTACGCCAGGAGGAAGTGATGGAAATTGTTCAACATTTTCAGTAGGAGACTGGTCAAACGTTGCCGGAATCCTTATTCCAGTTCCGTCTTTCCTTCCTGGGTAGGAAATTGGCTCAATCTTTTTCTACTCCTCCGGGCTGACGAGGAGACCCTAACGAAGATGAGAATGTCAAGTGGTGGGCCGGGTATGTGGAATAGTTGATTTCAGAAGTTCTCCCCGATCGCTAAAGTATCAGTTCGGCTATTCCTCTGTCCGGAGAGACAACTCCAAGCTTGATTGCGGATTTGCCTGAAGACATGTTTGCTTCTTTGCCACCCTCGCTTCCAGCTGGCGAACCCTTTCCTCCTTCAGTTCCTTCTGAAGACCCTTCTCAGACTTAGATGTATTCTTTTATTTTTTCAGAAATATTTTTTATGCCTTTTTTCTGTAACTACTTTTCTATCTGGAATATCATCAGTCTTTCATCCAAGTGTTAGTTCGAATAAATATTTTGCTGTACTTCGAAAAAAGATGAATAATTAATGATCGTAACATACCTAAAATGATCTCTTTTCAGTTTGCTCAATTAGTACATTCCGAATGAATGGTTTATAGGACATTTCGAAGGAATATTTCAGTTGGTTTAATCAGTACCTCCCGAAGGAAGGGTTTGCAAGACATTCCAAATGAATGTTTCAGTACGTTTAATCAGTACCTCCCAAAAGAAGGGTTTGCAGGACATTCCGAATGAATGTTTTAGTACCTCCCGAAAGTAGGGTTTACAGTACATTCCGAATGAATGTTTTAATATCTCCTAAAGGTAGGGTTTGCAGTACATTCCGAAGGAATGTTTTAGTATCTCCCGAAGGTAGGGTTTGCAGTACATTTCGAATAAATGTTTTAGTATCTCTCAAAGGTAGGGTTTGTAGTACATTCCGAAGGAATGTTTTAGTATCTCCCGAAGGTAAGGTCTGCAGTACATTCCGAAGGAATGTTTTAGTACCTCCCGAAGGTAGGGTTGCAGTTCGTAATAAAATTGTATGAAATCAAACATAAAAGTAAAGATAGTGATTTAACGTGGTTCAGCCAATTTAGCCTACGTTCACGGAGAGTATTTTATTAAGATAAAGGAAATTGGGGAAAGTAATCATACAATGATACTATGTCAAGCATAGAATTTCTTCAGATGAGACATATGCCATGGTCTTGGCAACGACCTGCCCGTTTTATCCAGTAGTTCGTAAGTTCCTCCGGAAAGGATTTTTGATACCACATATGGTCCTTCCCACATAGCATCTAATTTTCCAACATCAACCATGGCATCTAACTGCCTTAACACCATATCTCCTACTTGGAATTCCCTTTTTCGGACCTTTTTATTGAATGCGGCCTAAATACGTCTTTTGTAGAGTTCGTGCTGGATCCTGGCTTTATTCCTTAGTTCGTCTAAAAACATCAGGTCTGTTCTAATTAATTCATCATTTTCCAAAGGCTCAAAGTTCGTGATTCTCAAAGCCTCTCCTTGAATTTCTGCTAGTACTACTGCTTCCATTCCAAATGCTAAGTTGGAAGGGCTCTCTCCCGTTGTCGATCTGGATGTAGTTCGATATGCCCATAATACTGATGGTAATTTTTCCACCCAATTAGACTTTACAGACTCCAGACGCTTTATAAGTCCATCTAATATGATCTTGTTTACCACTTCAACCTGGCCATTTGCTTGAGGGTGAGCAACGGCCGTGAATACTTGTAAGATTTTCATTTTTTTACACCATTCAACAATTTTCTTTTCTCGGAATTGAGCTCCATTATCTAATACCAAGATCCTTGGTAGACCGAACCTGCAACAAATGTTTTTCCAAATAAAATGGATCATTTCAGCTTCAGTGATCTTGGCTAATGGTTCGGCTTCGACCCATTTAGTAAAATAGTCCACCACTACCACTACAAACTGTTTACTTCCTCTAATTTTAACAAACGGGCCAACAATGTCAATACCCCATCTAGCGAAAGGACACGGTGAACAGATGGTTAGCATATCAGCAGCTGGGGTGTGAATTCGCCATCCATGCTTCTGGCAAGCTTCGCATTTCTTAACTATTTCGTACGCATCACTCTTCATTGTGGGCCAGTAGAATCCAATTCGTACCACCTTGTGAGCTAAAGATCTAGCCCCTGCATGTTCGGCACATCTTCCCTCATGGGCTTCTCTTAGGACTTTAATCCCTTCTTCTCTTGATAAGCACCGAGCATTTGTTGTTAGGAAGGTTTTTCTGTACAGAATCCCATTAAGCAAATAATAGAATCGAACTTGTCTTTCTAACCTTTTTAACTTTTTTTCGGTTCATTCTCTTTTGCCCTCCAAAAAATGTATAAAAGGAGTTCTCCAATCGAATTCTATTATGCTGTCGATGCTCATCACTTCTTTTTCTCCTTGCGAACAGTCTTGTAACGAACTAAAGGAAGTCCGCTTTGGTTTTCACCTCTGGGAATCTATTCGATTTGGAGTTTCTTGAACTTGTTCTCCATCTTCCTGATTTTTCCATATAAGAGTTCATCTGATCTTCTTTGACCTCACATCGGTTTTGCAACTGCTGGGTTACTAGTTGTGAATCTGATTTAATTGTTACATGACGAGCTCCAACTTGTTCAGCTATTTTCAAACCCCGTAAGAATGCTTCGTACTCCGCTTCATTGTTAGAGGCTTTAAACAGAAATTTTATAGCGAACTGTAACTCATCTTTCTCTGGGCTGATTAACAAGATTCCAGCTCCAGCTCCTTGACGAGATGAAGATCCGTCTACAAAGAGTACCCATTCCTTCTTTTCCTGTACTCTAGTTGTTTCTTGTATGAAGTCTGCCAGGGCTTGACCTTTAATCGTTGTTCGTGGTTCGTACATGATGTCAAATTAGCCTAATTCAATAGCCCACTTGACTAATCATCCTGATGCATCCTGCTTTCCCAAAACAATACTCAACGGGTGGTCAGTTCGTACTATGATCGTATAACCCAAGAAATATGACCGCAATCTTCTAACGGCGGTAACCAGCGCATATGCTACTTTTTCAATCTCAGTATCGCGTGTTTCCACTTCTTGAAGGACTTTACTGACAAAGTAAACTGGGAACTGATCTTTGCCTTCTTCTCTCATAAGGATCGAACTGATCGATTTTTCTCCTATTGTCAAGTATACTATTAGCGGATCTCCTCGAATTGGCTGCTTCAATAGAGGAAGTGATGAAAGAAAAGCTTTCAAATCCTCAAACGTCTTCTGACATTGTTCGTTCCAACCGAACTGGCTACTTTTTCTGAGAACTTTAAAGAAGGGCAATCCCTTATCTGCCAATCTTGATATAAATCTGCTTAGCGCAACAATCCGACCTGTGAGGACTTTACTTCTCTTATAGTTCGGGGAGCGGACATATCTTGTATAGCTTGAATTTTGCTAGGATTAACTTTGATTCCTCGTTCTGTAACCATATATCCCAAAAACCTCCCGACTTTTACTCCGAACGAACACTTGGAAGGATTCAAACGTATCCCGTTCTTTCGAATAGTTGTCATGGTTTCCCTTAAATTGGATGCATGGGTGCTCGCCTGAATACTTTTTACCAACATATCATCTACATGGACCTCCATATTCCGACCTAATTGATGCATGAAGATCTTGTCCACCATTCTTTGATAAGTGGCCCCTGCATTCTTCAATCTAAATGGCATCACCGTGTAACAGTACGTTCTTGATGACGTGATAAAAGCTACATTGGGTTTATCTTCTGGGTGTAGTAAAATTTGGTGATACCCTTGTGCCGCATCCATCATGCTAAATAATTCGCATCCAGCGGTTGAATCCACCAGCTTATCAATTCGGGGAAGTGGGTAGTAATCTTTGGGACAAGCTTTGTTAAGGTCTCGAAAATCAATGCACATACGCCACTTGTTTCTAAGCTTAGGTACCAGAACCACGTTGGCTAACCATCGGGGGTATTGGATTTTTTCAATGTGTCCTATCTCCAACAACGTTTTAACTTCTTTTTCTATGATCTCATTCTGTTGGTCTCCGAAATGCCCCAGCTTCTGTTTGATAGGTCGAGCTTCAGGTCTAATATTCAATTTATGAACCGCTATGTCTGGATTTATCCCTTTTATGTCTTCAGGTTTCCATGAGAACAGATTCACATTTTTCCTTAGTACCTCTATTATTTTTCTCTTGGTCCGCTCGGCTAAGTGATTACCAAGATGAACTGCGTGCCCGGGTTGCTCCAGAATCAGTTCGATACTCATCAACTTCCCTTCTTCAAACTCAACTGAGTTCACCTCTCGTTCTTTTTTGGGACTAAGGTCTCTTTCTCGATCAATCCCATCTTTTTGCTCCGAACTGCATTTTTGGGACTCTGACTGCCGAATAGCAGTAACATAACAACGCCGAGCTGTCTGTTGGTCACCATGCACCACCCCTACTCCGATAACTCATCTTTGATCATTTTTCACAGGGAACTTCATCATCAAATGTGCAGGTGAGATGACTGCAGCGTAAGTACTCAATGACGGGTGACCCAGAATCACATTGTACTGTGAAGGTGCATTTACTAACAAAAAAGTTATTGTTGTATTTTTCCTTCATTTTTCTTCTCTTAACACCATAGATAATTGTATTTGGCCAAAGACGGTCACAGCTTCTCCTGAAAAACCATAGAGAGAAGTTTCTACTGATTTTTTAGGAGGCCAGAAATAGCAGTCAGTTGAGGCCAGTTCGTTCTTCTCTTGTTATTATGTTCGTCACTGTACTTTGGACTAACACAGTTCACAAGATATATTGCGTACATAGTTCGCGTCTCAAGGTAACTTCCATATCATAATTGTGGCTAGTTCGATTTCAAGGTAAAAACCGATCCAATTCAGTTCGACCACATCAGTAAGAACTGAAGTACCATTTGAAATCACATATATGCTATCAATTTCAAAACCTTTGCCAGCAAAACGAATATTTAATCAATTGCATTACCGTTAAATCAAATTTCATGAATTAGAAAAAATAAAAATATACTAACCTTAATCGGAAGAACCTTTCCGTTCTGTATTGTGGATGACCCCGAGCCTGCGTGGATCTGAAGAGGAAATGTTGTGGAGCAGAAAAATGGGAGATCAATGTCCTTAAGAATGGCCTTAATCTACTTACACTCGGTGGTGAGGAGCAGTTTCTGAGAGACAGAACTGGTGGCGGTGATGGATGTTGGGTCGTTAGGGTTTTCTGAAAGTATCTTTGGGAGAAGACAACAGCGGGAATGCGACCCTGGGCTCGTTTACGGGTGGAGATCCGGTGGCCGGAGATTCTCTAGGAACGGCTTGGATTGTATGATAGGACCGTGTCTCCGTCGGGTTTTTGAGGACGTCAGTGGTCGCACGCCACCACTTTGACATTAGAAGGGAAAAATGTGTAGCAAACTCAGGTAAGGGTTTCTGGTTTGTTCTTGGAACGAGAAGAAGGGTTTAACTGGTTTGTGAAATATATATTTTTTTATGTTTTTTATATTAATTTTAAAATACAATAATTTTAATTTTTTTTTAGAAAAACATTCATAATTTATGAATTATGAATTATAAAACACAAATTTTAAATTATGTTTTAAAATAATATACCAATTTTGTATTATTATATAAAAGGGTGAAAGTAATATTTTAGGTGTAGTTTCTTAATTACTTCAAAATACTATTTTATAAAAATACTACTTTTTAAAATTATGAGTTTGTTCATATAAGATAATATTAATGCAAATAATATAATATAAGATAATATTATATATTAATTAAATTAATTAAATTTAAGTTAATTAAAAAATAATTATTTTCTAATTAACACAACATAAAAAAAGGGTTGCATAATGGGTTGTCTATTGACAAAAAAGTACTAAAAAAAGACAACGCATAAAAGCTATGCATAAAAGAGTTGTCTTTTTAAAAAAAAATCTGCTATACGACAACCCTTTGAAAAAATGTTGCACAAAACCGTTGCATTTTTTTTTAAAAAAAGCCATTTAATAACCCTACGAAAAAAGCGTTGTCGTTTCTATTATTTGCGTTATCGTTGAATGAATTTTTTTTAAAAAGGCAAAGCTTTTTGGAAAAAGGGTTGTAAATTTAGAAAAGACAACACAAATTCATAAAAAGGGTTGTCTTTTGGGGGTTGTTGTATCCCAAATTTCTTGTAGTGCGAGTAGGAGAATCAGCACCTCAAAGGTTTAAGGCATCTCTCATGCCCTCTTTTGTGGAGGCGGTCTGAGCTCTATTCTATCCCGAACAGGTGTCGAAAGAGCAAAAACCATCTCCTTAGGACTTCACCCTTTACCCCAATCTTGGGGGCCGGCCTGAGGAGTCTTGCTGTTCTTCTTAGCAGTCAAGTGCCTCAGACTCTTCACCGGTTTCATCTTCACATGAAAACCTTTGAAAGGTAGCCGAACTCAAAGAAGAAATAAAAGATCAAAAAACAAAAGAAAAAATGAGGATGAGAAGAGCTAAGAGGCTCATTGGGATGTAAGTTAGGTAAGGTACTGCAACAAACGAAAATAAAGTCCAGTTCAAGTAAGTGCCTCCTTGATAATGAGTCTCTTGTATTGTGGCATTCAAAAAGAGTAGAGTCTCTCAAGAACACAATCTTCCAAGGAAAATTGGATCCGATCATGAGTTTCCAAGGAGGGATCTTTGTAAGAAAGGACATTAAAGATCATCAGAGAAGAAAAATTATGGAAAATTAGAATAAAATACCATAGGGAATCCCAAAAATAGTTGGGCAACTAAAACACTGAGCACGACCATCTGAGATAGGCTTTGGGTCCAAAACCATTTGGTCATCCAGTCATTTACTTTGGTAGGAAAATCATGGTGTAGTTAAGGATAGTTTTGCTTCGTTGAAAGATAGCAAAAACTATTTTGCCCACTAGGAGTGGCCTTGATATTGTAGATCCAACTCGGCTAGAAAGGAGTTAGAAGGTCAAAATTATGTTCGTAAAAGACAACCAACAACATAAGTATAGCCGACCAGGCATTGGGATAGAGCCGAGCCAAGGCTATCGACTATGGGTTCAGATAATGAGAAAGGATCAACACCAAAGGAAAACGGAGACCGACCTCAAGAGCATGAACACTCATGGCAACACACCCTCTAGGAGGAGCATTTATACGCTCATCTACTTGGGGAAGAAAGAATGTGACTAATGAAGAAATGTTCAAGAGCGCATGACATTGATGAGGCCTGGGACACAACCGATTGCCAAGTCAACACCTTAGACTCCTTAGGCGGAACTGTCATTTTTTAGAACTGACTGGCCGAGCTGTCACAAAGATGGCTACTGGAATATACTCTTGAACCGACCTAGATGATCCAACCTCCTTGAAACCTTTTGATTGAGCTCTGTGGCATTCTGATAAGTACTTATCGACTTAAATGTACCCTAAGTCGGTTCTTGCTCAAATGATGAGGATAACCAAGTCGAGCTACTCCGAGTTGTACTTGACCTTGGTGTATCGGTAGTAATCATCATAGCTAAGTCCTTCGGAAGAGGAGCTAAACTTAAAACCCAACATAATTAAATGGAGAGATAATAAGTTACTAAAAAGAGAATCAAAGGTTAGGCAAATCCTAGATAACGATATCCGCTCAGTGAACTTTGCTCGATAAAGCTTGCTTGGATGTGAAGGAGAAAATAATAATAATTCTAGATTTGTAAGAAAAAATGTGAGAAATGAAGTGTGGAATTGGAACTATTTATAGGAGAAGAAGTATTTCTTCGACTTTCCAGTGTGAGATGACGACACATTTACGATATAAATGGTCGGATGTTTGCCATATTTTCAAAGGAATAATCAAACATTATGGGAAATTATGTCAGGTAAGTGAGCTCTACCCGAATGGGTTCCTTGGGTTAGGCCCTAGCGACCTAGTCTTGCTTACCATGATCTAAGGGGCTAATGTTAGACCCCAAAATTGAGCTCGGTTCTACTGGTGACTAGGCTGGATCAAGCTAGAGCCAACTCGAGCAGAGGATGGTTCAACACTAAACGTGCCCCAACCGACCAGAGGCTTGCCAAGGCCTACCAAAGATTAGCCTAGGTAAAAAGATATATAGGAGTCAAAGACACTATAGCAACTAACGTAAAGGCGACCAGAGTAGATGAGAGTGAAGTGTGTAGTACCGACCTATGATAACCTGCCTAACCCTAAAAATCTATAAAGACTCAAGATCATTTGCTCCTCTGCCAAGAATACCCCAACAAATTTAGAAAGAAATCTTTAAAGAATGAAATAAATCGAAGATCAAATCTTATCCGATTTAAATAGGATTATATCTTTATTTCTCATATTTAGATCCTAAAATTAAGGGATTTTATTTTTATTTCCAAGAAATATATCTTAGGCTAAGTCTATAAATAAGACCTTAAGTCTCATTCAAAAGGATTCGAAATCATTTATGTTCAAGTAATAGAGAGATTTTCCTTTTAATATTCTATAAAATACGTTCTGACTAACCATCATTGATGGACCAGGATAAGCCTACCTAATTTGCCCGAATCGGCACCAGGCACAATTTCATTTCACTTTATACATTTTTCTTTATACATTTTTCTTTTATTATTCAGCTAGCTCTTTGTTGGTCCCAAGTGGTCTCAAAGGTTCAAAGGGGGGGTGAATGAACCTTCATCGATTTTAGAAAACTTTTTCAAACTTGCTACACTGTAAGTTATTAGAACTTACAACACAGGTTGACACTACTTACAGGAATAGTACAGTATACTGTATCTTAGAGTTCTGGCAGCAGAAAATGTTACTTTGACAGAAGGCTTGTTTTCTCAAAGATGCTTTCTTATGAAGGTTTCTTTTATGCTTAAAGGAAATATAGACAAGTATGAAGCACATAATATATTAAAGCGAATAAGGCATGCAAGGACTTATAGTGGTTCAAAGGTAGTATAATCCTTCTACGTCCACTCTACTGCTTCCCTGAGCAGGAACTTTGTTAATTAATATTGGTTTACAGGTTACAACTTAAGAATCTATTAATCTAACAAGTTAACACCTACTAGAACTCAGCTTTACACACAGTTGCTGCAAGTTCTAAAGACAAACCCACAAAGAATTTCTAAACACCTACAAGGGGAAATTGTCTCTCCTAGATAAGAATAACACTCAACAAGGATAAATCCTTTCAACTGATGACACCTAAAACATCCTAGCACATAGCAAATAAGTTAAAGTATATGTTTGTAATTTCTTCAACTAGTACGGTGAAGTGATCTTCTTTATCCTCTTTGGATCTTTGAAGTTGAGCTTGATCACTTAGAGTGACTGAAACTTGTATGAATGCTTGAGAGTATAGCTTGATAGTACTTGGTCTTTTGAGAGCAAATGTTTCAATAACCAGTCTCAGTGCTGATCGACTCTTATTTATACTTGTATAAAGATATACATTGATGGCAATATCTTTCATTTGAAATTAGGGTTTTGATCGAAGGTATGGCTCGCATTTAATGCTTCTTGACTTATCTTCTTAGCTTATTTAATGCGGTGGTTGTGGCTCGCAGCTTTCTGCAACCTGTCGGGCCACATGTCATCTTTACATTGATTCTGCAGCTGTAACTTAAATTTTATCTCAACCAGCTCTATTCTAATTTGCTTTGATCTCCATTCCTCGTACTCCATTTATTCTTCCTCAGATTGCAGGTTGGTTTACTTTTACAGCTATATTTAAGTCTTATTGGAGTATGTAGCAAGTTTTTACTATGTGCTGCATCCTGGAACTACTTGCAGTAACTTGATCTTACTGCACTGTTGTAACTTATTATTACAGCGATGCTATAAGTTCTTTTTACTGCATTGCTGTAACTTCTTCTTGCAGTTGCATTGTTCTTGATTTTTCTTGTAGTTTCTTCATTTCTGCTTTGCTGGATACAACAAGTCTCTTCTTGAGATCCTCCATCTTTCAAACCTTAGCTTAAAGAATTAATTCTAGCCTATATGTATTCACTTAGACATTATGAAAAATAGGGTACTCTAACTTTCTATTACAAGGTTGGTTTGTCTTATCAAAATCTAAACATTGATATTCTAATCTCTTGAAAAGTTTGATCTACTTAAAAGTTGGGTTCCTATCAGTAGGCTGTCTCACAGCTCTGAAAATATTTAAGTTCCTGGTCATGTTTTCCCCATCAGGCCTCTAATCCATCAAAATAGATACTTTTGCTAATATGTTGTGTTAGGATGTATACTATAAGCCTAGCTTTTGTATGGACATCTATTCATGATATGAGAATCTTTTATAGTCAAATGTTTGCATTTTATATTTGTTATATATGTTATTGCAATTGTCCAATTACCTTATATTGTAGATAACATGGTGTGTGGTGCCACACAGAAGATCATGTTATCAGTTCATTGTAAATTATAAATAGTGGCTTACAACCGAGATGAATTTGAGAAATCATCGGAATGGTTGTAGTGTAATTTGGTATTAGTCTGTCTTGACTATAAAATTACACTAGAACACTTTGTGTGTATTAAGTAGGACCAATTGAGGTTGTTCGATTTATACTAACTACATAAATAGAACAAGACCTCTGTTATTATGGATATGCATCCTCTTAATCATTATATGATAACGGGCACATATACTCAATATATGTTTCTTTAATTTACCAATGGGTGAGATTTATTTATTAAATCAACAAGCTCGGTAAATTGGGATACAATGTTGTTTATATGGTGTGTTGTTGATTATAGAATGAAATTGTGTCCTAATTATTTAGGATGATGATGTTTCCTTGAGGAGCTCATAAGGATTATCATGTAAACCCTGCAAGTGGATTTATTCTAACATGATAGTAAAGTTGAGTGGTACTACTCTTGGAATTAGATATTAATTAATTGAATTGTTAGTAATTCATTTAATTAACAGACATTCGATATCTTAAACACGGGAAGATAAACGTGCACATAATAAATAGGAGCCCATATTTAATATGGATTTGGGACGGTAGTTCAATAATATCACTTTAGTGGATCGAGTTATTATTGATAAGATTAAAAAGTGTGTTCAGGCCAAACTACGACTCCTAATCCTATCAGGAGACCAATTCCTAATCCTCCTCAAGGTCCCTGTTGTAGCCTATAAATAAGCCTTAACTCAGCCGCTTATAAACATACGAAAATCTCATAAAATAATTTTAGTAAAAGAGGGCTGGTACTCTCGAAGGATGGTTGCCCACATAACGTTGGAGAAAAGACGAGTAATAGGGTAGAAGATCGTAGGGTTTAGGCTCTATCGATTGTTCGGCAGTTCTAACCTTAGAACTGGTTCGTCTTGTAACGTCTCGTTCCCCTTTTTATTGAAAATAGATCATCACCCTTTACTTATTTAAAAATTAAATGAATTATAATTATTTTCTAATATACACCAGAAGACTTAAAATAAAGACACGAGAGCTATATATATATATATATATATATATCCAAAACTAGTTCGTGTCTTACCCACATTTCTAGGTAAAATGGTCATACCAAAAGTCTATTTGAAATTACACGACAAACATATATACATGACAGGATACAAGTCTAGGCCCATAGTTTATTATACTATACATATTTAACAACTTATTATTCTAAAAAGGAAACATTATTCTAGTACAATGACAAATATGAAACTGGTGCATTTTATCGAGAGCATATTCGTAATTTTACAATATTTTAGTTGGTTAAAAGCACCGTTTCTACACCTATATGTGTTTTATGTCTCCAAATACTTCGCGAATTATTTTCTTAATTATTTTAGGATGTTTTCAAGTATTTTGGAGTCGAGAAAGATGATCGTGGAAAGAAGAGAAGTCAATTGGGCCGATTCAATTTCTAAGGCCCAAAAGATTTAAAGAGAAAAAAAGGAAGAAGAGAAGGAATGAGCCTGGCCCAAAAGGGTTCCAACTCAATCCAATTCTAGCAACCGCATGTGTTGACTTATTTACCAAGAAAGAGAGAATTTTTCCATCTTTGAGAAGAGACATAAAAGGAGCACTATTCGCACAGCCAAAAGAACCAGAGTCAGTGACAGAAAAATGTTTATGTTTTTGCTAGGATTAATTAGTTTTAGAAAGGGATTATATTAGAGAGAGATAAACATATTTTCAATTTCTAGATTAATTTGATTTGATGATGGATTGCTCAACCTTTATTGTGGATTTGATTTAAAGAATGATCGGCTAATTCTTCAATTTCGGTTAGCAGGTGTTAAGATGTATACTATAAGCCTAGCTTTTGTATGAACATCTATTTATGATATGAGAATCTTTTATGGTAAAATGTTTGCATTTTATATATTTGTTATATATGTTATTGCAGTTGTCCAATTAATTTATATTGTAGATAACATGGTGTGTGGTGCCACACAGAAGATCATGTTATTAGTTTCTTATAGATTATAAATGGTAGCTCACAACCGAGATAATTTTGGACAAATTATCGGAATGGTTGTAGTGTAATTTACTATTAATCTATCTTGATTATAAAATTACACTAGTACATTTTGTATGTATTGAGCAGGACCAATTGAGGTTGTTTTATTTGTACTGACTACATAAATAGAACAAGACCTCTGTTATTATGGATGTGCGTCCTCTTAATCATTGTATGATAACGGGCATGTATACTCGATATATGTTTCTTTAATTTACCAATGGGTGAGATTTATTTATTAAATCAATAAGCTCGGTAAATTAGGATACAATGTTGTTTATATGGTGTGCTGTTGATTATATAATGAAACTGTGTCCTAATTATTTAGGATGACGATGTCCCCTTGAGGAACTCATAAGGATTATCATGTAAACCCTGCAGGTGGATTTATTATGACATGATAATAAAGTTGAGTGGTACTACTCTTGGAATTAAATATTAATTAATTGAATTGTCAGTAATTCATTTAATTAATGGACATTCGATATCTTAAACACGGGGAGATAAACGCGCACATAATAAATAGGAGCCATATTTAATATGGATAAGGGACGGTAGTTCAATAATATCTTTTTAGTGGATTAAGATATTATTGATAGGCTTAAGAAGTATATTCAGATTGAATTTAGGACTCATAAGCCTATCAGGAGACCGATTCCTAATCCTCCTCAAGGTCCCTGTTGTAGCCTATAAATAAGCCTCAAGTCAGCCGTTTCTAGATACAGAAATATAGATATACAGACATAAAAATCTGTGATACGTATTAGTAGAAGACGGCTGAAACTCTCGATAGTTCGTTGCCCACACAACGTTCGAGATAAAGGCGAGGAATACAGCAGAAGATCGTGAGGTCCAGGCTCCATCAATTCCTCGATCTACAGTTCTGACCTTAGAACTAATATCGGTGCAAAAGGTATGATTTGTTTTCCGCTGCGCGTTAATCATATTTGCATGGACCCCGAATCAGATATTCGTATAGGGTCGGCGATCCGGCGGTTCCTACAGCAGGGAGGTTTAAACCTATATTTCTTTTATATTTTAATTAATTTCGTATTCCCTTCTCGGTGTTTGATTGGAATTGATTGTGCTATCTGTGAATATTGTTTTCAATTGTTGATGCTTAATTTGAATTGGCCACCTAGGTTAAGTAATTGATAATTTATTGCTAGAATTTTAAATCATGAATCCTAATTGTTGTGGTTTAGTTTTCATAAGTGGTAAACTAGAGGTCGTGCATCTCTAGGGTAGCATAATCCTAGATTATCGAATCGAGCTTGTGTATTCGGAGTCTAGTTCAACGAATCGTCTTGGTAATTAATGCATTTAATGAATTAAATTTGGAGAGCTTGTTCTGGGTTATTCAATTAAATAGGGTTAATTAGTGATGTTATCGTAATTTAACTAATCCTAAGAGATGATTCGGTTTAACAGAGCTTCTTGTTAGACTAGGGGTGATAATTTCATGATAATCTGAGAGAGGGGCGTTACATTGATTAAGGCATAATTGAGATTGGGGGATAACCGAACTATTAACCGGGATGCCTTTTTAGATTGGTTTCTTGTTTAATTCATTTTCTCACTTCATAGTTAGTAGTGATTCTCGATAAACCCCCCAAACCTTTTCCATTTTTTATTAGAGCATAGGTGACACGATTAATTCTGCATTCTCCGTGGGATCGACATCCGACTTGCCCTGACTACTAGTTGGTTAGGTTAAGAAAGAGATTAATTAATTTTACCGCGTTGCGACGTGCGGTCATACAATTTTATAGATACAGTGAGAAGTCAGCCCAGCCTACTACACGTCCATGTCATCATCTGCCGAGCCTAAAAATATAAAAAAACATCATGAGACACCTTTGGTGAGGGATCCCAAAGGGATAACTGTACTCTTTAATAGAAATAGTCCGAAGGTATTTGAGCTGAAGATACTTCATGCTATGTTATACGGACAGTGTTTGCCAACTATCAGGGAGTTCGTTGATCACTTTCTGGGAGTCATTCGCACTTCAGAGCCTTTTGTATTCGGTGGGTACGTAACAACCATCGTGCAGGCCCTCGGGATTGATTTGGAGACCCGCATTCTGATTGCTCCCGGCCTACTTGACAAGGCTTTGTTAGTGAAGATGGGTGTTTTGATTCGAAACAATGGGAACCTCCTGTGGCTTGTCTCCAATTCTGAGACCCTAGCATTACCTAACCCCATGTTCACAACCCTCAAGGTGGAGTGAAACATCTCCATCTCATACACAAGCTTCCCACAGGTGCCAGCTCGCCGATTGCCATTAGGACTGCTGCCACCAAACTCTCACCCCAGCTCTTCCTCCCATTTGACGCAGCGTGTAAACTAGTTGGAGCACGACAACGAGGAGCTACGTGCGAGAGTTGCTAAGCTTGAAGGACAATTGCAGTATCGGCGACGTGCTCGTTCGTCCCACCGATGATTTGGTGTTTTTTATTCCTTACTACTTGTCTGCTCACTTTTCGCCATTACATTGTGTCTGGTTTTGTCTATGCTTCTGCTGTGTTTTTGATGATTTGCTTGAGGACAAACATGATTTCAAGTGTGGGGGTGAAGAGTTGTTGCATATCTTGCATATAGTTTGCATTTAGAATCATATAGTTGCATGTAGTTTGTTTTTAATTTTCTTTGCATTAGGACGCATGTTTACTTGCTTTAGCACATTTAATTTTGATTGTATTGAGAAAAAAAAAGGAGAATAAAAGAGCTAGCAATGATGATTCGAGTGCTGTTTATTTTCGTATTTGGGATTCGATGTGTGTTGGAAATTTGTTGGTGAGCATTGTTTTCCGTTGGTTAAAATTGCCGGATGTGGTCTCGAAAAATTGTTGTTGGGAAAGATAGTATTGGTTTGAGAATTAATCCATGACTTTGAGTTGATTTGTTTTACTTATTTGTGTCTTGAGATATGCTTTTTAATTCCTTGATGGAAGTAGTCTAGATTGGAAATTTTGAAAGATTGATCATCCTGATAAAACCCCCTCGGTTGAAAAAATTTGATGTGTTGGAGGAAAAGGTATTTTAGTTGAAAAAAAAAATTGAGAAGTTAAAAGATGATGGGGTGTGAAATCAGCTGTCTACTCTTAGGGGTCCCATGTTCAAAAAAATAAAATGGAAGAAATCAAATAAAATGCACGGTAGGACTAACCTAAAAGTGGTGTGGATCTGCCAACTTCATCCAAAAAAAAATATCTCGCGAAATAAAAAGAGAAAGAAGGAAATATCTTTGGAGAAAAGAAAGGGGGTTAATCATGATATGTGAAGTCTTAACAAATTTTAATCTAGATGCAGGATATCGAAAAAGCAATTGGAGTGTATTGATTGATGTAGGTGATGGAATGAATTGATGATTTGTCTGTGATTATTTGATTTTCGATACCCTGTCTAGTTTTATGATTTCTCAAGATAGTACATTTAGTCCAACATGTTTTATGCCTTATTTCTAACATGACTCGAATTCCTATGAATGTTGGTGAGGATCTGAGCAAGCAATTATGATCTCTTATCTTAATTCCTTATGTGCTTTAATTCTTTTGTTGCTTGAGGACAGGCAAAGATTTAAGTGTGGGGAGATTTGACAAGTAGGAAATTAGTGCATTTTATCGAGGGCATATTCATAATTTTATAATATTTTAGTTGGTTAAAAGCACCGTTTCTACACCTATATGTGTTTTATGTCTCTTCTTTATTATTTGAGGATGTTTTCAAGTATTTTGAAGTCGAGAAAGATGATCGTGGAAAGAAGAGAAGTCAATTGGGCCGATTCAATTTCTAAGGCCCAAAAGATTTAAAGAGAAAAAAAGGAAAAATAGAAGGAATGGGCCTGGCCCAAAAGGGTTCCAACTCAATCCAATTCTAGCAGCCGCATGTGTTGACTTATTTACCAAGATAGAGAATTTATCCATCGTTGAGAAGAGACATAACAGGAGCACTATTCGCGCAGCTAAAAGAACCAGAGTCAGTGACAAAAAGAAGTTTATGCTTTTGCTAGGATTAGTTTTAGAGAGGGATTATATTAGAGAAAGATAAACATATTTTCAATTTCTAGATTAATTTGATTTGATGATGGATTGCTCAACCTTTATTGTGGATTTGATTTCAAGAATGATCGGCTAATTCTTCAATTCCGGTTAGCAGGGAGGTTTAAACCTATATTTCTTTTATGTTTTAATTAATTTCGTATCCCTTTCTCGATGTTTGATTGGAATTGATTGTGCTATCTGTGAATATTGTTTTCAATTGTTGATGCTTAATTTGAATTGGCCACCTAGGTTAAGTAATTGATAATTTATTGCTAGAATTTTAAATCATGAATCCTAATTGTTGTGGTTTAGTTTTCATAAGTGGTAAACTAGAGGTCGTGCATCTCTAGGGTAGCATAATCCTAGATTATCGAATCGAGCTTGTGTATTCGGAGTCTAGTTCAACGAATCGTCTTGGTAATTAATGCATTTAATGAATTAAATCTGGATAACTTGTTCTGGGTTATTCAATTAAATAAGGTTAATTAGTGACATTATCCTAATTTAACTAATCCTAAGAGATGATTCGGTTTAATAGAGCTTGTTGTTAGACTAGGGGTGATAATTTCATGATAATCTAAGAGAGGGGCGTTACATTGATTAAGGCATAATTGAGATTGAGGGATAACCGAACTGTTAAGGGGGATGCCTTTTTAGATTGATTTCTTGTTTAATTCATTTTCTCGCTTCATAGTTAGTAGTGATTCTCGATAAACCCCCCAACCTTTTCCGTTTTTTATTAGAGCATAGGTGACACAATTAATTCTGCATTCTCCGTGGGATCGACATTCGACTTGCCCTGACTACTAGTTGGTTAGGTTAAGAAAGAGATTAATTAATTTTACCGCGTTGCGACGCGCGGTCATACAATTTTATAGATACAGTGAGAAATCAGCCCAGTCTACTACATGTCCACGTCATCATCTGCCGAGCCTAAAAATATAATAAAAACATCATGAGACACCTCTGGTGAGGGATCCCAAAGGGATAACTGTACTCTCTAATATATACTGAAGCAATTAAATTAATTAGCACATATTACATGTCTTTCAGGCATGCTCACCCTGGACCATACATAACATAAAGGAATGTGGGAGTCGCTTGCCAACAAACCTTGCTTTTATAGACTAGGCAGTTTCGCTCTTACGATTGTCGCCTGATAGTGAAGCAACTATCGATTGTCGCCCGATAGTAAATCAACTACCGATTATAGCTACGGAGCTTCAGCCGTAGATTTTCATACATAACTATTTAATTTAATTATCAACACATAGTAAAGTGTAGAAGTTACCCACTTGTACGTTGATAGTGCAAGGATTGCTTCTGGATTCACCGATCGTCTCGACTGTGCTCGACACACTTAACTGATTAGCCTCTTATGTCATATAACATAATCTTTTGTATTTTATATTAGGTTTCTTTAATCTAAAGCATAATCATACTTATAACTTAGTTGTTAAGCATTTAAACTAGCAATTTCAGAACTAAAATGACATATAAAGATGTAATATTTTTAATAATTCATATATAATTCCTAAAATCACAACATTATACATATAATCACATAGCTTCTTTTAGTATAACATACTGAAATTTCATGAAATTTCATGATTTTTAACATACTGAAATTTCATGATTTCATTATACAAGGAATTAAAACTCACACGTTTAACTAGTTTTTCACTTCAATTCTAGCTCCAAAACAACTTGATTTTGAAAAATTAATCAGACCCTATATATTTCATTAAATCCTTCGAAATTTCTACAGACTTTAGATACCTTATAGAAGTATGACATATAAAAATATCAACAAAAAATAAGATTCACATAATTAGTTATGAATTTTCTAAATAGGCAGAAAACAGGACATAGTACATGTTGAAAACAGACTTTCTTGTAAAAATTATCATAAATCGTACAAGGTTCTAACAATTACATGGTAAATTTCTACATCTCTATAAGAACGAGTACTATAACATAGAGATATATGGCTTAAATATAGTTTTTCAATAATTAGTTATGAAGTTTGGAACAAGACCAAAAACAGGACATGACCTACACAAAAAACCGACTATGTTGTAAAATTTGGCATAAATCGTACATAACTCAAAAAATTGCATAATACAATTTTAAACGTACCTAAGAACTGTTTCCAAATCATAGAAAAAGATCATACATAAAATCATAGGGTACAGTTTAAGAAAATTGTATGATTCAGACCCAAAAACGAGACAAAAACTCTCTCTGAACAACTTATATTAGAAAAATCATAGAAAAATGACTTTAACTCCGAATCTTCTGAAATTTCACACACATGTTCTACACTTCATATACTAGACTATGGTAAAAAGTTTTAGCCTAAATCGATTCATATATCACCTAGAATATTTACAAACAGAGAAGAAGAGCATGAATGGAATTATAGCATAGCAACCTATTTTGTTTCATTCAAGAAATTCATATATAAACAATTTAATCTCAATCCTAATTCCAAAGAACATCTTTCGACTTCATAATATATGCTAAAAGTCATGAAATATCATAACTCAAAGAAGAAATTAGAAAGTTTAAGACAAAAATACCTTCAAATCAAGAGCGAAGAACGGTGTTCTTCCCTTTTTGGAGAAATGTATTCTTGCTCTTCTATTTGAAACCCTCATTTCATTTTTTCTTTTTCTTGAATGCAGGGTTTTCTTGGAAATGAGGTGTTATAACTCCCCCATCTTTTTTTAAAATTTCATCCCAAAATTTGGTTAAACAACTCTGAGTACTTGCTAAGAATTTCATCCTCACGTTCCCAAGTTGCTTCCTCCTCCCTATGTCTATTCCATTGTACCAAAACTAATTGTATATCTCTATTCTTCAAAGTCTTAATCGTTTTACCGATAATAGACATAGGTTGTTCTTCGTAAGTTAGGTCTTTCTTAATTCAAAGGGTTCAAGCATAATCTGATGGCTAGGATGTGACATATATTTTTGTAGCATTGATACATGAAAGACATCATGAACTGCAGATATTGGAGTAAGGGTATGTCGATAAGCAACACCTCCAATACGTTCTAAGATTTCAAACGGTCCTATAATTCTTGGTCTCAACTTCCATTTTTTCCAAAACAGATTATCCCTTTAACCGGTATAACTTAAAGGAACACCTTTTTACCAATCTCAAATTGTAGATCCCTCATCCGCAAGTCAGCATAAGATTTTTGTCGATCCTGTGCCATCTTAATTCTTCTTCGAATCTTGGTGATTGCTTCTGTGGATCTCTGTATTAGCTCTAGGCCCAAAATCTTTATTATTCCAATATCATCCCAACGAATTGGTGTTCTACATCTTCGCCTGTACAGTGCTTCATATGGGGCCATTCCAATAGTTGTTTGGAAGCTGTTGTCATAAGAAAATTCTACTAGAGATAAATGATCTTCCCAACTTCCTCCAAAGTCCAAAACACATGTCCTAAGCAGATCTTCAAGAATTCGGTTGGTTCTTTTTTATAGTTGGTTTATCTTCAGCCATACAAATAACAGTAGTGACTCCAATAGGGAGGATACTATCAAATGTACCTAAGTATATACCATCACTTGATACCAAGTTCATTATCTAGGATTGTGGCCCTTCAAATGGAGAAGATGATATGCTCCTAAACAACTTTCTATAATCATCCATAAAAGATGTTTGATCTAGTGATCCGCAAATAAACTCATCCGATATGGAAGAAGACACTTAAAGCCAACACACAAGTTCAAAGGCATCACTTACAAACCAATAATAGAGGCCACGAGACTTATTTAAAATAATCCCTCTCCCATTTAGTTATTTAACATGAGGGATTTTAAAATATATATGATACAAAACACATAATAGCATGCTCGATAAAATAACACATAATAATGACAATAAATATGGAAAACATAAATTCCAACTATTATGGCCTCATCACATGATCAAATAAATTCCAACTATTAAGGTTTCTGTCTTCTCGCTTCCCTTTAAATCATGGCTCTAGACACCGGAATCTTTCTCCACGGCAAGGAGCCTCAATCGCAACCCTAATCCTGTAATTAATTACATCCATCGATCATATACTCTACGAAGGAGTTTAGATCGAACAGAAAATTAAAACCTAACACGACAAACGATCGTGATTTTACTATTACAATCATGCACCAATATAAAATAACCTCGATAGGTACTAGGGTTTAATTCATATATAAACATACATTCAGACTATAATAGTTGGATTTAGAGTTCTTGCAACCACTTTCGATGACACATGTCACTCAAATCATGATATATTTATTGTGAAATTTTCATTTCCAATTAAATTTGAATTAATATTGAACAATTTCATAAGTTATGAGATGCCTAAACTCAACATTAGTACTGGAATCATGAATATCATCAACAAACATTAAATATTTTTGGAAATCCACAATTGGTGTTTAGATTTAGGAAGAATTGTCGTGCTTATAACCATGCCAATAAATTGGGAGGAGATTAGTGGTTAAACATTTCTTTTTACATATAAGTGCATTAATTCAAACATATGATAAATTTAGTCATAAATAAGGATGGAGACTCTAACCCAAGAACTTGTTTGGATTAAGAAATATACCTTCAAATTCCATTAAGTTAAAACAATGTACATGTAACAAGAGCCGACATCGAAGGATCAAAAAGCAACGTCGCTATGAACGCTTGGCTGCCACAAGCCAGTTATCCCTGTGGTAACTTTTCTGACATCTCTAGCTTCAAATTCCGAAGGTCTAAAGGATCGTTAGGCCACGCTTTCATGGTTCGTATTCGTACTGGAAATCAGAATCAAACGAGCTTTTACCCTTCTGTTCCACACGAGATTTATGTTCTCGTTGAGCTCATCTTAGGACACCTGCGTTATCTTTTAACAGATGTGCCGTCCCAGCCAAACTCCTCACCTGACAATGTCTTCCGCCCAGATCGGCCTGCCGAGACGAGCCTTGGGTCCAAAAAGAGGGACGATGCCCCGCCTCTGATTCACAGAATAAGTAAAATAACGTTACATCCACTCTATCGTGGTATACGAATTTCACGGTGTGTTGAGGTGTTGGTGAATCGAAATTATATTATTTGAGGGAACAATATGGTTTTTCAATTCAAATGTTTTGACCTATGTGTTTATTTACATGATTCTCAGGTTTTTCATTATCGCTTTCAATCATATTGTTGTTATACTTAAAGAAAACAAATTTATTAGTCCTAATTATATTGATTGGAAACAAAACTTGGATATTGTCCTAACTGCTGAAGAGGACAAGTTTGTACTCTCTGAGGACTGCCCCTGAAATGCCCGATGAAAACTTTAGTGAAGAGGAGAAAATAGCGTATAGGAAGTGGGTCAAGGCAGATGAGATGGCACAATGTTACATTTTTGCTTCCATGTTAAATGTGCTGCAACATCAGCATCAGACCTTACCTACTGCCTATCACATGATGCTTAATCTCAAGGAACTTTTTGGACACCAGAGTCGCTGCTACGTAGGAGGCTATGAGAAATTTGATGACGACCACCATAGCTGAGGGGACACCTGTGAGTGATCATGTCCTCAAAATGTTGGCTCATTTAAATGAGATGGAAGTCCTTGAAGCTGAAATCGATGGGAAAACCCAGGTCAATATCGTTTTCCAAATGCTGTCCAAGAGTTTTGAGCAGTTCCGCCTGAACTACAACATAAACAAGAGGTTGTATTCATTAGTGGAACTTCTGACAAAACTCCAATCGGTAGAGGGATTGTTTCATCAAAATTCTCAAGTTTGCATTACTGAAAATGTTTCTGCTTCTAAGCCGAAAGACATAAAGAAGAAGAAGAAGAAACAAAATCCTTCAACAAAGAAAATGACTGGACCTTAAGTGGCTGGGCCACAAGGTGCCGTGAAAAAGCCGAAGGGCAAGTATTTCAACTGCAAGCAGCTTGTACATTAAAAAGTGGATTGTCCTCGTAAAAAGAAGAACAATGGAGATACATATTTTTCATTAGTTGTTGAAACATGTTTAGCGGTATTATATACCGGTTCCTAGTATGTAGATACGATAGCCACTGATCATGTCTGCAATTCAATGCAGGTGTTCCAAGAAACTAGGTGACTCAGTGAGGGTGAGATTACCATGCACATGGGCACCGCTGTGAAAGTAACGGCCATTGTAGTGGGAGATATTTATTTATCTTTTCATGAAAACAAGTCTTTGGTTTTGAGCAATTATCTTTACATACCTTGTTTTAGAAAGAATTTGATTTCAGGTTCTAAACTATTTTTGGATGGATATTCTTTTACTTTTGATGTCAAAGTTGTGGTTAAGAAAAATAGAGTTATTATCTATTTTGGTGCGTTGGTTGACAATTTATATACTCTTAATCCAATAACTCCCACGATGTAACAAATGGAAATTAATAACACATATTATAAATCTAATAAGAGAAAGAACCTTCAGAAATGAACCAAACATATCTTTAGCATCTATGGTTGGGTCATATTAACTTGAGTATGATTCAAAAGTTGATAGTCGATGGACCTTTAGGTTCTTTGGAAGTGGAAAACTATCCAACCTGCGAGTCTTGCTTGGAAGGAAAAATGACCAAAAGGCCTTTTAAGGCCAAGGGGTATAGAGCCAAAGAAGTGTTGGAATTGGTTCATTCTGATTTGTATGGACCTATGACTATTTAGGCAAGAGGTGGTTTTGAATAATTCGTCTCATTTATAGATGATTATTCGAGATATGGGTATATTTACTTGATGCGCCGCAAGTCTGAGTGCTTTGATAAGTTTAAAGAATATAAGGCCGATGTGGAGAAACGTCATGGTAAATGTATCAAAATATTACGATCTGATTGTGGTGGGGAGTACCTCTTAGGAGAGTTTAGGAGTTACTTATCAGAGGTTGAGATTCAATCCCAATCATCTGCATTGGGTACACCCCAACAGAACGGTGTGGTAGAACGAAAGAATAAAACTCTTATGGAAATGGTTAGATCAATAGTGAGTTATTCGGAATTACCGAATTTGTTCTGGGGGTATGCTGCAAAAATAACGACATACATTCTGAACTTGGTACCTTTTCAATCAGTACCCTCTACTCCCACAGAATTGTGGACTGGGCACAAACCTAGTCTAAAACACATTCGGATTTATGATAGTCTAGCACATGTGCTAAAGGGAGATGCTGATAAGTTGGAATCTTATACGGAAGTTCGTTTGTTTGTGGGCTATCCTAGAGTAACAAAGGTGGTTTATTTTATAGTCCTAAAGATCAAAAAGTCATTGTTAGCATGAATGCCCATTTTTTAGAAGAGGACTATGCCATAAGCCCATGAGTAAAATTGTTCTATAATACTAGCAGTATAAGATGAGATACCACAAGTGACTACACCGCGTGTCACAAGTGATACACAAATACCGGTAGTGCTTCATCGTAGTGGGAGGATTGTTAGACAACCTGGTAGATTCATGTTCTTGGGAGAGTCTTCGAACTTGATCCTTGATGAACATGAAATAGATCCTTGGACTTATAATGAAAGACTCCAAGATAAAAATACGATATCTTAGCAAAAAGCAATGCTCTCAGAGATCGAATCTATAGATTCTAATCAAGTTTGGGAGCTTGTAGAACCACCAAATGGTGTAAAAGTCATTCGATATAAATGAGTCTACAAAAGAAAAAGAGGATCAGACTGGTGTTTGAAACACTGAATTGCTAACCGTATGTAATTATCCGATTCGGGATCTATACAAGATATGATTAACGTGCAAGGGAAAATGAATCATATCTTTCATCATAATAGGTGAAGATGAACCAGTTCTAAGGTCAGAACTGCCGAACTATAGATAGAGCCTGAACCTCTCGATCTTCTATTGTATTCCTCGCTTTAATCTCGAACGTTGTGTGGTCAACGATCCTTTGAGAATTTCGGCCGCCTTCTACTATGAACATATGTGATTTTTTCGGGTGTTTAGAAGCGGCCATCTTAAGGTTTATTTATAGACTACAATAGGGATCTAGAGAAGGATTATGATTAGGTCTCCTGATGGGCTTAGGAGTCCTAATTCAGTCTAAACACACTTCTTAAGCCCATCAATAATAACTCGATACATTAAGGAGTTATTATTGAACTACAATCCCAAATCTATATTAAATATGGCCTCCTATTTATTATGTGCACGTTTATGTCCCTATGTTTAAGATATCGAATGTTCATTAATTAAATAAATTACTCACAGCTCAATTAATTAACATCTAATTTCAAGAGTAGTACCACTCAACTTTATTATCATGTTCGAATAAATCCACCTGCAGGGTTTACATGATAATCCTTATGAGCTCCTCAAGGAGACATCATCATCCTAAATAATTTGGACAGTATTTCATTCTATAATCAACGGCACACCATATAAACAAAATTGTATCCCAATTTACGGAGCTTATTGATTTAATGAATAAATCTCACCCATTGGTAAATAAAAGAAACATATATCGAGTATACGTGCCCATTATTATATAATAATGAAAAGGATGCATATCCATAATAATAGAGACCTTCTTCTATTATATAGTCAGTATAAATCGAACAACCTTAATTGGTCATGCTCAATACATACAAAATTTACCAATGTAATTTTATAATCATGATAGACTAATATTAAATTACACTACAACCATTCCGATAATTTATCCAAAATCATCTTGGTTGTGCCATTTATAATCTATAAGGAACTGATGACATGATCTTCTGTGTGGCACCACACACCATGTTATCTACAATATAAATTAATTGGTCAATTGTAATAACATATATAACAAATATAAAATGCAAACATTTGACCATAAAAGATTCTCATATCAAAATAGATATTCATACAAAAGCTAGACTTATAGTATACATCCTAACAATCAGAAGGTGGAAACCTTTAAAGCAAGGCTTGTTGTGAAAGGGTGTACTTAGAAAGAAGGGATCGATTATGAGGAAACCTTTTTGCCGATAGTCATGCTTAAGTATATCCGGATTCTTATATCTATTGCTGCTCATATGGATTATGAGGTTTGGCAGATGGATGCCAAGACAACTTTTCTTAATAGAAGTCTTGAAGAAAACATCTATATAAAGCAACTAGAGAGATTCATTGTAAAGAGCAAAAAACATCTTGTGTGTAAGCTCAATTGGTTCATTTATGGAGTGAAACGAGTTTCAAGATCTTGGAACATCCATTTTGATGAGGTAATCCAGTCTTTTGAATTTATTCAATGTTCGGATGAGTCTTGTGTATATAAGAAAAGTGATGGAAACATGATGGTATTTCTTGTACTATATGTAGATGACATCTTGTTAATTGACAACAATGTCAGGGTGTTGTCAGATGTAAGGGTATGACTGTCCAAACAGTTTGCTATGAAGGACTTGGGAGAAGGTGGACATATTCTTGGGATCAAAGTAATAAGGGATTGCAAGAAAAGAATGTTATGCGTATCTCAAACTTTATACATTGACACTATCCTAGCTCGTTTTAGGATGTAAAACTCCAAGAAAGGTTTTTTACCTTTTAGACATGGAGTGTCTTTATTTAAGGAGATGTGTCCTAAGACACTAAAGGAAATAAAGGAAATGAAAGCAGTTCATTATGCTTCAGTTGTAGGAAGCTTAATATATGCGATGCTATATACAAGACAAGATATTTGCTTTTTAGTGGGCATGGTTAGTAGATATCAAAGTAATCCAGGACGAGGATATTAGACTGCCGTAAAAATATTTTAAAGTACCTGAAAAGGACTAGAGATTATATGCTAGTTTAACAGGTAAATTATTTATTCCCTGTGGGTTACACGGATTCTGATTTCCAATTAGATGGGGACAACAGTAAATCTACCTCGGGGTATGTGTTTACCTTTGGAGGTGGAGCCATAGTATGGAGGAGTGTTAAGTAGAAATGTGTTTCGGACTCCACTATGGAAGCTAAGTATGTGGCAGCATCTGTGGCAGCAAAAGAAGCTATATGAATCAAAAACTTCTTGATGGACTTAGAAGTGATTCCTCATTTGCCCAAAGCTATCACAATCTATTGTGATAATAGTGGTACAGTAGCAAACTCGAAGGAACCACGAGCCCATAAGGTAATTAAACATATTGAGCGCAAGTACCACCTGATATGAGATATCGTAAAGTGAAGGAAAGTTGTTGTCTCCAAGATTGCATCAGCCAATAACCTAGTAGATCCTTTCACAAAGGCCCTTCCGGTGAAAGCCTTTAATGAGCATGTTGAGGGGATGAGAATTAGATGTATGGCAATGTTTATGACAACATAGTCTTTTAGTATAAGTGAGATTGTTAGGATGTATACTATAAGTTTAGCTTTTGTATGAACATCTATTTTTGATATGAGAATCTTTTTGGTCAAATGTTTGTATTTTATATTTTTTATATATGTTATTGTAATTGTCCAATTAATTTATATTCTAAATAACATGATGTGTGGTGTCACACAGAAGATCATGTTATTAGTTCTTTATAAATTATAAATGGTAGCTCACAACCAAGACGAATTTGGACAAATCATCGAAATGGTTGTAATGATGTGGATAGGACGAATGACCCATTAGATATAAAGATCTAAGAACCTAACGTATAAGGACAAGCAGTGGATCTCCCTAAATTGAGAATCTACTTTGATCTTACTTAGAATAAAAGAACCTCGACCCGTTGGCTATATAATCAGTCAAATGACCTTGATAAGTTCTTGATAAAATGAATACCTCACAAAGAGAGAATTCAACGCACAAAGCATAAGCTTAATTTTCGTATTCAATAATGAGCTCCTTTTACAAGTAATCATAAGTCATATTTATAGGTTAGAAAAAGACTCTTGAGTACCTATATTAATACCTATCACTCATGGAGCCATTATAAAGCTTTTGTAACTTAAAACTTCATTATTGAGTCATTAAATGACTTTTGTAACTTAAAACAACATTAAACTCAATTCACACGACCCTTTAACTACTAAATAATGCATGGAGTCTTGATTATTCCATGGACTTGATATAAGCCACGAATTTGTTGGCCCATGGTCTTCAAAATATATCTTCAAGCCTAATTTAGCATAGTGCACTTCATTAAGTGATCTCCAACCCAATAACATTCACCATTGGGCCTTCTTTGGACTTCTCTTGCACATTTTCTTTCATTTCAGCAACAATGATCATCAAGGCCTCTTTAAGCTTCTTAGTCCGTGTTCTAATCGGACCTTCTTGCATGATCCAAGGATCTTTCTTTCTTGCATGATTGTGCATGGATGGATCTCCATCATGTAATATAATTTGGTATTAGTCTATGTTGACTATACCATTATACTAGAACACTTTGTGTGTATTGAGCAGGATCAATTGAGGTTATTCTATTTATACTAACTATATAATAGAACAAAACCTCTGTTATTATGGACGTGCGTTCTCTTAATCCCTCCCTATATAATAATGGCACGTATACTCAATTTATGTTTCTTTAATTTATCAATGGGTGAGATTTATTCATTAAATCAATAAGTTTGGTAAATTAGGATACAATCTTGTTCATATGGTATGTTGTTGATTATAGAAGAAATTTGTGTCCTAATTATTTAGGATGGTGATGTCTCCTTGAAGAGCTTATAAGGATTATCATGTAAACCCTACAGGTGGATTTATTTCGACATGATAATAAAGTTGAGTGATACTACTCTTAGAATTAGATGTTAATTAATTGAGTTGTAAGTAACTTATTTAATTTAGGAACATTCGATATCTTAGACACAGGAAGATAAACATGCTCATAATAAGTAGAAGCCCATATTTAATATGGATTTGGGACGGTAGTTCAATAATAACTCCTTAGTGGACCGAGTTATTATTGATGGGCTTAAGTAGTATGTTCGAGCCGAACATGGGCCCATTAGGAGACCTAATCCTAATCCTCCTCTACCTCCCTGCTGTAGCCTATAAATAAATTTTAAGCCAGCCGCTTTTAAATGTACGAAAATCTCACATATGATTTTAGTAGAAGGCGGCTGGAATTCTCAAAGGCTCGTTGCCCACACAACATTCGAGAAAATGTGAGGAATATAGCAGAAGATCAAGAGGTTGAGGCATCATCGATTGTTCTATCATCATATTTGATTAGTCATCATTTTGCTGTAAAAAGGTATGACTCGTTTTCCACTGCATGTTGTCATATTTTGCATAGACCCCAAATCAGAATTGTATAGAGTTAACGATCAGGTAGTTTCATCAAAAGAAACTTAAGAAATAGGCCCTAGTATCCTAAGGAAGGAGGATTCAATCTTAAAGGCTACTTTGACTCTAACTATGCTAGCTGCAAGATAGACAAAAAAAATACAAGTGGAACATGTCAATTTTTGGGAAATAGACTTAACATGTCAATTTTTGGGAAATAGACTTGTATCATGGTTCTGCAGGAAGCAAATATCAATTGCAACATCTACAGCAGAAGTAGAATATGTTGCAGTAGGAAGTTGCTGTACTCAAATCCTCTGGATACAGCAGCAACTTAGAGACTATGAGATTGAAGAAAAAGAGATCCTAATTCTCTATGATAATACAAGTGCCATTGCGATCACCCATAACCCTGTTTTTACTCAAGAACAAAGCACGTAGATATCAAATATCATTTCATAAGAGACCATGTAGAAAATAAAGATGTTGTATTAGAGAAAGTTCACACAGATCTCCAGTTAGCAGACATTTTCACCAAGCCTCTATGTGAATCAAGGTTTTATATGCTAAGAAATGAATTGGGAATTCTGAAATTATGAGTGAAATGAAAAGTTGCAGAAGCCTAGGGGGAATCCCTATATCTTTGCTAAAAGTAGTAAGTTTCTTACTGGAAGTTGTGGCTCCATACAACGCTGTATCCATAAAACTTACAGCAAGATCAGTAAGTAAGTAAAACAAGCAGCAGGAGGATATAACATTTATGTCAAGGAGTATTTATTACTCTGCAACCTCGTACAAGAAGCTGCAACCTTAAAAAGTAATAAATTAGGTGACAAATCACACGCCTATCCTCGCATTTAATGCAAGTCTGCACGTGTGTCAGAATTCAAAAATATGCAGTCAGAGGTCATAACTGCCATATTTTGGATATTTGCACTTTGACCCCTTCATTTTTTCACAAACATCATTGGATCAACCCTTAAAGTTTAATCTTATCCCTTGATTTTACAATAAGACATTTAAACAATCTCTTGGTATTTATTCTTGATCATTTTTACAAATCTTCCAAGTACCAAACACAAAACATTTTTTCTCTTCGTAACCTCCAAAGACTTACAGTGTTCATCCACTTTGAAGAACATCATTTTACAATGGCAGCATGACAAACCATTATCCTGGAAGGTTGTCTTATCAACCAGGAACATGTATACACTTTAGAGCCATACGATCCTTCCATCCTCACATGTATTTTTGATTGCTTGGAAAGGTCGCAGATTCTAGGTCTGCTAACCACTATCTATGCTGGTTTTTCCATAGAATCGGTCTAGAGATTCTATACCTATGCCCGAAGGTCAGAAGAAACAAGATTCACTATTCTTTTCAGAGTGGATGAAGATGAAGAGGAAAGGGAACTGTCCATAAGGGACATCATCACTGCATTCAGCATGTCTGCAGAAAGGGTTGACTCCCAGTCAACTCTTGTCCTATGGCGATGACATCTTTGAGGTGATGTGGAACCTCTTCAAGCAGAGAGAAGTTGGGGCCGAGATAAAGAACAGTGTGCCGAATAAGCTGTTAAATCGGAGTTTGAGTTTCTTCATGACATATGTGCTTACTCTATTAAAGGCAGAACCAGGAGTTGTGACAAATGCACAAACCTCTGCTTTAGGCTTATATCAGCCATAATAAAGGGACAGAGGGTGAACTGGGCGCGATTCATCCTTAAGCAGCTATGAGAGGAGACAAAGAAGGAGACTGTAAGGAAGAGTTATGGGATTACTATCTGCTCCCTTCTCTTTAAGCTTCGAATACAACTTATTGCTCATATCCCAATCCCCATTGGCAAGTTCCTTGGTGAGAAAAAGAAAGGGAAAACCTTGAAAAAGGTTGTTGCCAGCTGCTGTTAAAGTAAGAAAGAAAACCAAGGATACAATAGATGGATCCTTGTCTCTGAGAGACGAAGCTGTAAGTGACTCTGCCATAGTTACTTACAGTGAATCAGAGGTTGACAGCAGGTTAGAAGAGAAAGAAATGAGGTAAGAAGCCCAACCTGTCAGTTCTGACTCTAACGACTGTATCCTACCTATCATTAAAATGGCTCCAAGGAGAGCAGAGTCAGAGTCATCAACTTTCACCAATGATGATGTGTCCTTGGGGAGGAGGAAGATAAGAAAACTTGTCAGCCTACGCAGCAAGAAAAAGAAAGTTGTAGCAGACGCTGCAAGAAGAAAATTGCAGCAACTCCTCTATCCCAGACCCTTGTGGAAATCGAGTCAAATGAGCAGCCAGAGCAAGAAAAAGGACACTTTCAACCAGCTACTGCAAGAGGTCTGATCGATAAGCTTCCACTACTTTTGAAGATGAGATAAATAAGCAGTACAATCTCTGGAGAAAGATGAGATTTTCTAAGGGGGAAACTCTGCTGCAATGGAGTGAATTTCTCTCTATAGAGAAAATTGTCCTGAAGTGGGCTCAATCAGATGATATCCTCCATCTCATACAACCTGAGTTTGTAGAGTTTGTTCACTTGGAAAGATCTAAAGGAACGGCTGCTTAGGGTGCACTAGACAAAGGGAAGAGCAAGGCTGCAGAAGAGAAGAAGTCTGAAGAGCAGCCGATGAAAGCAATAAGGGAGGATGTGCAAATCACCTTGGCCCCTGGCTATAAGAAGGGGTGATGACTTGGCATTTGCTGAAGAATAGATTCGCAGCTTTGGAGTGGAGCAAGCAGAAGAGGTGATGCTGCACTAGCTCTGTAAGCTAGTGTTAAGGAGAAGAGGATGCAGCACACTCCAAGGAGGCAGCAGGGAGAAGGATCATCTGGATATAGCTCAGACTTGCCTGCTTATGATCAAGTGGTTAAGGACCTTTCTGCGATTGTCACTCTTGAAGTTGTAGAAGAGGAGGCTCAGCTGCTGGATTATGGCTATCCCCCTGTACACATCTATCATGAAGTTGCTGTAGCTTCACCTAAAAGGGAACCGTCTGTAATAATCCGAGAAGTTCTTATAGATATTGCAGATGTTGAGATTGTTGATGATGTGACCATGAAGGAAGTTGTAGAGGTGGCACTCCCTATATTGGCTGAGGTAGCAATACAATAAGTTGACATCTTGGAAGAGACTGAAGATTCAAGGCTAAAGATGGAGGCTGAAATTCTTACAAACATAGAACTTACAGTGTCTCAAACTATTAGCTCTGCAAGAAACTTACCTGTGTAGCAAGCTGAAGAAGTTGGAGGAGGAGAAGAAGAGGTGGTTGCAGGACTGGTCATTGAGACGGTGTCCTCTCTGAAGACCTTAAGTGAGGCGGCTGTTGTGATAGTACTCACTGAGAAGCTGAAGACCTCTAAAGGGGTGGCTGTTGAGCCAATACCCTTAGAGGATGATAAAGTAGAAATTATGGCTGAAGTAACTACAGTGCAGCTAGAGACACCTCATGAGGAGGTTGAATCTGCACCTACTACATGCTTAACTGAATCCAACAAGGATACAACAGAGTTAGTTACTGAGGAGGCCGATGAAGAGATGGAAGATGAAGCTCCTACCTCCTACATTTTTGAGAAGTTCACTTCTTTCAAAGGAACAAGCTCAAGATGGAGCTTTCATGATGATGAAAATGAAGATGAAGATTGTAGTTTGGTGGTGGTGGACCGTTTCTCGAAATATGGACATTTCATGGGGTTGAAGCATCATTTCTCAGCCAAGACGGTGGCTGAAATTTTTGCACGGGAAGTAGTTCGATTGCACCAGATACCCGCCTCGATGGTATTTCATAGAGATTCGATTTTCTTAAGTTTATTTTGACGAGAGTTGTTTAAGGTGGCGGGGACTAAACTATGGATGAGTTCATAATGTCATCTAGAAACGGACGGTCAAACAGAGGTGCTAAATCGATGTGTGGAGACCTATCTCCACTGTTTTGCTTCAGAAAGGCCAAAGACTTGGGGCAAGTGGTTATCATGGGCTGAATTTTGCTACAACACTGGATTTCAGTCCGGAGCTGGGACAACCCCTTTTGAGGTAGTTTATGGACGCCCACCACCCATTGTTATCCCCTTTTTACCTGGGAAAGTCCGTGTACAGGTGTTGGCAGTTTCACTGCGAGAATGAGACAAGATTTTGGGGGATCTGAGGGTGCATTTAGAGCGGGCACAACAACGGATGTTAAGGGAGGCAAATAAGCATCGTCGGCCTTTGGAGTTTATGGTGGAGGAGAAGGTGTACCTCAAATTTTGTCCGTATCGCCAATGTACCTTATTCTCGGGAAGAAATGCCAAGCTAGCTCCTCGGTTCTTTGGTCCGTTCGAGATGGAGAAGCGAATTGGGGCCGTAGCATATCGTCTCAAACTACCGGAAGGATCTCGCATTCACCCTGTTTTCCATGTTTCACTGCTTAAACCAGCTGTGGGCGGAGCTGCTGTGTCGCCTACCCTTCCGGAAGAATTGTTAGCTATTGACGTTCCCTTCTTGCCGTCAACAGTGATGAGTCGTCGGTAGGTTCAGCGTGATGGGGAGTCAGTTGAGCAGGTGTTGGTTCGTTGGTTCGGTCGTGTTGTGGAGAACAATACTTGGATGGATGTGGTGGATTTGAAGGGGCAGTTTCCGGAGTTCAGCCTTGAGGACAATGCTGTTCTGCAGATTGATGGAGTTACTTGGGTGAAGATTTAATTAGTTATTCATTTATTTAATTGTTTAATTATTTATTCCCATATTTGGTTTATAGTTGACGGGCTTTTTGCATGGGCCTTAGAGTTATTTAAATATTAGTTCACGTACCTTAGAGGGATTATTGAGATATTGTGCTATTGTGCAACAGTGCGTTGTGGCAGAGAGTTATCTCTGGGGCCTCAGATTCTGAGGAGTTATTGTTATTTCAGTGAATTTGCCTTAGTAATCGTCTTAACTCTATCAAAGTCATCTCCTATTTCATGTGCTAATCCTTATAATATATATAATATACTTTGATAAATCATATAAAGAAAAATAAAAAATGAAAGGAGGGTTTCAAATAGAAGAGCAAGAATACATTTCTCCAAAAAGGGAAAAACGCCCTTTCTTCTCTCTTGATTTGAATGTATTTTTGACTTAAACTTTCTAATTTCTTCTTTGAGTTATGATATTTCATGACTTTTAGCATATATTATGAAGTCTAAAGATGTTCTTTGGAATTAGGGTTGAGATTAAATTGTTTATGAATTTCTTGAATGAAACAAAATAGGTTGCTATGCTATAATTCCATTTATGCACTACTTCTCTGTTCGTAAATATTATGGGTGATATACGAATCGATTTAGGCTAAACCCTTTTGTCATATCTAGTATATGAAGTGTAGAACATGTGTGTGAAATTTAAGAAGATTCAGAGTTAAACTTGATTTTCTATGATTTTTCTAAGATAAGCTGTCCAAAGACAGTTTTTTTTCTCCTTTTTGGGTCTAAATCAAACAATTTTCTTGAACTGTACCCTTCGATTTTATGTATGATATTTTTCTATGATTTGGAAATAGTTCTTAGGTAAGTTCAGAATTTAGTAAGCTATATGGGTTATTGTTGACAGACTAACATAAGTAGCTCACTTTATACCGATCAAGATGACATATTCGATGAACCAACTAGCTAGCAAGGTTATACATTGATGGAGTAGTTTGAATGCATGGAGTTTCGGTTTCGATTGTTTCTGATAGAGATCCATGATTTGCTTTTAAATTCTTGAAGAGCTTACAATCAGCAATAAGAACTAAACTAAACTATTTCAGCCACTTTTTACTAAAATCATATGTGAGATTTTTGTGTGTTTAGAAGCGGTTGGCTTAAAACTTATTTATAGGCTACAATAGGGAGCTAGAGGAGGATTAGAATTAGGTCTCCTGATGGGCTTAGGAGTCCCATGTTCGGCCCGAACACACTACTCAAGAATATTTGCATAGTCACATAATAGTGTTAGATATCATATTCTGAAAATTCACCATTTTTCATTATCTACATATATAAATAAAATTAATTCTATAAACTAGTTTTTCACTTCAATTTCAACTCAAAATCAGTCTATATTGAAAAATTTATCAAACATTATCAATTTCATAAAACAATTTCATATTTTCACAGAATTTAAATAACATGTTGAACTATAACATATAAAAATATCAACTAAAACTAAGATTTACATAATTAGTTATGAATTTTCTAAGTTGGCTGAAAACAGGGTACTTTATATGGTGAAAATAAGTGTTATTGTAAAAAATCTCATAATTTCAGTTTTACTTGAAAATTCCCAAGGTAAATTTTCTCTCGTTCTTAAGAAAAAATAATATAACTTAGTAAAATATGGCTTATGAATATGATTTAAATAAATAGTTATAAATTTTAGAACTATACTGAAAATAGGACATGATCTATGCAAAAAACAACCTGTGTTGAAAAATTCAGCATAAATCATACAAAAATTCCAAAAATTACATACCAATTTCCTGTACGTACCTAAGAATTGGTTCTAAAACATAGTAAAAGATCATACATAAATTCGAAGGATACAGTTCAAAAACATAATTTGATTCGAACCTAAAAACAGAACGTATGTTCTGCAAACAGGACTGAAAACATATTTTCTGGTAAAAATCATCATAAATTGTACAAGGTTCTAAAAATTACATGGTAAATTTCTACATCTCTATAAGAACTTTTACTACAACATAATCAAATATGGAATATATATATATTTTCAATAATTAGTTATGAATTTTATAACAAAACCAAAAACAGGACATTACCTACCCAGAAAACCGACTATGTTGTAAAATTTGACATAAATCGTACATCTCAAATAATTGCATACTAAAATTTTGAGCATACCTAAGAACTGTTCTAAATCAAAGTAAAAGATCATACATAAAATCAAAGGGTATAGTTCAAGAAAATTGTTTGATTCAAACCCAAAAACGAGATAAAAACTATCTCTAAACAGCTTATCTTAGACAAATCATATAAAATCGAGTTTAACTCCAAATCTTCTGAAATTTGACACACATGTTCTCCACTTCATGTACTAGATTATTTAAAAAGGGTTTAGCTTAAATCGATTCCTACATCACCCAGAATATTTACGAACAGAGAAGCAGAACATAACCGAAATTATAGCATAGCAACCTATTTTGTTTCATTCAAGAAATTCATAATGTTGGTCCCAAGTAGTGTCCGAGGTTCAGAGGGGGGGTGAATGAACCTTGGTCAATTTTGCAAAACAATGGAAAACTTTTCTACTCTGCAAGTTACTTGAACTTGCAGCGTCACATTGTTACTGCTTACAGCACTAGGATGCAGTGCTGCACGCTGTAACCTAAAGTTTTATACGCAGCGGAAAAATAACGTTTACAACACAAGGCTGATTTTCTCAATATGCTTCTTTCAAAAACGTTTAATGTTTATGTGATATGTAAGATCAGAAGGTAAAGGCACAAATAAGTAAAACAATTAAACACGTATGGCTTATAGTGGTTCGAAGGTGGTGTAATCATTCTACGTCCACTCTATTGCTCTTCGAGCAGGAACTTTGTTAAACAAGATTGAATTACAGGACTCTCCTAACAATCTATCAACTTTACAAAGCAACCACCTACTGAAGTCCAGCGTATACACAGCAACTGCAAACTTCAAAGGCTAACCCACACAAGGTTCTACACTCCCACACAGGGAAATTGCCTAACTCTAGACAACTTATACGAACAGCAAGGATCTCTCCTATCAACTGTTCGACACCACTAAAACAACCTAAGCACACAACAACAAAGTTAAAAGAAATAAAAAGGTTTCTTCAACTGGTGCGACGAAGTGAGCTTCTGAATCCGTTGATGGATCTTTCAGCACTAAGCTTGTTTCACTTCAGAGGTTGAGTGACTGAAACTGATAGTAGGCTTGAATATTTGTATCTTGAAAGCTTGTGAGTTTTTGCTCGAATGTTTTTGTATCAGAAGATTTAGTTCAGTTTTCAGTAACCAACTTCAGTGTATCTCTTCCTCTATATATACTTGTAGGAGAAGATGTCCGTTGAAGGAGACATCTCTCTTTTGAATTTGAAGTAGTCTGATCAAAGGCATGGCTCGCATTTAATGCGACTTGACTTTTTCTTTTGGAGCATTTAATGCGGTAGTTGCGGCTCGCAGCTTTCTGCAGCGCGTCAGTCCACATGGCGTCTTTGTGTTGGCTCCGTGTCTGCTTCTTTGATCTTGTCTCGAACGGCTCTATTTATGCTTGCTTGAATCTTTATTCCTCGTACTGCATTTATCCTTCCTAGGATTGCAGGATACATTATGTTGAAATTGGCGCTGATTAGCTTCTCTGAACTGTAAGCTTTGCGCTGTATCCTAGGTCTTTGTGCAGTTAATGTATACTTGCAGTGCTGCTGTAACTAAGACCTTCTTGCAGTATCTTCTGGCAGTACTGCTGTATTCTTTCCTTGCAGTACTCCTGTATCCTTTTCTTGCAGCGATGCTGCACTCTGTTCTTCCTTCCTCAGCTATGGTGCTGTAATTGCTTTCATACTACGATGTTGTATCTATCTTCTTGCAGCGATGCTGTATCTGCCTTCTTGCAGCAGCTTCCTTTTCTCGAAAGGCTTAGATGCAGCTTTGTCATTGTCAGGCCTCCATCTTTCAGCACTTAAGATTAGACTCAAACATAGTCTATATATTCACTTAAACATTGTGAAGAATGGGGTACTTAAAACTTTCTATTACAAATGTGTTTTATCACATCAAAATCTAAACATCGAAATTCCAACAATTTCCCCCTTTTTGATGATGACAAAACCTTTACATTATTTCGTTTATGAAGAAAGATTTTTACTTTACAGATTATCACAAGATCAGGGTTACATGCTTGAACAGCTTCATATGACAGATATAAACGCTAGATTCATTAAAGATGTATCATGTTATTCCTTTATCACTAAGCATTAGGAAAAAATATAAACAGCATGCATAAGTTCATAAGGATTGAACTCTGAACATAAAAGAATCTAAAATTTCTTCATTCACTGAAAAAAATTGTACAAGGCATACATATATTACAGCATGGATCACAATAGAGTAAATACATTACTGAAACAGGGACCTTTTTGTAGACTGTTCTTCAGGTCTTCTTTCAACAAACCTTTCAAGGACTTTTCTTCCTCTTGATCCTTTCCACCAGTCCCTGATGGACTCTTGATAGGACTCTTCTTTCTTTTCCATAATTACAGGAATTTGAATCCACCTGAGCCAGAAGTCCTCACAATATGGCACAATCCCGCCATGCTTCACTAGGTCGATATAATATTTTTGAACTTCAAGTTCTCATTTCCTAGCGAGCTGCTCATATCTCCTCAATGCAGTCTTGCAGGTATGATATCTGCTAAATTTGTCTTTCCTGCATAGAGCTCTAAAGTGTCTAAGGTATTCTGATCGTTTATACACTGTGATCGCCTCAAATGATGGATTCCTGTCAGTAGGCAGTCTGATTTCCTTGAAGATGTCAAACCTCCAAGCCATATTTTCACCTTCAAGCCTCTGATCCATTAGAACGGAAACTTCTGCGGAGATATTTTCAGTGTCAAGGCAAGGGATCTCTTGAGGAGGGTATTGATAGGAGTCCTTGGAAAAAATTCTCCTCTCACCAATTACTCCGAGTCTTTGAATCCAGGCATATGGATCTTGTTCTTCTCTTTGGCGCCTTTGACTCTCAGACTCTTCCCCACTCATCATCTTCCTTGAGCCTTGCTGCTGGCCTACATACCCTCTCTTTGTATGATGATGAGAGGGAGGTGCTACATCTTTACTTGCAGCTCTGCTGGATGCAGCGCCTGCTGCTGATCTTCTTGCAGCACCAGCTCCACCAGCTCCTCCATCATCATCTCTTCTCTAGCGCTTGGAAGATGGGATGTCAGCCGTAGCAGATGATCCAGACCTCCTCCTCCTTCTGCTAAGAGGTTGCTGGTCATCATCTTCATCTTCTTCTTCAGCTCCCCCTAAGCTCCTGTATCTATCTTCTCCTATTTCCCCCTTTCTGGCATCATAAAAAACCGGGGGCTGAGCAGGGGCAGCTGGGACCACCTTGGAACGTGGTCTTCGGGTTGGTTCGGGGGCGGCCTCAGGAGCGTCAACATACTAAAGGAAGGCTCGGAACATGATGTCCCTCAGTTCTCCAACAATTACCTCCAGGTTCCCCAAACGGTCGTCCACACTTCTGGTTCGCTAAGATTGATCAGTTATGCGATCCAGAAGTGTCTACAGGATGAGGGAGTGAGTATTCAGCCTGTCAGAGGTATTCTCAGCATGGCGCTTGCACAGCCTTATTTCCTGACAAGTCTGTGCAGCTTCAACTTTCAGCTCTCCCTCCATCCTGACCCGTTCCATGTAAAGCCTGTGGGAGTGATCATTCAGCGTCCTCTTGATCATCCCAGGTAAGGCTTCAAGGTCCTCCTTGAAACCCGTTATGGTTTCAGCGTGTAATTGGGCAGCGACCCTGAGACTTTTGCGCATGGTAGACTCGTGCTCCTGGAGGACGTGCACCAGATGTCTAACCGCGGCTTCAACTCAGTTGATCGATTCGTCAGGAGTCAGCCTTGAATTCAGTCTTGTTAAGGTGGCAGAGGATGCAGTGAATGGTATTACAGCTTGAATAATCGGAGCTGCATCCTGTCTTGGCACCTCAGCAGCAACCTCATCATCATGATTGCTGGTTTGAGAGCTTGTAGAGTTTGAGGATGTGTGCTCTTCTTCTTCTTCTGCCTCCTCTTCACCGGATGAGATTTGAACAGGATCTACTCCGCCAGATTTTGGCCCATGAACAGCTATGTTGCGCTCCTTCATCATCCTTGCAAAGTCGGCATGAGTAACCTCAGCTTCCTCAGTAACCTCTGCTGCTGTAACCTTGGAAGGTTCTTGTGAGCATGCAGCAGCTGCAGCATCAACCTCCTCTTGAGGTGTCTCTAGCTGCACGGGGGTTACATAAGCTACTCCTTCTGTATCCTCTGTGGGTACTGTCTGAACAGCCTCCCCAACAGAGGTCTTCTCCAAGGACCCCGTCTCCTCGGCCGGTCCTGTAACTTGGACAGATTCCGTTGCAAGAATGGGTTCTTGCAGCTCTGGTTAGTTTCTTGCAGCATCCACAGCATTCAGCACTGTACGCTCCACTGCTGCAAGAATTTCAGCTTCCACCCTGCTTGTCTCTTCAGCAGCTGCTTTTTGGGTGGTCGCCTGCTGTACTGTTGTCTCCACCAGTACAGGGAGTCCTGCCTCGACAACTTCCTCCGTGGTTGCATCATCGGTGTCTTCAGCAAGTTCAGAGATTACTCCCTAAATGATGGCTAACGGTTCCCTTTGTGAATCTGCAACAGCAGCATCCATGCGAACAGGGGAATCGCTATAGTCCAACAGTTGAGATTCTTCCTCCTCCAAAGGATCCAGCGTGACAATATTGGAGAGGCCCTCAACTACTTGCTCGTATGCAGGGGAGTTCATAAGGTGTGAACTTGAACTTCCTTCTCCCTGCATTCTCCTAGGAGTATGCTGCATCCTTGTCTCTTTCATACTCTGTTGCAGCGCCTGTTGTAGCATAGCTTTCTCAGCTTGCTCCACTCCCAGGGTGTCGATTTGCTCTCGGGCAAAAGCAACGTCATCGTCCCTTCTAACAGCCTCCGCAGCGGAGGCAAGGAAGACCTGCACATCCTCCATTGCTGCTCTCATCGGCAGCTCTACAGAGTCGGATTCTGCAAGAGCTTTTCCCTTCCCTTTGTCCTTTGCTCCCTGAGCAGCACTGCTATCACCAAGCTCCTGTACTTTTGCTGCATATTCAAGTTGCAGGAGTGCCAATATATCTTCTGATTTAGCCCACTCCAAGACAGCTTGCTCGACTGTCAGGAAATACTTCCACTTCAACAGGATTTCCCCCTTAGCCAGCCGTTGGAAAGATGGGATCAAGCACTGAAACTTTTGTTTGTAGACGAGCTTCTTCTTCAGTTGGCTTGTCCCGGAGCTAATATGGCTCCTGAAGTTGATGTGACTCATCCCCAAGATTTTCTACCACCTCAGAACGTGTAGAGAGTTGGGAATCAAGAGCTCCTTCTTGATCCCAGGGCTGATGTGACTCATCCTCAACAGCAACTACTGCCAAGCTTGCTGTAAACCCTTGGGAAGCAGCAGCTGTAGCAGCCTTCTTCTTGCTGCGCAGGGCCCTTCTCACCAAGGGTGCATCATCATCAGAAGACGAGGATTCAGTTTCAGGTACAGCCTTCCCTGAACTCCTCTTGATGACGGGAAGAGGATCTTGAATGTCCTCTTATTCCTCGTTTCTCCTACTGCATACTGCTTCATCTTGCAGGGCCAAGGTAGCATTCTTTTTGTCTTTGATTTTCTTCCTTGCTGCCCTAGCTTCTGCTGTCTTCGGTTGGGTCTTACCATTCTTCTTCTCCCCTAGATATTTCCTGAGGGGGTGGGGGTCTGTGCTGCAAGTTGAAGACCAAGCTTGCAGAGCAAAGAACAAATAGTGATACCGTAGCTCTGACGCTTCGTTATCTTCTTTGCTTCCTCCCACAGCCTCTTCATCATGAACCTCGCCCAATTCACCTTTTCTCTGGTCAGATAGCAGACATGATCCGGAACCGGAGATCTGTACACTTGTCATAACTCCCTGTTCGGCCTTTAATGGAATATGCACAGATATCATGAAGCAGTTCAAACTTCGGCTTGAAGAGCTTCTTTGGGGCGCTTCTCTTGATTTTAGCCCCCGCATCCCTTACTCGAAAGAGATCCCACATCTCTTGAGCAGATGCCTTCCCGTAGTTCAGCAACTGACTGGGGGTCATACCTCTGGCGGAAATGCTGAAGGTGGTAGCGATGTCTCTAACGGTTAGAGACCACTCTTCCTCGCCTGCATCCATCGTGAACAGGATGCAATTCCTGTCCTCCATCTGCCTGGCGTAGGAGTACAACCTCTGTACTGACTCCACAGAGAAGCCAGCATAAACGATTGTCAGCAGCCCTAGGACTTGGGTCCGCTGAAGAGCATCGAAGATTCTTCTAACGAGGGGCTTCATCATATAGCCTAGAAGCATAGACATGTTCCTGGTTGATCAGGCGTCCTTCCAAGATGATGGTTTGCCTGGCTGCCATAGCTTTCTTAGAGAGAAAAGATGAAGAGTTCGAAGATTTGGACTTAGGAAAATTCTTGCGAAATGAAACTTCTCTCTCTCTAGGTGATGGTGAATAATGATTTCGAAAATCACGGTTATGGGGTTTATGGCGGAATTTAAGAGACGTGGAGTAAGATCAACGGTTGAGAAAATTCAAAGAGAATTGATCTTACGGTCCAAGAAAAAGCGGAGATGTCAAATCATCGCTTTAATTATTACAAGGCGTGGGCTACTGAGCGTAACCCTTCCACTTCTGACACGCGCAGACTTTGCATTTATTGCTGAAAGACATGCCCTTTGCCACCTAAATAAATGACTTTTTAAGGTTGCAGCATCCTTAGTACGAGGTTGCAGAGTAATCAATACTCTTTTGAAATAAATGCTATAACCTGGTGCAGCTTGAACTCCCGATTTATGATGTATTGTAATAATATATAATGCAGCGTTGTTTGAACCCAGCACTGTAAGAAGGCATAGCTTACAGCACTATACTTACTGCTTCTCGCAAACATGCAGATGTTCCCCCTTGATCTTTGCACTTTATTTTTCTCCTCATAACTTAAGAATTCCCATCTCATTTCTAAGTATAGAAAACCTCGATTCACTTAAGGGCTTAGTGAATATATCTGCAAGCTGGAGATCCGTGTGAACTTTCTCAAGCACAATATCCTTCTTTTCTACGTGGTCTCTTATAAAGTGATGACGTATATCAATGTGCTTCGTTCTTGAGTGAAAAACAAGGTTATGGGTAATTGCAATAGTGTTTGTATTATTACAGAGAATTGGAGTCTCTCTTTCTTGAATTCTATAATCCCTAAGTTGCTGTTGTATCCAGAGGATTTGAGCACAGCAACTTCCTGCTACAACAACTCTGCTTCTGCTGTAGAGGTTGCAATTGAAGTTTGCTTCCTGCAAAACCATGAAACGAGTCTATTTCCTAGAAACTGACAAGTCCCACTGGTGCTCTTCCGATCAATCTTACAGCCTGCATAATCTGAATCAGAGTAGCCTTTAAGTTTGAATCCTCCTTTCTTGGGATACCATAGGCCTACTTCTTGAGTTCCTTTCAGATATTTGATAATCCTTTTGACCGCTGAAAGATGTGATTATTTTGGTGCCGCTTGAAATCTTACATAGACTCCTACTGCAAACATGATGTCTGGCCTGCTTGCTGTAAGGTACAGTAAGGATCCGATTAGGCGTCTGTACTTTGTGATATCAACGTCTTTACCATCTTCATCTTTGTCAAGGCTTATTGATGTCGACATGGGAACCGATATTGCTGCACCATTCTCAATGACAAATTTTTTGATAAGCTCCTTCGTATACTTGACTTGACTGATAAAGGTTCCTATAGACAGCTGTTTTACTTGCAGCCCGAGAAAGAAACTTAATTCTCCCATCATACTCATCTCGAACTTTGACTGCATCAGGTTGGAGAACTTTTCACATAGCTCTTTGTTGGTGGATCCGAAGATGATGTCATCCACATATATCTGTACTAGCAGTACACTTTCTCCATCCTGTATTCTAAACAAAGTCTTGTCGATTGTTCCTTTCTGGAAACCATTCTCTAGCAGATAGAGAGATAAGGTGTCATACCAAGCTGTCGGAGCTTGCTTAAGTCCGTACAGAGCTTTATGTAGCCGGAACACCTTCTCTTCTGCTTGATCTTCAAAGCCTGGGGGTTGTTCGACATTGAAATTCATGTGAGCTGCATAAGCCAGAAAAATCCTTATTGCTTCCAATCTTGCTACTGGAGCAAAGGTCTCATCAAAATGAATTTCTTCTTCCTGGTAGTATCCTTTGGCAACTAATCTTACCTTGTTCCTTATGACGAGTCCAGATTCGTCTAACTTGTTCTTGAAGACCCACTTTATTCCAATTACTCCTTGATGGATTGGTCTTGCTACTGTCTTCCATACTTGGTTTCTTTCAAAACCATTTAGCTCTTCTTGCATGGCCTGTATCCAGTTGCTATCTTGCAGTGCCTCTTCAACATTCTTGGGCTCTATCTAAGATATGAAGCATGCAAACATTGCTTCATAAGGGATGGATCTTCTTGTTCTTACGCCAAGTGATGGATCTTCTATGATAAGATCCCTTGGATGATTCCTAAGCCATGTTCTATCAGGTTCAAAGATATGTTCTGGTCCAGGTTGCTCCTCTTGTTCCTGTAATGCAGGAGGTTCTACTGCTGTAAGAATGTTCGCTGCATCCGAAGTTGCAGCTTTCTCTTCTTTGTCTTCTTCTGTAGGCAGAACTCCTTCTACATATGGAACAACATTCTCTTTCCTTGAAGCTATCTCTTCAAGTAGCTCTTTCAACTTCTTGGTGTCACAGTGTGGTTCATCAAACACCACATAAATAGATTCTTCGACCATCAAGGTTCTCTTGTTAAATACCCTGAAGGCTCTACTTACAGTAGAGTAACCTAGAAATACTCCTTCATCTGACTTCGCATCAAAAGTCTTCAGATGTTCCTTTTTATTGTTAAGAATATAGAACCTGCATCCAAAGATATGCAGATAAGAGATATTTGGAGTATATCCATTCCAGATTTCATAAGGAGTTTTGTCTAGATCCTTGATGATTAGACATCTGTTCTGTGTGTAGCAAGCAGTATTAGTTGCTTCAGCCCAAAATCTCTTGGGTACTTCTGCTTCAGCTATCATTGTCCTTGCTGCTTCTTTGAGGGTTCTATTCCTCCTTTCAGCTACACCGTTCTGTTGAGGTGTTCTTGCAGCAGAGTATTCATGTCGAATACCATTATCAGAACAGATTTCTCAATGAATTTATTTGTGAACTCAGTTCCTCTGTCTAATCTAATCTTCACAATACTCAAGCTCTTTTTATTCTGGATTTTCTTCATGAGATCAGGTAGCTTGTCTTGAGTTTCAGACTTCTTTGCAAGAAAGATTGTCCAAGTATATCTGGAGTAGTCATCTACAACTACGAGAGAGTACTTCTTCCCACTTAAGCTTACTAGTTCTACTGGTCCAAAAAGGTCCATGTGTAGAAGATTTAAGATCCTGTGAGATGACTTTTGAGACTTGTCTTTGAATGAGCTCTTAACTTGTTTTCCTTTCTGACAAGTTCCACAGATATTTTCCTTCTTGTATGCTACGTCTGGCAATCCTCTTACAAAGTCTTTCCTTGCTAGCTTTCTGATAGTCTTGAAGTTCAGATGGCTTAACCTCTTGTGCCACAGCCAGCTCAGCTCTGGTGGACTCTTCACAATGAAGCATGTAGGTTGAATAAAAGAGTTCCAATCAGCTAGATAGATGTTTCATTTTCTTGTTCCTGTAAGCTTGACTTCATTTGAGGTGCTGTCTTTAATTAAGCATTTCTTGAGGTTGAATTCCACTGTGTATCCTTTGTCATAGAATTGACTGATGCTCAGAAGGTTGTATCTGAGTCCTTTTACATAGGATACATTCTTGATCTTTATGTTTCCTTTGACTAGGCATCCACTTCCTTTTGTGCTTCCTTTGGAATCATCTCCAAAGATGACCTTTGGTCATTTGCATTCTTAAAAGTCTTTCAGAGAATCTTTACTGCCTGTCATGTGCCTTGAGCAGCCGCTGTTAATGTACCATACATCACCGCTGCAACCTGGTACTGAAATCTATAAAAAATTCAGACAGATTTAGGTACCCATATCTGTACGGGTCCTTTGGGGTTAGTTGCTTTAGGAGCCCAAACTTTCTTAACAGTCACTATTTTGCTATAAGATTTGTTGGTTCTCTGAGTATATGCAGTTCTGCTTTTGAACTGCCTGTTAAATGTGTGTGTAGAGCTAACGAATGTGTTACCAACACTTTTGTGGTGTGGTCTTCCACCATACTTCCCTTGAGTATATCCTCTTTGAGGTTTAGACATGTAAGTCTCAGTATAAGTGGGAAAGTTTCTTCTGTGCTACAACTTAGTTGGTTGCTGCGTCCTCTTGCTGCATACAATAGATGGCTTCTGCTGCAGCCAGTTCTTAGATGCAGGCTTACTTCCTGCAGTTGAGCATTCGGGTTTCTTCCCCTTATCCATCATTGTTGTCTTGTTCACGATCTTCACAGAGTCACATAGTAACTCTTTCACCATTGGGGTTTCAGCTTGAACAAAGTTTACAGCTCTGGATGTACTTGTTGTATTCTGAGAGATGTGATTGATGTAACCTAAGCCCAATTTTTCAAAAGGACTTCTGTTTTGATTTATGCAATCTCTTTTTTTGGTGAACGTACTCATTTTTTACTGCAAGATTTCCTTCTCAGATTCTAGCTTAGTAACCAGCAGATTTAATCTAGAGACTTCCTTTTGCAGCTCACTACACCTTGAGTTATTAGACTCACGTGCAGCCGGCATTTTTATAATATCAATATTCTTGCTTTGAAGGATCTTATTGTCGATTATCAGGTTCTCATTTTCAACCATTAGTTCCTCATGAATTGAGTTGATCTGCTCGAAATCACTCATGATCATTTTTAAGGAGTGGATCATGTTCAGCTCCTCACTTCCAGGTATGGACAACGGTTGATAGATTACCTCATCTTCTTCGTTGTCCTCGTAGTCTTTAGTCATTAGGTATATTAGCGCTTCTTCATCAAAGGAGGAGGTCTCAGTGTCGCTGTCAGAGGATTCTGCAGCTTTCAGTACTTCCTTCGGAACTACTGTATCATTGGCATTTTCCATCTCTCCTATGATAGCTCGAAGCTTGTGCCTTTCCTTTCTTCTCTTATCTCTCATCTGCTCTCTTTCTCCTTCAGGATACTTGTGCACTGTTGGGTATGGACAGTTTCTTGCATAGTGTCCTGGTTTCCTATAGTTATAACATAAGTCAACATTGCTTGTATTTGATTGTGGAGAAGAGGATTCCTGAGGAGGTGGATGACTTTTTCTAAAGTCATTCCTCTTGTTGAGGTTGATGTTGCTGCTATTGTTGTTGCTCTTTATGAACCTTCTAAATTTCTTTAGAAGCAGAGCCAGAATAAATCCACCTGCAGGGTTTACATGATAATCCTTATGAATTCTTCAAGGAGATATCATCATCCTAAATAATTAGGACACGTATTCCTTCTATAATCAACAACACACCATATAAACAAGATTGTATCCTAATTTACAGAGCTTATTGATTTAATGAATAAATCTCACCCATTGGTGAATTAAAGAAACAGAAATTGAGTATACGTGCCCGTAATTATATAAGGATTAAGAGAACGCACATCCATAATAATAGAGGTTTTGTTCTATTTTTAGTCAATATAAATAGAACAGCCTCAATCGGTCCTGCTCAATATACACAAATTGTACTAGTGTAATTTCATAGTCAAGATAGACTAATACCAAATTACACTATAATCATTCCGATGATTTGTCCAAATTCATTTTGGTTGTGAGCTACCATTTATAATTTATAAGAAATTGATAATATGATCTTCTGTGTGGCACCACACACCATGTTATCTATAATATAAATTAATTGGGCAATTACAATAATATATATAACAAAAATAAAATGTAAACATTTTATTTTAGTTTTTGTAGTGTCTAGTGTCAAGGAAAGTGAGTATTCGTTGTATTAATTTCAAGGTATTTTTGAGTTATTGGTAAGGTGTACTATTGGGGTAATTCTCTTGCCCTACTTTTGAAAATATATTCCCCTTTTACTGAGCAAAAAAAAAATGCAAACATTTGACCAAAAAGATTCTCATATCAAAAATAGATGTTCATACAAAAATTAGGCTTATAGTATACATCCTAACACCTTTTAAGCACTTGATGATTCTTTTTACTACTGTAAGATGTGATTCTTTTGGTGTAATTTAAAATCTTGCACAGACTCCTACTGCAAGCATGATGTCTGATCTGCTTGCTGTAAGATATGGCAATGAATCCTATTAGGTGTATGTACTTAGTAATATCCACATTTTTTATGTCCTTATTTTTATTAAGGCTTACACATGTATTGTCATGGGGACTGATGTAGTAGATCCATTTTCTATACAAAATTTCTTTATAAGTTCTTTTGTGTACTTGACTTGACTGGTGAAGGTTCCTGGATTTAGTTGTTTTATTTGCAGTCCAAGAAAGAAACTTAGTTCTCTCATCATGCTCATATCAAACTTTGACTGCATCAAATTTGAGAACTTTTCACAGAGATCTTTGTTGGTAGATCCAAAGATGATGGCAGCCACATAAATTTACACAAGAAGAATACTTTCTCCATCTTGAATTCTGAACAAAATCTTGTCTACTGTTCCTTTCTGGTATCCATTCTTCAACAGATAGAGGAATAGGGTGTCATACCATCTTCTTAGAGCTTTTTTAAATCCATACAGAGCTTTGTGCAGGCTAAATACTTTCTCTTCTGCTTGGTCTTCAAAACCTGGAGGTTGTTCCACATAAACTTCTTCTGATAGAAGACCATTGAGGAATGCACTCTTTACATCCATTTGATATACATTAAATTTTTTATGAGCTGCATAGGCTAGAAAAATCCTTATTGCTTCCAGTCTTGCTACTAGAGCAAATGACTCATCAAAATCAATTCTTTCTTCCTAGCAGTATACTTTAGCAACAATCGTTGTTTTATTTCTCACTACAAGATATGATTCATCCAGCTTGTTCTTGAACACCCATTTGGTTTCAATTACTCCTTGATGAGATGGTAGGAATAGTATGCTATACTTGATTTCTTCCAAAACCATTTAGCTCTTCCTGCATGACATGAACCCAATTACTGTCTTGAAGAGCTTCTTATATGCTTTTTGGTTCTGTTTGAGAGATGAAGCAGGCAAACATTGCTTCATGGGGAATTGATCTTCTTATTCTTGCTCAACAGATGGATCTTCAATAATAAGATTTCTTGGATTGTTTCTTTGCCAAGTTCTATCTAGTTCAAAGAGATGCATAGGTCTTGGTCATTCCTCATCATGCTATAAGATAGTAGGTTTTGCTGTTGTAAGAGAGTCAGCTGCATCCAAAGGTGTGGGATCTTCCTCTTTATCTTCTGTTGGAAGTAGAACACCTTCAATGTAAGGAATATTTTTGTCTCTTATGGGGGTTATCTATTCATCAGGTTCATCCAGCTTGCTTGTGTCACAGTGTGGTTCATCAAATACTACATGAATTGATTCTTCAACCATCAAAGTTCTTTTATTGAATATCCTGAATGTTTTACTTACAGTTGAGTATCCAAGGGACACTCCTTCATCTGATTTTGCATCAAAGGTTCTTAGATGCTCTTTTCCATTATTGAGGATGTAGCACCTATATCCAAATATATGTAGGTAGGAGATGTTTGGTGCGTATCCATGCCATAGTTCATATGGTGTCTTATCAAGATCCTTGTTGATCAGACATCTGTTCTGAGTATAGCATGCAGTATTTGTAGCTTCTGTCCAAAACCTTTTGAGGATCTCTGCCTCTGCAATCATTGTCCTTACTACTTCTTTAAGAGTTTTATTTTTTCTTTCAGCAACACCATTTTATTGAGGTATTTTTATAGCAGAGTATTCATGACAAATACCATTATCAGAACATAATTTCTTTATTAATTTGTTGGTGAACTCAGTTTCTTTGACAGACTTTATCTTCACAATGCTCAAACTTTTCTCATTTTGTATCTTCTTCATAAGATCAGGTAGCTTGTTTTGAGTTTCAGATTTCTTGGCAAGAAAGATGGTCCATGCATATCTGGAACAGTCATCTACTACCACAAATGAATATTTCTTCCCACTTATGCTTACTGGTTCTTCTGGTCCAAAGAGGTCCATGTGTAGAAGGTCTAAAATCCTGATAGATGACCTCTGTAACTTGTCTTTGAATGAGCTTCTTACTTACTTGTCCTTCTAACATTCTCCACAAACATTCTCTTTCTTAAATGCCAAATCTGGCAGTCCTCTCACTAGGACTTTTCTTGCTAACTTTTTTATAGTTTTGAAGCTCAGGTGACTAAGCCTTTTGTGTCATAGCCGACTCAGCTCTGGTGAACTCTTTACAATGAAGCATGTTGGTTGAATAAAAGTGTTCCAGTCTGCAAGGTATATGTTTCCTCTTTTTGTTCCTATAAGCTTGACTTCATTAGTTTTGTTGTCTTTGATTAGGCACTAGTTGAGGTTGAACTCCACAGTGTATCCCTTGTCACAAAATTGACTGATGTTCAGCAGGTTGTATTTGAATCCCTTCATATAGGATACTTCATTGATTTGAATATGGTCTTTGATAAGATTTCCAGTGCCTCTTGTGCTTTCTTTGGAATTATCTCCAAAGATGATCGTTGCTCATTTGCACAGTTGAAAATCTTTTAAGGCTTCTTTGTTGCCAATCATGTGCCTTGAGCAGCCACTGTCTATATACCATGCTTCACTGCTGCATCCTGTCAATAAAACCTGTAAACAATTAAAACAGATTTAGGTACCCATATCTGTACGGGTCCTTTGTGGTTAGTTTCTTTTAAAACCTGAACTTTCTTAACAGAAATAGTTTTTTTGTAAGTATTGTTGGTTCTCTTTCTATAGGCAATTTTGTTATCATACTGCTTGTTAAATTGTGTTCTGAAACTTTTTATGTTTTACCAACACTATTGTAGTGTGGTCTTCCACCATACCTCCCTAAAGTATATCCTCTTTGAGGTTTAGACATTACAGTCTTGGTATTGGTGGGATAGAGATTTTTGTGCTGCAACTTAGTGGATTATTGTATCTTCTTGTTGCTTACAGCAGATTGCTTCTGCTGCAACCTGCTCTTGTATACAGGCTTACTTCCTGTGGTTGAACTCAGGGGTTTCTTACCCTTGTCTATTATTGTGGGTTTGTTTAAGTTTTTTTCAGAGTCACTTAGTAACTTATTTTCCATTAAGGTTTCAGCTTGAACAAACAATACATTTTTAGATGAACTTGCTGCATCATGAGAGATATGAGCATTGTGTCCTAGGCCAGACTTCTTAAAAGAACTCCTGGCTATCACAGACACTCTTTTGCATCTTTAATCGATTTTCTGAAGACCTTTATGGTTGATTACTAGTTGTCCTTCTCATGCTCTAGTTTAGTAACTAGCAGATTGAGCCTTAAGACTTCTTTCTGAAGCTTGTTGCATCTTGAGTTGTCAGACTAAGATGCTGATAGCATTTTAGCTAATTCTAAGTTTTTACTTCTTAGATTCTCATTTTCAAACTTTAGTTACTCATAAGTTGAGTTTATATGTTCAAATTCACTCATAATCCTTTTGAGGGAATGGATCATGTTCAACTCCTCATTTTCACGTATTGAATGAGGTTGGTAAATTACCTCATCTTCTCCACTGTTCTCGCAATCCTTTGCCATCAGACGGATCAGTGCTTCTTTATCTGAGGATAATGTTTTGCTATCACTTTCAAAAGATTCTATAGCTTTCAGTATCTCTTTAGTGGTTGTTGTATCTTTAGCTTTCTCAATTTCCCTAAGGAGAACTATAAACTTCTGTCTGTCATTCTTTCTTTTCTCTCTCATTTGCTCTCTTTCTCTTTCAAGATACATGTTGACCTTTGGATGTGGGAAATTTCTTGCATAGTGTCCAGGCTTTCTGCAGTTATAGCATAGGTCAGAAGTATTTGTATTTGTTTGAGGAGAGGGTGATACCTAAGGTGAAGGTTGACTTCTTTTGAAATCATTCATTTTGTTGTTCTTGATGAATCTTTTAAATTTTTCAAGGAGTAGTGTCATGTCCTCTTCTGCATCCTCAGCAGACAGCTTAGACTGTTTACTGCAACTTACAATTGTTGTATCTTTTGGACTTCGTGCTGTCAATGTAGTGACTTTGGAGTTTGACTCTTCAACTTCCTTCTTCTTTCGGTTGATGTTATACTCGAAGCCTTGAGGTCAGAGAAGAGGTCGGATAAGCTCATAGACTTCAGATCCATTGAGACTCTCATGGCAATGGTCTTGTTATCCCACTCAGCTAGAAGGGCTCTAAGCGCTTTCATATTTTTCTCTTTCTAAGTGTAGTGTTTGCCCAATTTTTCAAGTTCATTGACAACTGAAGTGAATCTTATGTCCAGCTATTCCAAAGTCTCTTCAGTCTTCATTTCGAAGAGCTCAACTAGTTGGGTAGCATTAGAGATCAAATAGTCTTCATTTCTAAGTGTAGTGCTTACCCAATGTTTCAAGTTTATTCACAATTGAAGTGAATCTTAAGTCCAGCTGTTATAGAGTCTCTTCAATATTCATTTAGAAGAGCTCAAATAGTTGGATACCCTCACATATTTGCTCTAATTGTTCCCAAATTTCCTTGGATGTTTTGCAGGTTTTGACCTTGCTGAAAGTTCCTTTATCCAAAGTTATGAATGGGGCATCCTTAGCCACATTGTAAAAGTTGGCTCTCTTCCTACCTTCATTATTCCACTCCAGTCTGGGTCTGGTTAGGAAGTTGATGGTGAAGATGCCCTTTCCTCCAGATCTCTTCCTAGCATAGGATTCACCTTTATAGGAATGATCGGTCCTTCAGTGATAACCGTCCACATTTCATCGTTCATTATTGACAGATGTGTCTGCATCCTTATCTTCCAGTCATCATACTCTTCTATGGAAAACATAGGCAACTTATGATTTGAAAAATCCATGATATGTTAGAAAATAAGTTGGTGCTTAACCCAACTTGCTCTGATACCACTTGTTGGTCCTAAGTGGTTTCGAAGGTTCAGAGGGGGGAGGTGAATGAACCTTCATCGATTTTAGAAAATCTTTTCAAACTTGGTACACTGTAAGTTACTAGAACTTACAACACAGGTTGACACAACTTACAGCACTATGGAATAGTACAATATGTTGTATCTTAGAGTTCTTACAGTGGAAAATGTTACTTTGACAGAAGGCTTGTTTTTTCAAAGATGCTTTCTTATAAAGGTTTCTTTTATGTTTGAAGGAAATGTAGACAAGTATGCAGCACATAATATATTAAAGTGAATAAGGCACATAAGGGCTTATAGTGGTTCGAAGGTGGTGTAATCCTTCTACGTCCACTCCATTGCTTCCCTGAGCAAGAACTTCATTAAGTAAGATTGGTTTACAGGTTACAACCTAACAATCTATCAACCTAACAAGTTAACACCTACTAAAACTCAGCTTTATATATAGTTGCTGCAAGTTCTAAGGTAAACCCACAAAGGATTTCTAAACACCCACAAAGGGAAATTGTCTTTCTCCTAGACAACTAACAACAATCAATACGGATAAATCCTTTCAATTGATGACACCTAAAATAACCTAACATACAACAAATAGGTAAAAGTATATATTTGTAATTTCCTCAACTGGTGCGGTGAGCTTCATCACTTAACCAGGTCGAGTAACTGAAACTTATATGAATACTTGAAAATATAGCTCGATAGTGCTTGGTCTTTTGAATGCAAATGTTTCAATAACCAGTCTCAATGCTGCTCGACTCCTATTTATACTTGTATAAAGATATCCGTTGAAGGAGATATCTCTTGTTTGAAATTAGGGTTCTGATCAAAGACATGGCTCACATTTAATACTTCTTGACTTATCTTCTCAGCTCATTTAATGCGGTGGTTGCGGCTCAACTTTCTGCAACCTGTTAGGTCACGTGTCATCTTTGTATTGGTTCTGCAGCTACAATTTTATTTTTATCTCAACCAGCTCTATTCAGATTTGTTTTAATCTTCGTTCCTCATATCCCATTTATTCTTTCTCAGATTGTAGGTTGGTTCACTTCTGTAGCTGTATTTAAGTCTTGTTGGAGTATTCAGCAAGTCTTTACTCTGTGCTGCATCCTTAAACTAATTGCAGTAACTTGATCTTATTGCACTGCTGTAACTTATTCTTGCAGTGATGCTGTAACTTCTTCTTGCAGCTGCATTGTTTTTTACTTTTCTTGTAGTTTCTTTATTTTTGCTTTGCTGGATACAGTAAGTCTTTTTTGGAGATCCTCCACCTTTCAGACCTTAGCTTACAGACTCAATTCTAATCTATATATATTCACTTAAATATTGTGAAAAATGGGGTACTCTAACTTCCTATTACAAGATTAGTTTATCTCATCAAAATCTAAAAATTGATATCCCAAAACTTTATGAGCCAGATCGATTCAATTTTTTATGTTTGACTAGGAATTTACACTTAGGAAAATTTTAATGTCAACAATGATAATCACTATTTGATATAAGAGATATCATTATTATCACCAAAGATAGTTTTGTGCATTTTCAACCACAAATCATGAAAATGGACAAAATTACCCTTCTGACAAAAAAGTAAAAAATCACGCACTATAATCTACGTTTGGAGTAGTCGAGGTGTGTCGAATCCCTCGAAACCAATTTTTGGTGAGTGAGAAATTAAATATCAAAGTTGGCCACTAGAAATGAGAATATGAAGGTCTTGAATGTAGGAGGTGAGCTTAACTATCTCACATAGGAAGATGCACTTTGAAAATGCAAGTATAAAAAAGATCATGTGTAAAGTCTTAGTAATCAAATACATTCTTTGAGTGGTATGCTTGGCAATACAGGTGCACGCACATGAGGCTCAGCTTAGCTTGGCTCGGCACAACACTTCTCGGCTCGTCTTAGCCCCATCCTAGACCGACCTAACCTCGATCGTGGGTCATAATCCTTGACAATTGGATTATGGGCTCTAGAATACAGCAAGTTGCGTAGTAACCTAGCTAGGATTCAGCAAGTAAGCTGCATGGTAACCTAGATAGTAAGTTGCATAGTAACCTAGAAGTAAGTTGTAAGGTTGCACCAAGCAACCTAGAAAATGCAGAAATGCATCCTGACACAAGTTAACTATTGGCTCTTTAAATGAGCTGCTTCTCTGCATTAATAAACCCATTATTGGGTCATTCAATTCTCATCAATTATCAAAAGTAACTCCCATGTTAGAGATCTTTATATAGGGGTCTTTTTGCATTTGTCATGTTTCAATCATCAACTAAAATCAATTCAAGAATGCAACTAAACTTCAAGAAAATGCAAATTTGAAATGAAGAAGAATTGAGAGATCAACACACAACGATTTTAAAGTGGTTTGCCTTAACTATGCCTACATCCACTGTATGAAATTTTCACTATAAGAATCAAACGAAGATCGCAAGTTTACAGAGCAAGAAACAAGAAAACGAAGAACAATTGAAACACCTTCTACTGCCTCACTTTCTAGCTCTCTGACTCTCTGTACAGTGTGAATTAGAAAAAAAGTAAAACTAGAGAAATGAACTCCACGATTTATAGAGCTCCCAGGATTTTGAATCACGGAATTTGGTTAAGTATCGAGCAAGAAACACGCCCCGCAAAACAGCCTATCTAAATTGCAAAAACCAAAAACAAGAAAACAAGAAATCAGCAATAACTGTATTAACTAACTTGAAGTCGGGTTTTTGAAAAATGTTTTTATTGTTAGGATGTATACTATAAGCCTAGCTTTTGTATAAACATTTATTTATGATATGAGAATCTTTTATGGTCAAATGTTTTGCATTTTATATTTGCTATATATGTTATTGCAATTGTCCAATTAATTTATATTGTAGATAACATGGTGTGTGGTGCCACACAAAAGATCATGTTATCAGTTCCTTATAGATTATAAATGGTAGCTCACAACCGAGATAATTTTGGTCAAATTATCGGAATAGTTGTAATGTAATTTGGTATTAATCTATCTTGATTATAAAATTACACTAGTACATTTTGTATGTATTGAGCAGGACCAATTGAGGTTGTTTTATTTATACTGACTACATAAATAGAACAAGACCTCTGTTATTATGGATGTGTGTCCTCTTAATCATTATATGATAACGGGCATGTATACTCGATATATGTTTCTTTAATTTACCAATGGATGAGATTTATTTATTAAATCAGTAAGCTCGATAAATTGGGATACAATATTGTTTATATGGTGTGTTGTTGATTATATAATGAAACTGTGTCCTAATTATTTAGGATGATGATGTCTCCTTGAGGAGTTCATAAGGATTATCATGTAAAAATTATTCCGACATGATAATAAAGTTGAGTGGTACTACTCTTGAAATTAAATGTTAATTAATTGAATTGTCAGTAATTCATTTAATTAATGGACATTCGATATCTTAAATATGGGGAGATAAACGCACACATAATAAATAGGAGCCCATATTTAATAGGGATTTAGGACGGTAGTTCAATAATATCTCTTTAGTGGATCGAGTTATTATTGATAGGATTGAGAAGTGTGTTCAAGCCGAACTATGACTCATAATCCTATCAGGAGACCGATTTTTATTCCTTCTCAAGGTCCCTGTTGTAGCCTATAAATAAGCCTCAAGTCAGTCATTTCTAAACACATGAAATTTTAGATACGATTTAGTAGAAGGTGGCTGAAAGTCTCGATAGCTCGTTGCCCACACAACGTTCGAGAAAAGATGAGGAATACAGTAGAAGGTCGTGAGGTCCAGGCTCTATCAATTCCTTGATCTACAGTTCTGACCTTAGAACTAATATCGATGTAAAAAGTATGATTCATTTATCCGCTGCGCGTTAATCTTATTTGCATGGACCCCGAATCAGATAATCGTATAGGGTTAGCGATCCGTGCTTCCAAAAATTGGTATCAGAGCCGTGGTTTTCTGACTCTATGCGATTAAATCGGTTAATTCTATTATCAATCGTATCTTAAAGCATGTGTATTTTAGATCGGATAATAGTAGGATATGCGAGATATTATGACTTTCTGCAGGAACCCTAAATCCAACTATTATGGTCTGAATGTATGTTTATGTATGAATTAAACCCTTGGATATGTCGAGGTTGTTTTTTGAATGTATGATTATAATAGTAAAATCACGGCGGGTTGTCGTGTTAGGTTTTAATTTTCTATTCAATCTAGATTATATGTAAACTCCTTCGTGGAGTATAGGATCGATGGATGTAACTAGATACAGGGTTAGGGTTAGGGTTACGATCCAGATTCGGTGGATTGTGGAGATTCTGGAGGCTAAAAGCCGCGACTGAAAGAAAAAGAAGAGGGCAGAACCTTAATTCGATGGAACTTTGGATCGTGGCGTGGAGATTCTGGAGGCCAGAAGCCACGGCAGAAAGAGAAGCGAGAGGGCAGAACCCCATTTGACGGCAAACATTTAAGAACACGATGATATAACGAGGCTATAATAGTTGAAAATTATGTTTTTCATATTTATTGCCTTATATGTGTTGTTTTATCAAGCATGCTTTTATGTGTTTCATATGATATGCATATTAAAATCCCTCATGTTAAATAACTAAGTGGGAGAAGGATTAATTAGTTTTTAAAATAAATCCCATGGCCTCCATTACTGGTTTGTAAATGATGCATTTGAACTTGCGTGTTGGTTTTAAGTGCCTTCCTCCATATCGGATGAGTTCATTTGCGGATCACTAGATCAAACTTCCTTTATGGATGATTATAGAAAGTTGTCTAGCAGTATGTCATCTTCTCCATCTGAAGGGACATAATCCTAGATAATGAACTTAGTATCAAGTAATGGTATACACTTAGATGCATTTGATAAGTATCCTCCCCGTCGGAGTCACTGTTGTTATTTGTATGGCCAAAGCGATACCAACTATTAATTTTATTTGTCATAAAGTTAAGTTGACAAGATAATAAAATTAATGGGTAAAACCTTCTCTAACAAATGTTTGAATTAGTATACATCCACACTATCGTGACATACGAAGTTCACGATGTATTGAGGTGTTGGAGAATTTAAATTATGTTGTTTGAGGGAACAATATGATTTGTCAATTTAAATGTTTTGACCTATGTGTTTATTTATGTGATTCTCAGGATTTTCATTATGACTTTCAATCCTCTTGCTGTTATACTTAAAGAAAACAAACATACTGGTCCTAATTATATTGATTGGAAACGAAACCTGGATATTGTCCTGACTGCTGAAGAGTACAAGTTTGTACTTACTGAACACTGTCCTGACATGTCTGATGAAAACTCTACTGAAGAGGAGAAAATGCTTTATAGGAAGTGGGTCAAGGCAGATGAGATGGCGCGGTGTTACATTTTGGCTTCTATGTTAAATGTGCTGCAACATTAGCATCAGGCCATGCCTACTGCCTATGATATGATGCATAATCTCAAAGAACTCTTTCGACACCAGAGTCGGGCTGCCAGACATGAGGCTATGAGAAACTTGATGACTACCACCATGGCTGAGGAGACACCTGTGAGTGATCATGTCCTCAAGATGATGGCTCATTTGAATGAGATGGAGGTCCTTGGAGCTGAAATCGATGGGGAAACCCAGGTCGATATCGTTCTCCAAACGCTGCCTAAGAGTTGTGAGCAGTTTCATTTGAACTACAACATGAATAAGAGGTTGTATTCATTGGCGGAACTTTGACAGAACTCCAATCAGCAGAGGGACTATTTCGTTAAAATTCTCAGGGATTTAGGGTAGTCCAGCACATGTGCTGAAGGGAGATGCTGATAAGGTGGAATCTCGTACGGAAGTACACTTGTTTGTGGGCTATCCTAGAGGAACGAAAGGTGGTTTATTTTATAGTCCTAAAGATCAGAAGGTCATTGTTAGCACGAATGCCCGATTTTTAGAGGAGGACTATGTAATGAACCACAAGCCCATAAGTAAAATTGTTCTTGAGGAAATGAGAGGGGATAATTCTTATGTACCGACGGTACAAGATGAGATACCACAAGTGACTGCACCGTGTGTCATAAATGATACACAAATACCGATAGTGTCTCGTCGTAGTGGAAGGGTTGTTAGACAACCTAATAGATTCATATTTTTGGGAGAGTCTTCAGACTTGGTCCCTGGACAACATGAAATAGATCCCTAGACTTATGACGAAGCACTCCAAGATAAAGATGCGATATCTTGGCAAAAGGTAATGCTCTCTGAGATAGAATCTATGGATTCTAATCAAGTCTGGGAGCTTGTAGAACCACCAAATGGTGTAAGAGCCATTGGATGTAAATGGGTCTACAAAAGGAAAAGAGGATCAGACGGAAAGGTAGAGACCTTTAAAGCAAGACTTGTTGCGAAAAGGTATACTCAAAAAGAAGGGATCGATTATAAGGAAATTTTTTCACCGGTAGCCATGTTTAAGTCTATTCGGATTCTTTTGTTTATTGCTGCTCATATGGATTATGAGGTTTGGCAGATGGATGTCAAGATAGCTTTCCTTAATGGAAGTCTTGAAGAAAACATCTATACGAAGCAACCAGAGGGATTCATTGAGAAGGGCAAAGAGCATCTTGTGTGTAATCTCAATCGGTCCATTTATGGACTGAAACAAGCTTCGAGATCTTGGAACATCCGTTTTGATGAGGTAATCCAATCTTTTGGATTTATTCAATGTTCGGATGAGTCTTGTGTATATAAGAAGAGTGACGAAAACGTGGTGGTATTTCTTGTACTATACGTAGATGATATCTTGTTAATTGGAAACAATGTCAAGGTGTTATCAGATATAAGGGTATGGCTATCCAAGCAGTTTGCTATGAAGGACTTGGGAGAAGCTAGACATATTCTTGGGATCAAAGTTATAAGGGATCGCAAGAAAAGGATGTTGTGCTTATCTCAAGCTTCATACATTGACACTATCCTAGCTCGTTTTAGCATGCAAAACTCCAAGAAAGATTTTCTACGTTTTAGACATGGAGTGCCTTTATCTAAGGAAATGTGTCCTAAGACACCAAAGGAGATAGAGGAAATGAAAGCAGTTCCTTATACTTCGGTTGTAGGAAGCTTGATATATGCGATGCTATGTACGAGATTGGATATTTGCTTTGCCGTGGGCATGGTTAGTAGATATCAAAGTAACCCAGGACAAGGTCAATGGATTGCCGTAAAACATATTCTAAAGTACCTGAAAAAGATTAGAGATTATATGCTAGTTTACCAGGCAAATGATCTATTTCCTATGGGTTACACGGATTCAGATTTCCAGTCAGATAGACAGTAAATCAACCTCGGGGAATGTGTTTACCTTGAGAGGTGGAGCCATAGTGTGGAGAAGTGTGAAGCAGAAATGCGTTTCAGACTCCACCATGGAAGCTAAATATGTGGCAGCCTCTGAGGCAGCCAAAGAAGCTGTATGGCTCAAAAACTTCTTGATGGACTTGGAAGTGATTCTTGGTTTGCCCAAAGCTATCACAATCTATTGTGATAACAGTGGTGCAGTAGCAAACTCGAAGGAACCACGAGCCCATAAGGCAAGTAAACATATTAAGCGCAAGTACCACCAGATACGAGATATCGTAAAGCGAGGGGAAGTTGTTGTCGCCAAGATTGCATCAGCCGATAACCTAGCAGATCCTTTCACAAAGGCCCTTCCGGCAAAAGCCTTCGATGAGCATGTTGATGGGATGGGAATCAGATGTATGGCAGCGTACATGACAGCATAATCTTTTAGTATAAGTGGGAGATTGTTAGGATGTATACTATAAGCCTAACTTTTGTACAAACATCTATTTTTGATATGAGAATCTTTTATGGCCAAATGTTTTGCATTTTATATTTGTTATATATGTTATTGCAATTCCAATTAATTTATATTGTAAATAACATGGTGTATGGTGCCACACAGAAGATCATGTTATCAGTTCCTTATAAATTATAAATGGTAGTTCACAACCGATATAATTTTGGACAAATTATCGGAATGGTTGTAGTGTAATTTGGTATTAATCTATCTTAATTATAAAATTGCACTAGTACATTTTGTATGTATTGAGCAGGACCAATTGAGGTTGTTTTATTTATACTGACTACATAAATAGAACAAGACATCTGTTATTATGGATGTGCATCCTCTTAATCATTATATGATAACGGGCATGTATACTCGATATATGTTTCTTTAATTTACCAATGGGTGAGATTTATTTATTAAATCAATAAGCTCGGTAAATTGGGATACAATATTGTTTATATGGTGTGCTGTTGATTATATAATAAAACTGTGTCCTAATTATTTAGGATGATGATGTCTCATTGAGGAGCTCATAAGGATTATCATGTAAACCCTGCAAGTGGATTTATTCCGACATGATAATAAAGTTGAGTGGTACTACTCTTGGAATTAAATGTTAATTAATTGAATTGTTAGTAATTCATTTAATTAATGGACATTCGATATCTTAAACACGGGGAGATAAACACACACATAATAAATAGGAGCTCATATTTAATATGGATTTGGGACGGTAGTTCAATAATATCTCTTTAGTGGATCGAGTTATTATTGATAGGATTGAGAAGTGTGTTCAGGCCGAACTATGACTCATAATCCTATCAGGAGATCGATTCATAATCCTCCTCAAGGTCCCTATTGTAGCCTATAAATAAACCTCAAGTCAGCCGTTTCTAAACACACGAAATTTTAGATACGATTTAGTAGAAGGTGGCTGAAAGTCTCGATAGCTCGTTGCCCACACAACGTTCGAGAAAAGGCGAGGAATACAGCAGAAGGTCGTGAGGTCCAGGCTCGATCGATTCCTCGATCTACAGTTCTGACCTTAGAACTAATATCGGTGCAAAACGTATGATTTGTTTATCCGTTGAGCGTTAATCTTATTTATATGGACCCCGAATCAGATAATCGTATAGGGTCGGCGATCCGTGATTCCAACATTTATAAGTGAAAATACAACTCTTTCCACACTTAGAAAAATTTCAGCCATTTCCACTTTCTTCTTATTTCTTCATGCATGGAGTTGCTTCCTGCTTGTGTAGCTTACTGCTATACACTACAGCATTATTTTAAAAACACTTGCACAAAATCTTGCATAGTTTTTTCATTTGCATCAAGCTTTGTTTTCTAACACCTAAATTTCATCATAGCTCGAGATTTGCGGTGCTACTATCTTTGGAGACGAAGTCGTTTTATTTTTGGAAGATGATACTCATGATCCAATGAACATTATCATGGAAAGAGAATTTTTCTCGACTCGAACTGCAGCATCATTGTAATAATATAGACTTTCTATAAATCAACATTTTTGTTTCTGTTTCGTTTGTTTTATTTTCGTTTGTTCATAAATTCTATCCATTCTTAAATACATATTGACAAAATGTTATGCTGAAACTACTAATTAATATCTTATAATAATATTTCTACTTTATAATATCATTATTAAGATTTTAGGCAGTTGGCATTTTTATTATGATTATTTTTTTTCGCTGAAAAATTATTGTCATACTAGACTACTAGTGACCGCAGACCTGTGAAATTTGTTACTAATAAATGATGGGCAATATATTTATTAAAAAGGAAAAGTTAAATTAGCGGAGCTCAACATTTCCCAGATTTTAAGGCGGAAACACGTGCAATAGCTAAAGCTCCATTTCCATACCAACGACACTTAATTACCCGAGCCTTTATTTAATTCTTCTGTCGACAAAAAGCATAACAACACAAACAATTCCACATCAATCGTGTGGGAGTTTCTCTTCCAATAATTAATGCGCTAATCCTCCCAGTTAGATATTTACTTTATTTTCTATACAATTTGGAAAAGGGTGTGGATATTAATAGCCAATTTCTTATTAATACACCCACCATAATATTTAGACAAAAATAACTTCATGTAAATTGACTAAAATATCTTTTTTTATTAAAATGAAAATTATAACCATTTTTCTAGGTCTTTTGATTATTTGAGATATTAGAGGAGTTAGAATAGAGTTTTCAAAATTTAGATAATTAAAAAACCCCCAAAATTATTTTAATTCTTATTTTCCTTTCCAAAATTTCCAAACCCTAAATCCACCAGCCATCACTCCATCTTAATAGAAATGAAATCGTGACAAATCATTACGCATCCAATAAGCTAAAGACAAAGTGCTGGGTAAGTCCATTTCATGGATCTCATTTTACGAGATGAGTCGGGTCAGATCGGATATAAGATGTATTAGGTAATAATTTTATATAATAATTTTGTGTGTATTAGATAATATTTTTCTATATATTAAGTAATATTTTTATATTATAAAATATATTTTGGGTTTGGTCAGACTATAAGAAAATATGTAATACTTTTATGTGTATCAAATAATACTTTTGTATTATATGATAAATTGGGTCGGGTCGGGTCTTATCAAAAACACGCGAATCTTAGCCCCCTTCTCTCTAACTTGAGTTTTTTTTCTTTCTCATGCAACATGTAATATTTTTATGTATTTGATAATATTTTTCTATTATTTACATATATTACACAATATAATATAAAAATATTATCTGATGAATATAAAAATATTACCTAATACATTCATAAATATTATATGATTTCTTATGTTCGACCGACCCGATTGCTTGGGATCCGTGAGACGATCTTACACAAGACTCAATAAAAATGCCAAAATTTTGTGCCAATATTATTGAAACTTTACAATAAATTGACATCAAAATTTAGAAGAAATTTTGAAATTATACATATTAACAATCTTGATTACAATAAGGAAAAAACAAAAAACTTGCAGAAACAAAGTTTTTAACAAATTACATCACTTATTTCTCCTTTCCACAGAAAAATTGAACACTAAAAACAAAGAAAATTGACATATGCATTCCTCCAGTTAGTAACAGCTACATTACATCGATTGAGGTAGAAGATTTGCAATAGCAAAGCTCCAAAATTACATCTTAATTTACAATAAACATTTTCCCTTGTTTTCATCAATATAAGATTATGAATTATCATGCTTTTTATTTCATATCAAAAAATATCCGCCACTTGCTTGCGCACAAATACACTGTGACATAGCATAGGGAAAGAAGAAAAGGGAAACCGGATACACAATGAAGGGAAATTCACGATGGACTGGTAATTTTTATTCTTTTATCACACAAGGATATAATAGGTATTTTAGGAAGGTCTATTAAGTAAAAAAGGAGATAAAAATTAATTTGAAGGGGTATAAAACAAAAGAGGTGTATCATAAAAAAAGGGGTGTCAACAGCCCTACCTTTGAAAAAAAGATAAAAACTAAATGTAACACCTCAATTCCATATATTAGTATATTAGAACCTTTCATAAGAATTTGGAATAACACTAGAAAAGAAGTTAAACAAGTCAATTTCATTGTCACAGACCGAGATCAACTATTATTTTTTATTGAGTTAAATGGAGTGGAAGAAGGATTAAATATTAGAAATCAACTATTGTTGTAAGAGACACGCTTAGCAACATACAGTTTTATTATATAATTGCAGATTTAAATGATTCACCTCATCAGGTCTTTGATCTTCAAGTTCTCAGTTTTCAAGTTTTCAATCTTCAAGTCTTCGGTTCAACTCTCTACAAGTCTTCGATCTTCAAGTCTTCAAGCTTTGACTTTTCAGCTGTTCTATTTTCTAAAAAACGTCCCCATAAATAAGTGCTTTCAACATTGAACTTTGAACTTATCAAATTACTTTAGTAGACTTAAGATTCGACAACAAGTAGATTAGAAATTCGACCAACCTAAATAGAGTTATTATCATTTATATTACAAATACATCCTAACAACTTTCAATCAAAAATTTAATTCTTCATTGATCTAAGATTCTTTTGATAGACCAAATAAGGTAACAATAACACTTCTATAAATCCTGGATTGATAGAAGAACAATCTTTATGACATAAATATGATACCTCACTGATGCAAGTCAGTTCTAAAATGATGAGACAAACAAACAAAGCACAGACATCAAAAAATAAACCTTCATGTCATAATTACATACGATTGATCAGTAGCCAACTTATTATCATAGAAACATGAAAAAAATTATTCAAAATTGAGATAATAAATATTGGCGATTTTAACTAATAGTGATGTGGTCAAACTAAACGGACTCCTACTTCAACTGAAATTAGGACTCCTATTCCAACTACAACTAGGATTCCTACTTCAACTATAACTGAGACTCTTTTTCCTACTGCAACTAGTCCAGAGAGTTTATATATATCCTTGTTATATTCACTTTTCAAGGGACAATTTACAGATAATTTATGGGATTTATGATAAATACATAATTCATTATACACATACACTTGTATAATTTGAGAGATCTATTTGAGCAATCTGACTGACTTGAGCGTCGGAGTCCCATCGCCGGGAGCGATGGGAACCCTCCCGGTGTTTGTTTTGCAGGTTTTTGGATTCAAGGTTTCGAGTTTCAGCTCCAAAAGGAGAACGGTAAATCGGAACCACATCAATTGGCGCCGTCTGTGGGAAATTTTGAGTTAAGACGTTGAGAGCAAATATGGTGAACATTAGAAGAACGCAAAGAACAGCCGAGAAGAACCAATTTAATGAGCTACACTTATGTACGCTTCTTATTACCTTTTTTCTCAATTTTCTTCATCTTGATAAAATGAGAAATATTCACTCTCTGTGGACGTAGGCTAATTTAGCCTAATCGCGATTAAAATTGTTGTGTCTTTTCTTTTCTGCGAATTCATATGATTGTCGTTATACTTAATGATTAAGCGAACTGAAAGGACCAATGTCCTGGTGAACTGAAAGGACCAATGTCCTTGACGAACTGAAAGGACCAATGTCCTGGGGAATTGAAAGGACCAATGTCCTTGACGAACTGAAAGGACCAATGTCCTGGTGAACTGAAAGGACCAATGTCCTTGACGAACTGAAAGGACGAATGTCCTTGACGAACTAAAAGGACCAATGTCCTGGTGAACTGAAAGGACCAATGTCCTTGGCGAACTGAAAGGACCAATGTCCTGGTGAACTGAAAGGACCAATGTCTTTGACGAACTGAAAGGACCAATGTCCTTGACGAACTAAAAGGATGAATGTCCCGGCGAACTAAAAGGACGAATATCCTGGCGAACTAAGAGGACGAATGTCTCGACAAACTAAAAGAAGGATGAATGTCCTGGCGAACTAAAATGATGAATGTCCAAGTGAAGGACGAATGTCCAAGCGAACTCAAAGGACGAATGTCCTGACGAACTAAAAAGATGAAGGTCTTGACGAACAAAGACATTCCCTCGGAATGTACTAAACGGTTTGATACAGAAAGCAAAGCTTATATTCCATTCATTAAATATGTTTGTTTATTTTCTTTTGAAATTCAGGTATACTTATGTGATTAATTATTTATAATGGAGGAAACTCACATCTTTTTTCAAAATTCAGTGAACTCCACTAGTGTATGTCAACATACACTACGAAAGGGGGGGAGTACTGATGTGGTCAAACTAAACGGACTCCTACTTCAACTAAAATTAGGACTCATATTCCAACTACAACTAGGATTCCTACTTCAACTATAACTGAGACTCTTTTTCCTACTGCAACTAGCCCAGAGAGTTTATATATATCCTTGTTATATTCACTTTTCAAGGGACAATTTACAGATAATTTATGGGATTTATGATAAATACATAATTCATTATACACATACACTTGTATAATTTGAGAGATCTATTTGAGCAATCTGACTGACTTGAGCGTCGGAGTCCCATCGCCGGGAGCGATGGGAACCCTCCCGGTATTTGTTTTGCAGGTTTTTGGATTCAAGGTTTCGAATTTCAACTCCAAAAGGAGAACGGTAAATCGGAACCACATCAAATAGGAAGCAATATGACCAAATATATAGTTTATGTATCTGCATTCAAATAAAAAATATTTAAGTTCAAGACATGGACTATAAGTTAATTTGTAGATGTACGTAACATATAACCGAACATAAATTAAGAAGGGATAATAATTTGCTAAATTTAAATATTTCAATATATATTATTCATGAGCATCCTTATTGATTTATCTATTTGCCTAGTAAGAATTTACAATGATACTGTTTTCAGTAATCATTTTTTATGAAATTACTAAACATATATAATATATAATTGGCCATATAAGTCAATAACATAAAATCCAAACTAACGAAAGAATTTCACAATGATAATGTTTCTATTAATTTATTATTATTAAATTACAAAAAAAATATTTTAATATATAATTGGCCATATAAGTCAAGTCAATAACATAGAATCCAAACTGTTTCATCGACTTATCTTGATAAATTACTAGACTCACAATTTATACGATGTTTTTTTATAGTGGTAACCTCGTTCTTAACAATCTTTAATTATAAACATTCATTTGAATTAAATTAATAAATTTTATTTTTTTTAGTTGAGAGAAATGATATTTGTCTAATTATATTCTTCTAATATTTGAGGTATAATATAATGGTATGGACAGACTTGTTCATCCGGTTTTAATTGTTGGTTCGGTACGAAGGAAATTGCCTACATATCCGTGTTAAAATTAAGGAATCAAAACTCACGTAATTCTCTTACCTAAACTTACCTTCATTTGTCAACATTAATTCCGGTGGAAGATGATGTATTTGAATCGTAGCATACATATCATTTTCATCTTCATCTAAATAAGAGAAATCAAGATGTTGTTGACTTTTTTTCTCTCACCCAATCTTCAAGAAGAGTTATCTTGTACATTCTTGATCGCCAATCTTGATCTTCTTGAATTCAACATATGACATCGGAGACTGTTGAAGTGGGACTTGCAAATTTTACTTTTACAATAATAGTTAAAATAGGATAAATGATAGTCCTTCTAGACCACCACTTCAATAGATTCATAAGATTTTCAAATGCAATTTGTTCAAAAGTAGCATTTAAATATGAATCTAAGTCTTGACCAGGTTTAGAACCTCTAACTCGTTTTTGTATTCTAATATCATAAAAATTGTAAAATTGAATAAGAGCCAGACAAAAATTAGATGAATAAGAAGAAGAACTACTACCTCTTACAATTTGATTACCTACATCATCACTAGACTCACCAAATAATAGTTTATATTATTTAAACAATTTGATTAATCATTGTTTAGCTCTAGCAACAACTTCGATATAATTAGGAACATAATCAACTTTATCATATTCTCCTAATAAAATATTTGGGAACAATGCACTAAAATACATTTATAATAAGTCTTTTAAGATATCTTCTCTAATTTAGAATCTAATAATTTAGCACATAAAAATAAATTAGGTATTCGATACAGGCAAAAGCGTGATAAAAGATAATTAGGAAAAGTTACGATCCGTTTTTTTTTTAATAAAACACCCATCACGGGTTGGGGATTAAGGCATCATCCCCAGCCTGTATATAAAAAAGAACGAGAGTATACAAATCTAAACAAACTATATAAGGGCCATGAACATAAGACCTAAAACAGTAAATGAGAAAAGACAATAACAAAAGCAAAAGCCAATCAGAATCCCCGGTTTGGAAATTCAAACTATCTGAATCTGAAGTTTGGGTACCCAAGTTGGTCCATACACACCAAAGAAAGCAAAACACTGAGGGCAGTATGTGAATGGAGGACCTGAAGATCGTGGGATCGTCTGCCCACGAGAGCAAGGAAGTCAGTAGGGCGATTGCCCTCACGGAAGATATGGGAGATCTGAGTCTGCATCTGTGATAGGAGATCTCGAATTTGGATGAGAGAGTGTTGAACCTACCAAGGACCAAGCCGGCCGGAACGGAGAAGAGAAACGACAACCTCGACATCCAACTCAACACAAAGAGGGGTCTCGAACTGAAGAGCCAGTCTAAGACCATGAAGAAGAGCCTGAATCTCGGCCTCGAAGCTAGAAGATGCCTGAAAGGGAGTTTGAAAAGCGAGGAGGAAATCACAATGATGATCTCGAAAGATGCCACCTCCACCTGCAGTACTGGATACACGATCAAAGGAACTGTCTGTATTCAGCTTGATCCAAGGTTCTGGAGGAAGCAACCATCGGACTAGCTGGGGAGCAATCGGACGGGAAAAGGGCATCGGTGCCGACATGAAGTCAACCGTCGGATGTGAGAGCTTTCGGACCGTCACAAGCAAGAAAAGATGATGATTAACCTGCCAAATAATATGAGAAAGGCGAAAAGGAACACCACGATGCTTGTGGCTATCCGTTGATTCTAAGAATACCCGAAAAACAATAATAATCTCGGAGAAAACTCTTTTTTCTTATTTCATAAATCAATCAACTCCCTAAAATAATAAACATAACTCCTATTTATAGTAATATAAACCTAAAATGCTAAAAATATCAAATAAAATCAAATCTAAAGATATTAATAATAATAAAATCTACCTAAATCTTCATCAAATTGTTGGAACCAATGGATCGCTAACCCTATGCAATTCTGATTCAGGGTCCATACAAAATATGACAACGCACAACGTAAAATGAGTCATACCTTTTACGGCAAAATTAGTTTTAAGATCAAAACTGTAAATAGAGCAATCGATAAAGACTCGACCTCTCAATCTTCTACTGTATTTCTCGTCTTTTTTTGAACTGTAGCGCCCAGGACAAAAACAAAGCATAATTGGTTAATTAAATAAGTAAAACCTTAATTGAAATATTTTATGTGTATTAATTATTGAGTGTTTAATTTAATTACGTGTGTTTCAAATATGTATTTAACGACCAGTTTTAGATGGATAAAAGTTATAGACATGGAACATAGAACATTCTTATACCACTAGATGCGTAACGGAAAAATAAGAATATAGAAATGAACTAAAGGTCAATCGGACACCCGTAGCTCAAACGACGAAGAAAATGGCAAAATACGAAGTTTCGGAAAAATGAGGAATGAAATCTTTATGAACAATAACCACCATCTTATCGTGAACAGTAACCTAGCCTATGTGAACAGTAACCTACCCTAATAAACAGTGATTTCCAAAATTTTCTATAAATGGGCCCTTATTTGATTTCATTTTCACCGTTTTTTTGAACTAGCCGAAAAGCGCCGAACACACGTAAGTCTCTCTCTTCTTTCTCTTTCTCTCTCCTATTTTTATTCCGTCTCCGTCGCACCGCAACCGGAGTTCATCGGAAAATTTCAAACTTATCGGTTTTAGCCGATTTTCACACGCTACGTAGCCCTTGACGGTACAAATCTAGCACAACTTTCGAAATTTAATTCCGATTTCCCATTCGCCGGAAATTGGCAAAAAATGATTTCCAAACCCTAAATCCTAATTTTTTTACCACATTTTCTCTCTCCCATTTTCTCTCTCTCTCTCTCTCTCTCTTCTTCTCGCGGTTGCAGGCACCAAAGGGGCTTCCAGGGTTGTGGGCTAGCCGTTGGAGGGATGGTGCCGCCGTGGGTGGCGGTGCCGGTGCTGGAAAACGGGCTGGGAAATGGTGCTATTGCATGAGGTTTTGTGTGTGTGTGTGTATGTAATGTGTGTGTTGTGTATGCATGCTACCAGCGCCGCCGTGAACTGTTGTTGGCCGGCGCTGGTGATGCGCCGGCGAGGACCTGAAGGTGGTGGCCGGCTACTGGTAGTCGCCGGTTGGAGCTGAAAAGACTGAGGTTTGGTTTTGTATATGCGTGTGTGACGACGAGCAAGGGATGGCCGGAAGTGGTAGCCGGCGGTGCAGGCTAGCCAGAGGACTAAGTGGCGATGGCACAGGGCGTCGCCGCCGCAGCTGCTGGTGTTAGGAAGTAGGCTGGTTGAGCAGGGTCGACGCCTGGAGGCCTGGGCACAAACCTGTCCCCCGCTGCGGAGAAAACTCGGCAGCTGCTGAGAGCCCATGCCCCCGCTGTCAAGGATGCCTCTCTCGCTGTCGAGAATACTTGGCAGCTACCGAGAGACGTCGGGATTTTTTCTCCCGTCGTTGGGAATGCGCGCGATGCTGTATTATCGATTCATTTTTCTATTCAAATCTCATTTTCTTTTCGTCGTACTTTATCATTGAGTCGTTCCCAATGAGATTTCGTTGACCGGGGGTCGTGGGTCCCGGTCAAAGTAAACCCTTTGACAAAATTACCAAAATACCCCTCAATCTTAAAACGCTCTGTTCGAGCTCATTTCAACTCCGATTGAGCTCATTCTTTTTTTTGTTGTGATCCAAAATTCATTCTCTTTCACCCCAGACTTATAAATTGATCTTTCCCTCTTGTTTCTTCAACCTCAATCGTTAGATCTTCCGTTCCGATCCGATGTTGGTTAAATCTTTAATTATATTTAATAAAAATCTAAGTAAACACCGTAAATTATGTAGGCTACCTGTTGGATTGAAGCCTTGGGATACGTGATCTTTGATACTTGCAACTCACGTGGTAACCACCGAATAAGGTGGGGATAATTTATAACTTTTTATCTGTTTACAGTTTTTCCTATTCCAAGCATGATTGAGGAATACTAAATGCTGTGATTTTATTTGCTGTGACATACTTATTACTGTGAGGGGTGGGCCCGCTAAGGTCACCTCTTCATGCATTCCTCATTTACCTCTATTCTTCTATGTAAGGTTTGGTGGTCTTTGAAATGCACCAGCGGTATTGATACCGTTTTATAGGATAAGACGGGCGATGCCCGTACCTATTCATCCCTTACCATTTCTAATATCTACTATGCATATTTCGTGTTGTGTTTCGTGATGATTATGCGTATTTCTGATTTAAATGTTTGTCGTATGTTAAGATGCGGATTTTATCCCAACGAATGTATTCAATGCACTCACCCCTTATTCTGTAATTCACGTTACAGGAGGTGATGAGCATGATGAACCCTAGAAGGAGAGAGGAGGTGCTATTGTTGGATCTGTAAATTATTTTAATATGATGTTTCTCAAATATTCTCTTTATAAAACAATGTTGTAAGAAATACATGTTTGGTGGTTATGATTACGTGTATTTGGGATATGAGATCCTGATGATATTTTCGCTGTGAATATTATGTTAAATCGATTGAAACTGATTGTTGATATGTAATATCTTCTGTTCGTCTCCTACCTCTTTTCTTCTTGCACGCCCGTGTGGAAAACTCTGATAAATTTTATGAAAGAAAATGGGGCGTGACATGAACGTTATGTGGGCAACGAGTTTTCAAGAATTCCAGCCTCTTCTACTAAATTGAATCTAAAATTTTTGTATGTTTAGAAACGGCTGACTTAGGGCTTATTTATAGGCTACAACAGGGATCTAGAGGAGGATTAGGATTTGGTCTCCTGATGGGCTTAGAAGTCCCAGTTCGGTCTGAACACACTTCTTAAGTTCATCAATAATAACTCGATCCACTAAGAAGTTAATATTGAGCTACCGTCCCAAATCCATATTAAATATGGGCTCTTATTTATTATGTGCACATTTATCTCCCCATGTTTAAGGTATCGAATGTCCGTTAATTAATTGAATTACTGACAACTCAATTAATTAACATCTAATTCCAAGAATAGTAGCATACAACTATATTATCATGCCGGAATAAATCCACATGCAGGGTTTACATGATAATCCTTATTAGTTCCTCAAGAAGATATCATCAACCTAAATAATTAGGACACGGTTTCATTCTATAATCAACAACATACCATATAAATAATATTGCATCCGAAATTACCGAGCTTATTGATTTAATTAATAAATCTCACCCATTGGTAAATTAAAGAAACATATATCAAGTATATGTACCCATTATTATATAATGATTAAGATGAAGCACATCCATAATAACAGAGGTCTTATTCTATTATATAGTCAGTATAAATCGAACAACCTCAATTGGTCTTGCTTAATACACATAAAGTGTACTAGTGTAATTTTGTAGTCAAGATAGACTAATACCAAATTACGCTACAATCATTTCGATGATTTGTCCAAATTCATCTTGGTTGTAAGCTACTATTTATAATGTATAAGGAACTAATAACATGATCTTCTGTGTGGCACTACACACCATGTTATCTACAATATAAATTAATTGGACAATTGCAATAACATATATAACAAATATAAAATGCAAACATTTGACCATAAAAGATTCTCGTATCAAAAATAGATATTCATACAAAAGCTAGGCTTATAGTATACATCCTAATACAAATATACCTAATCTCAATCTCCATCATTCTTCTCATCTTCGAAATGATTCGTCCTCGAATCGAAGTCAGCTTCAGAAGTAGATAAGAAATTCATGGTGGGACACGTAGAATCTCAAATAAGAATAAAAGTTGAGTACCACCATCCTAATTTTTATAAGCTGCAAAATACTTTTTTTTCTATAATCTTAATGGACTTGCTCATCCATATTGAATATTGTTGGTTTGCCCAGTTACACACATGTAACACTTTTTTTTGTTTCTCTTCAAAGTTGTCATTCTCAATAAATTTTTCTTCCTTGTTCTTGATCAGGTCAATCTCGATTTTATCCTTTTTAAAGGTGCAGTGAGACTCCTCTTCCACTTTGTTAAAAATCAAAGGACAATCAGCAGTGTTGACAACCTCAAAAAAAATCACATATATGCTCGTCAAAAATTGGTGGACCATCGTAGTCTCCATCATCAATCGAGAAAAAGTCATCAACACTCTTCTCATCAAATATTGGCAGTCCAATATAATCACCATCTAATTCAACATCTTTATATGAAGTGGTGGAAACTTGAACCATGAAGACCGTTGCATTTAGATCAAACAAAGCCATCACTCGTAGATCAGATCGTACTTGTCTTTAAATACAACTGATGCAGGCAGAAACGTGATAAAAGATAATTATGAAAAATTACGATCCGTTGATTTTGAGAATACCCGAAAAACAATAATAATGTCGGAGAAAATTCTTTTCTCTAATTTTATAAATCAATCAACTCCCTAAAATAATAAACATAACTCATATTTATACTAATATAAACCTAGAATCCTAAAAAGTCAAATAAAATCAAATATAATGTTATTAATAATAATAAAATATATCTAAATTCTCTTCATATATGTCTAATCTCAATCTCCATCAGTATGTTATGAAAATATTACAATCATTTCGATTTCATCACTATAATTGTATACAATAGAACATTTTGAATACTCATTGAAAATAAGAGCAATTTTTAGACAATGATAAAAAAAAAATTAATAGAGAAGTAGGATAATAACAATCGAATAATTATCTAGTGTCTCTTTAAAAAAAATTAAAAGTTGAATCAAATTAAGACATGCATCCCATGAATTGTTAAATAACATAATTTTTACATATGAATTTTCCATATAAAATTGACAAAGTATATCTTTATAACCATAAGAATCTTGGAGCATAGTAAAAGTAGAATTGCAATGATGTTGCACATAAATTATAATTTTTTTAACTTTCATAATGTTTTTTCATACAATATCTAGTCCATTTTTTATGATATGTCGTAGATTTAGCAATTTCATAAATTGCATCTTTAATAGGTTTAATATGAATATCTAATAATTCTAAGTCATCTTGAACATATAAGTTTAAATAATGACATTAAAATTTACCTTGAATTGAAGGTTTACAATATTCAATAAGCATAGGCATACTAGTCGTATTAGCCCTAGCATTATGAAATCTAATGGGTTTTTTATACTATATCATAAACATTTAAAACGTGCATAATTTTTTATTCAATGTGTATAGCCAAATATTTTTCATCAAATTCAACACATGATATTAAATGTTTTGGTATGTTCCATGTATCATCTATCCAATTACTAGGAATACTCATATAATCATGAATTTTATAAGGATCCTTTCAAATATCACTACATATAAAAAAATTATTTTAAATATATACTCTCCTTCAATTTTTTTCTATATCACGTGTTACATGTATTTCTAAATATTTTTCTACTACTAAGTTGTAAATAAGTGTTAGTATATTCTTCTAAAGTATCTGTTAGAACTGAGGGATCACTAGCCCCGTGCAATTCTGATTCGGGGTCCATGCAGTATATAACAAGCGCAACAGAAAAAATGAGTTTACCTTTCACGGAGAAGACAAGGACGAAAACGCACTGAGTTGGAACCTCGATCCCTTAAGGATCTAGAGGATAGGTCTCCTGATGGGCTTAGACGTCTTATGTTCGGCCTGAACACACAACTTAAGTCCATCAACAATAACTCGGTCCATTAAGGAGTTATTATTGAACTACGTCCCCAATCCCATATTAAAATATAGGCTCTTTCTTATTATGAGTACATTGATCTCCCCATGTTTAAGATTTCAAATATCCATTAATTAAATAAGTTACTAACAACTCAATGAACTAACATCTGATTCCAAAAGTAGTATCACTAAACTTTATTATCATGCCAGACTAAATCCATCTACAAGGTTTACATGATAATTCTTATGAGCTCCTCAAGGAGACATCATCATCCTAAATAATTAGGACACAGATTCCTTCTATAATCAACAACATACCATATAAACATCATCTCCCAATTCACCAAGTTTATTGATTAAATGAATAAATCTCACCCATTGCCAGATTAAAGAAACAAACATTGAGTACACATGCCCTTTATTATATAGGGATTAAGAGAATGCACATCTATAATAACAGGGGTTTTATTCTATTATATAGTCAATATAAATCGAACAACCTCAAATGATCCTACTCAATACACACTAAATGTACTAGTGTAATTTTATAGTCAATATAGACTAATACCAAATTATACTACAGCCATTCCAATGGTTTGTCCAAATCCATCTTTGTTATGAGCTACTATTTATAATTTACAAGGAACTGATAACATGATCTTCTGTATGGTACCACACACCATAATATCTACAATATAAATTAATTGGACAATTGCATTAACATATATAACAAATATAAAATGCAAAAAATTGACCAAAATGATTCTCATTTCAAAAGAGATATTCATACAAAAGCTAGACTTATAGTATACATCCCAACAATATCATCACATAAAAATTGAAATGGAAGATATTTTTGGACAACGTCTCTCCTACTGTTCAATTGACTAGATTTAAAAAAAAGAGAATCCATACTTTTGGCTCCTTGAGAAGAACCAGTATATCCCCAATTTTACGTTTGAGATCAATCATTGTCCATCTTATCGGGATATTTTTTCAATATATGATTGTTGAATGTCTCATAGCTCCCTCCTGTTAGGATGTATACTATAAGTCTATCTTTTGTATAAACATCTTTTTATGATATGAGAATTTTTTACGGTCAAATGTTTGCTTTTTATATATTTGTTATATATGTTATTGCGATTGTCCAATTAATTTATATTGTAGATAACATGGTGTGTGGTGCCACACAGAAGATCATGTTATCAGTTCCTTATAAATTATAAATGGTAGCTCACAATCGATATAATTTTGGACAAATTATCGAAATGGTTGTAGTGTAATTTGGTATTAATCTATCTTGATTATAAAATTACACTAGTACATTTTGTATGTATTGAGCAGGATCAATTGAGGTTGTTTTATTTGTACTGACTACATAAATAGAACAAGACCTCTGTTATTATGGATGTGCGTCATCTTAATCATTGTATGATAACGGACATGTATACTCGATCTATGTTTCTTTAATTTACCAATGGGTGAGATTTATTTAATAAATCAATAAGCTCGGTAAATTGGGATACAATGTTGTTTATATGGTGTGTTGTTGATTATATAATGAAACTGTATCCTAATTATTTAGGATGATGATGTCCCCTTGAGGAGCTCATGAGGATTATCATGTAAACCCTGCAGGTGGATTTATTCCGGCATGATAATAAAGTTGAGTGGTACTACTCTTGGAATTAAATGTTAATTAATTGAATTGTCAGTAATTCATTTAATTAACGGACATTCAATATCTTAAACACGGGGAGATAAACGCGCACATAATAAATAGGAGCCCATATTTGATATGGATAAGGGGCGGTAGTTCAATAATATCTTTTTAGTGGATTCAGATATTATTGATAGGCTTAAGAAGTATATTCAGATTGAATTTAGGACTCATAAGCCTATCAGGAGACCGATTCCTAATCCTCTTCAAGGTCCTTGTTGTAGCCTATAAATAAGCCTCAAGTCAGCCGTTTCTAGATACACACAGACACAAAATCTGATTTAGTAGAAGGCGGCTGAAAGTCTCAATAGTTCGTTGCCCACTCAACGTTTGAGAAAAATGTGAGGAATACAGTAGAAGATTGTGAGGTCCAGGCTCCATCGATTCCTCGATCTACAGTTCTGACCTTAGAACTAATATCAGTGCAAAAGATATGATTCGTTTATCCGCTGCGCGTTAATCATATTTGCATGGACCCCAAATCATGTAATCGTATAGGGTCGGCGATCCGGCGGTTCCTACACCTCCATGCTTGAATTTGTAATTTTTTCCACAATGATTACACGTGACTATATAATCAATATTGCTATTTGATACTTTCTCCTTCTTAAAATGAACGAAGAAAGTATCACTTAGAAGCGTAGAAAGTGTTCTAGGATTAGTGATGCGTGTCATATTACCACACTCTCTTGTGTTGCTCTCCTCGACACCTCCTCTTCTTTTTCAGCAAAATTAGTGCCTAAAGTGGTCTTCAAATTATCACGTTTTTGACTCCAATGAGAATAAGAATCAAAAATATCATTAAGAGACAAATCTTGTAGTGGTGGAATAAGACTTTTTCCTTTTCCACGAGACAATCTAGCAGAAGAAGAACTCTTCTAGACATTTTTTTTTTGAAAGAGAAATTGAAGAATGAAATAGAATTGAGCTTGAAATGGAAGAGTAGTAGAAATCACTAATCACCAATGATGAATTGAAAAATTGATCAAAGATTCAAAGTGTGAGCTTGAGAATTAAATGAGAGATTGATTCAAGAATGATGTGCAAATCACAAAGGATGGGGGTATTTATAGATATCAATTGCAAAAAAAAAAAAAAAACTCAGACCGGTTTGAACTGTCGATTTCGATTCTATTGAACTGGTGGTTCGATCAATAGTCATTTAATCTCGATTGTTCATCATCAACGACATTTAATCTCGACCATTAGTTTTAAATCTTGCCCGAACCACTAGTTTGCAATGACTACTTTCTCTCAAACATTGATTCATACCAACGACTAGTTAATCTCATCCGTACACGTGGCACACCTTCTGAATTTTAAAAAAAAAAAGGAGAATCGACAGTTAAAAACCATCGATTTAGGGTTAGAAATATGCCGAAGTAAAAATTGAACCAAAGAACCGCGATCCAGTTTTGGTTTTCCAAACCGAATAAGCATGTCTACGTATGGGTTGGTACGAGATTAATTCATTAAGGATACAATGGTAAAAAAATATTATCTTAGCTAAAAACACACAATTTCAAACTTTTGATTAAAAAAGAATGTTTACTTCTACAATAGGCTATTAATTATTTCATCCTTTTTTAAAATATGTTTCAAAGTAACTTAGGATACTCCCCCGAATGTGCGATGTATAATTTATTTTGTCTATCATATAAGAGCGACTATTGTGTGAGGCTTTCTAATGATTTGATCGGGCCAGGTTGGGTTACTAGGCGTATAAATTATTATAAGATAATAATTTATGTACATTAGGTAATACTTTTGTGGATATCAAATAATATTTTTATATCATATCTATATATTACATAGTATTACTTGTAAAACTTATACTTTCCCATAATTATTACATGATATGCATAAAATATTACATAATATTACTTATCAAAATTATAAAAATATTACATGATTGAATAAAAGTACTACTTGTCAATTAATAATTCCTCAAATTAATCTTAAATTTAAAGTCTGATGCAGACGGAAGTATGATAAAGAAGATAATTACGATCCATTGATTCTGAGAATATCAGGATGTAACAATAATATCAAAGAAAACTCTCTTTTTATTCCATAAATCTATCAACTCAGTAAAATAATAACATAACTCTTATTTATACTAATATAAACCTAGAATCGTAAAAGTTAAATGAAATCAAACCTAAAAATTTAATATAACAATAAACTCTATCGAAATATTCATCAAATACATCAAATCTTCATTCTTCATCAACATCAAATCTTCATTCTTTATCAATTATATATATATATATATAAGTATATTACATAATACACATAAAATTATTATCTTATACAAATTAAAATATTACTTTATGCCAATTGACTCATGCGTTCACGGCGACGACCATAGATGGACCTACACTAGGGTCAAGGGAGGTAGTGACCCCCTAAAATTTTTTTAAAAAATATAGGGATATTTTAGGTATTTTATATTTTTATTTATTAAAAAATATATATATATATATATATATATATATATATGCGCTAATTCATTTTAATCTTATATTATCAAATTTTCATTGAATAAATCAATTTTTAGAACTTTTAAGGTAAATTCTTCATATATGTAAACTCATTATACTTTTTTTTTTCATTGATTACTGATTTTCTTTTAATTTATTTGATCATCAATTTTCATTGATTATTGATTTCCTTTTAGTTTATTTGATTATCAATTGTTTGAGAGTATATATCATATTCATTCTTTTGGCTTAATGAAGTAAGGAGTTATTGAGAAAATATTGTTTAGTTCTTTATTATGTCATTAATTATTGAATTATTATTATACAAATTATTATATATGTCAATTTCAATTTTGATTCTGTATATGAGGCTCTTTCTATTTCTTGACAATTAAGTATACATTTTTCAATTTTGGTCCTATATGTTTCAATGTTTTTCAATTTCAATTAAGTTTTTCAATTTTGATCTTGTATGTTTCATTTTTTTCAATTGGAGTCCAATTTTGGTCGAAATTCCAAAATCGTTGATGTCACATGAGATTGAAATTGAAAAAAAGGGAAAAAATTTGGAAAACTTGACTGAAATTGTAAAAAATTGAAACATATAAAACAAAAATTGGAAAAAATTGAAACATATAGGAGCAAATTAAGTTGGAAAACATATATTTGGTTGTCCAAAAATGGAAATGTTCATACATACAAGACCAAAATTGATATTCACCCTTATTATATTTGAGTTACAATTGTTGACAATTTAAATTTGATGTATACGTATACTATATAATATATATAATTTGAGGCTATTTTATAATGCTTATTTTGTTTTATATTTCTTAGATAATAAAAAAGTACTATGGAAAAATATCACTTATAGTGGAAAGAGCTATTTCACAATTTCAAAATGTAATGAAAAATACATCATTGTTAAATTATTTAATAACATATATTGAAAATGATGTATTTGAAAATGTTAGTTATTAAACTATTAAGCAATCATTTCAAAATTAAAAAAAAAATTTGAATACAAATGTTGTATTGTGTTATTTTTTGTTGATGTTGCAATCGTTTCCTTTGTGGCCTTATCAAGAAGCATATATCTTTAAGATATATTAAAGAAGTAACAAATTAACAATTTAATTAATATAATCAAACTATAATTTTAAGCACCATAAAAATTATTTCTACAACTTTTCCAACTTTTCTTATTTAGTTCTAATTTTGTAATTTGTCCAACTTGCTGATCAACCTTGTTTACGCATGCTATAAAATCTTTTATCTAAGTTAGATTTTTTAGCAGATAACTAAGGAATTGGTCTAGTTAGTGTACGGTTGAAGAACTAATCAGAAGAATAAGAAGCCATTTTGTTATCTTAAATTTATTTTAAATTAGGAAAGTTAGTAACTTATGAATAGTGAAAGTGTTTGGATTTTAGTTGCTCATAAAACTTTTTTGGTTCATATTAACATAGTTCATAGTTTTTTTTTTTTTCTAACTTGATGCATTTCATTTAAGGTGAATCTTTAATTTAACTTTAGGCTTTAATATTTTTAAAATCTTCGAATTTTGGTCCTAAACTGAATTGAATATCCGAACTGAAATGAGTTGGAATTTGATTTGATTTTCTTTCAGAGATTTTTTTATTTTAGTTTAATTTGAAAGACCATAACAAGTATAAGGTAAAGCATCTCAAAATACTTTTAGTCGATGGCCCAATTACCGAAACAAAACCATTCACCTTACTGATTGAACTGAGGAAAACAATGCATTAACACATGCTCTTTCTGCCAAATTATTTAATTTCAAATTAAAAAAATATAATTGTAAAAGGGAAAAAAACACTGATTGCAGAAACAACGGAACACAGAATCCCGAGGAAGAAAATGGTCAATTTTTAATAATTTCCCACACTATTTATTTGTCACATACCAATGCTTACGAATACTAACACATCACACTTTATTTGTCGACGATTTATATGATCATCTTTAAAATGGAGCTTATTTTACTTTCTTTAAAAAAAAAAAAACAAATATCAAGCTTATATTTAGTTAATTTGAGAATAACAGCTCTATATATAATATATAAATGATCATGCAATGCATTGAATTCACTAATACTATCAAGGTCTTATTCAAAGGAAGCGCACACACACACACATATATATATATATATATATATATATATATAATTTTTTTTTTTAACTCATCAAAGTTTTAACTCACTCTACGAGTTTTAATGATTTACAATCATCTTTATTATCATTCAACAATACCTTAGGATAACATAATTATACTTGTTTAGAGGTGTTAGAGTGAACTTATAAGCTCCTTAAAATATCTAATAATATGTTAAGAGGTTATAAGCTTTCCTCAAAAGTGTTAGACTAAGTTTTTAAAATAAGATCTTATTTTAGGAGCTTATATGATTTTTAAGAAGCTTATAAATTCTTAATAATTTGAAAAGCAAGAAAATACCAACTTGTTTTCTAAAAGAAGAGCTTATTTTTTAAAACTGCTTCAAATTTGATTATTGATTACATAAATATTGTTACTAACATCTTATAAATTCCACCATCTTGTTTATCCAAACACTTCAACAATAATTTCTAACTTAGATTAAAAATTTAATAAGTTTTAAAAACATCTTATAAGATACAAGAGCTTATAAAGCTTTAAAAATAAGCTTAGTCAAACACCTGCTCAGTTTCAATAAGAATTGTTTTTTTTTTTTTTTTTTTTGAACTATGCATTTCTTCATCTAATGCTATGTGTTAGGTTGTTACCAATATTGTTTTCAATGATACATGCTAATGTAAATTGAACTTGATTAGTAAGGGTTTGAACAATAAGGCCATGTTCGGTTCCCCCTTCAATCGAATGAATTTCGAATGTCTTACACCAAATTCACGTTTGTTTCAAGATATAAAAGTAAGTTTCTCAACTCAAGGAATTCTACCCTAATTATCACTGTTAGCACATATATACTTTTACAAATTTCAATAAAAATTTATTCATCCCTTATCAAGCTTATTTCTCCAACACAGTTTACCACAATACAAGCATCCACATTTTCAAATGTTGTTGCATTAATATTGTATTATTGTGTGATGTTATGTACAATCCTTACTATATACAATTAGATAACAAACACATGATTCGACTATTTACCAGGATTTCTCAAATTTAGAATTTTAAGGGCATTATTTTTAATGTCCTGAATGGTTGAGAGGGCTCCACCTTGAATTTCTTCTCAACTCTTTGACTTGTTAATTTTTGGTGTTTTGAATAATGAAAATGAATGAGGACTTGTAGTTGTAGAACATGAGTTCTTTTCATATTTACTTAATCAAATGATTGGATTGAACATTGATTACACTTCTGATCTTTATCATTATCAAAATTATTGATATAATTGGCTTCAACATTTATATTGTTTAATCTTGATAACTATGAAAAAGAATTGGATACCAACCATAAATTACTAAAAAACAAAAAAATTTCCTTAACTTAAATGGAAATTTCATGATCTAAATGAAGAAATTTGGGCTAGATGCCTTATATCATGGCAAAACCATCAAGTTGATAGGCCCCGCACGGGAAATTCTTTCAAAAGGAAAAAAAAATAAAAAATTAATAGAAAATCTTACGTTGAAGTATTTTGCGAATTTTTGCATTCTAAAAAGTGATACTTGGTATAATATTGAATGAAACTTTTATATTTAAAATTGTAATATTATCTCGTTTTGAAATATTTTAGAGGTGACTGAAAATTATCTTGCAAACCTTACGATTTTGACACTCATAATGTTTACAGGGCCAAAACCTAATGAAAAGTTAATTACAAAAACTGTAAAAAATACTTGAATCTAGATTTTGGACGACGATTTACAATCTCCATATTTTAATACACACAACTGGGCCGGAGAGTAGAACTCTTTGAAATAAGAGCTATCTATATCTAATAATTATCGATGAGGTTTACTTTTTTTTTTTTTTTTAATTATTGTAATATATTGTTTTGTTTCTTGCCTGCAGAGTGGTTATGAGTTATATAGAATGACGTGCATGAATTCAAGAAACCAAAGCAAAGCTAGTCTCCCAATGCAAATGCAAAGCCCCAGAAGACTGTGATCTTGCAACCTTCTCTCTTTGCTAATGCCAATGCCCACCCATTTTCTCTTCTTCTTCTTCTTCTTCTTCTTCTTCTTCTTTCTTCCACTCCACGCCCCCTTCATCTCTGCATCCATCTCCCAAGATGTCGCTCTCTTTTTTTCCTCCCTCCACTCCTCTTCTCCTCCTTCCACTCCACCTTGTACCTTGCCATTCATCACATGTTCTTCTCGTAACCATATCACTGAGATTAATATCCAATCTCTATCCCTTGCTTTACCCTTCCCTTCCAATCTCTCTTCCCTTCCTTTCCTCCAAACCCTCACCATTTCCGCCGCCAATCTCACCGGAACTATCCCAAACGACATCGGAAGCTGCGTTTCTCTTACGAGGATCGATGTTAGTTCTAACAATCTCGTCGGCGCAATTCCGGCGAGCATCGGAAACCTGAAAAACCTCGAGGAATTGATTTTGAATTCCAATCAGCTCACTGGAAAGATTCCGGCTGAGCTCGGGGATTGCAATAGTCTGAAGAATCTTGTCCTGTTCGACAACAGGCTGAGTGGGATTATTCCTTTTGAGATAGGGAATCTTTCCGCGCTTGAAATCCTACGTGTCGGTGGCAATCAGGATATCGATGGAAGAATTCCTGATGAATTATCAAACTGTCGGAATTTGAAAGTGTTGGGCATTGCTGAGACGAAGATTTCCGGCTCAATTCCTGCTTCGTTGAGCAAGCTGAGAGGTCTCCAGGTTTTGTCGCTTTACACTACGATGCTTTCCGGCGAAATTCCGCCGGAGATCGGAAACTGTACGGAACTCGTGGAGGTGTATTTGTACGACAATAGCCTTTCGGGTTCGATTCCAAAGGAGTTTGGGAAGCTTGTGAAGCTCGAGAAATTATTGCTATGGCAGAATAATTTGGTGGGCCCCATTCCTCAAGAGCTTGGGAACTGTAGAAACATGGTAGTTATTGATGTCTCGTTGAATTACTTAACGGGAATTATTCCAGAGTCTTTTGGCAACCTCACGAATCTTGAAGAGTTGATGCTCAGCAGCAACAACGTCTCCGGTTCAATCCCTGCGGTTCTCTCCAATGCGACGAGCTTGATACAGTTTCAGGTTGACAGTAACCAGATATCGGGTTCTATTCCACCGGAAATCGGATTGTTGAATCAGTTGCAAGTGTTGTTCGCGTGGGATAACAAGCTTGAAGGAAGCATCCCTTCCGCATTGGGGGGCTGCAAAAGCCTCCAAGCATTGGATTTATCGCGAAATTCTCTCACTGGTAGTTTGCCCCCCACCATTTTTCAGCTTCAAAATCTGACTAAGCTTCTTTTGATTTTCAACGATTTGACGGGCTCGATTCCGAGGGAGATATGTGATTGTAAATCCCTTTTTAGATTGAGATTAGCAGGGAATAAGATCAGTGGAGAAATACCAGTAGAGATTGGGGTTTTGAGTAATCTGACTTTTCTTGATCTTTCTAACAACCATCTTAGTGGATCATTGCCTGATGAAATTGGCAACTGTAAACAACTGCAGATGCTGAGCATTGCAGGGAATTCACTGAGTGGGAATCTACCTACCTCTCTCTCCTATCTTAGTAAGCTGGAGGAATTGGATGTTTCCATGAATCAGTTTGTGGGCGCGATTCCTTCTAGTTTTGGTGAGCTCTTCTCTCTTAGTAGGCTTTCACTTAGTAGCAATTCCTTCTCGGGGTTAATCCCTCCAACGATCGGGCGTTGCTTGAGGCTTCAGTTGCTCGATTTAAGCAAGAATCAATTGTTTGGAAGCATTCCGGTGCAGATTTTTCAGATTGAGGCCCTTGAAATTGCTTTAAATTTGAGTTGGAATGCATTTACAGGGCAAATCCCACCTCAGATTGTTGCTCTAAACAAGCTCTCTGTGTTAGACCTTTCACACAACAAGCTTGAAGGAGGGTTGATGCCTCTTTCAGGCCTTGTCAACCTCGTTTCATTGAACGTTTCATATAATAATTTCACAGGCTACCTTCCAGACAACAAGCTTTTCAGACAGTTATCAGCCATGGAAATGGCTGGAAACCAAGGCTTGTGTGCTCGGGGCCACGATTCTTGCTTCTTGAGCAATGATCAAAGCATGAGAATGCCCCATGATAGGCATTCATGGAGGCTAAAACTTGCCATTTCATTGCTCTCTGTGGTGGCCATAGCCTTGGGAGTTCTTGGGGTTGTAGCAATTATAAGAGTTAGAAGAATGAATAGAGAAGATACGGATTCCGAATTGGGAGGTGGCGGATCATTTTCTTCGTGGAAATTTACTCCCTTTCAGAAACTGAATTTCTCTGTTGAGCAAGTAGTAAGGTCCCTTGTTGAAGCGAATGCAATAGGCAAAGGATGCTCGGGAATTGTTTATCGAGCAGATCTCGACAATGGTGAAGTCATAGCAGTGAAGAAGCTATGGCCAACAACAGTAGAAGCTAGTAGTAACAAATGTCAAAATGATGGGTTGAACTTATTAAGTGGCGTGCGCGATTCCTTTTCAGCTGAGGTGAATACCCTCGGCTCAATCCGCCATAAGAACATCGTGAAGTTCTTAGGGTGTTGTTGGAATCAGAACACGAGGTTGCTCATGTACGATTACATGCCTAATGGGAGCCTAGGAAGCCTCCTCCATGAAAAGAGTGGAGGTTGCTTAGAGTGGGATGTGCGATACAGAGTTCTTCTTGGGGCAGCTCAAGGATTAGCATATCTACACCATGATTGCATCCCCCCCATTGTTCATAGGGACATCAAGGCAAACAACATTTTGATTGGCCTTGATTTTGAGCCATATATTGCTGATTTCGGTCTTGCTAAGCTTGTTGATGCTGCAGATTTCGCTCGTTCTTCCAACACTGTTGCTGGTTCCTATGGCTATATAGCTCCTGGTCAGTTCACCTTTCTTATTACATTTACCATTACATACTTGGAGAAATTTGCAAATTTTAATACATCACAAACAATCCTTTTAGTGATGCTCATTTAAAGGGAAATACTTGTTATTGCAATTTTCACAAAAGGAAATATATCTTTTAGCAACTAACATAAGAAAATATGTTTCATTACCAATTTTTCATCTGAGGCATGGAAAGTGGGTTAAAAAAGATGTTTCCTTATATCCGTTTAAGTCAAATTGAAGGGTATTTTAGTCCGAAATAAGAAAAAGTGGGTAGAAAACATGTCCTTATATTTGTATCTTTACTCTACATAGAGATGAGTAGAAAATCCATGTTGAATCCCCTTATTTTGATATCCTTATGCAGAGTATGGGTACATGATGAAGATCACAGAGAAGAGCGATGTGTACAGCTACGGAGTGGTTGTACTCGAAGTATTAACAGGTAAGCAGCCGATAGACCCAACCATACCGGAAGGAGTGCACATTGTGGATTGGGTGAGGCAGAAACGAATGCAAGGAAGCAAGATGTTAGATCCGAGCTTACAACACAGGCCAGAACCGGAGATTCAAGAAATGATGCAAACTTTAGGAGTTGCTATGCTTTGCGTGCATCCTTCACCGGATGATCGACCCACGATGAAGGATATTGCTGCGATGCTCAAGGAAATAAGGCATGACCAAAGAGAGGAAATTCCGAAAGTTGATGTCCTTATAAAAGGATCACAAAGTAGGGAGGCTGCCGAGGAGAAGAAGAGTAGTTGTGGAATTGGAGGGCCATCTTCAGCCATGTGTTTGCAGAGTAATAACTCCAGCTTTTCTGCATCTTCATTGCTCAACTCAACTTCCTCTGTTGCCAAATATGGTTTCAATTAATAAATATATTTTGTGCATTGTTATATGTAGTTAACTTTGTTGTCGTATTTTTATCAATCTTGATAGTATTCTTTGTTTAAAGGTGCCTTACAAGACTTTTTACTTGGAAATTGAAATAAAACTTGATACTTCTACAATGCTTGATAGTAATGTCCTCATAATAATTTGTAGTTGATTAATGCGTAGTTTATTATTTATTATGATAACATATATAATCGATTTTTATGATAATGAAATTACACAAATTAAAATATTATTCATAATTATTCCAAAACATGTAGAGTATATAAATGTATCATGATAGCATATATAATCGATATTAAAAGATTATTCATAATTATTCCAAAACATGTAGAGTATATAAATGTATCATGATAGCATATATAATCGAAATTTACGATAATGAAATTACATAAATTAAAAGATTATTCATTATTAATCCAAAACATGTAGAGTATATAAATGTAGGTATTTGAAGTTATATTTTATAATTATAGAAAATCATGGTATAAAGTAGAGTGTTTGCAGGAAAATAGTGATGTTTGATTGGATTAAATTTGCACTACGTTTAAGGGGTTCAGTAGTTTAGATGATGATGAATGGAAAATAGTGGTGTTTGATGGGATTAAATTTGCACGTTTAAGGGGTTCGGTAGTTTAGATGATGAAGAATGAAATTACAAAAGATTAATTGAAAAAATATACAATATTTATATCTTATATTTAAATGCAATTGAACTAATTTTTAATCTATTAATTCATTGATAACAATTAAAATTTCATATGATCATAATGTAGTCGCCAACAAAAAGTTTATGTTGTAAGCTCAACATATATCAATTTATAAATATGTCCAAATAATAATAATAATAATAATTTATTAAATTATGTTTGAAAGTTTTTATACTCTGTCATATATAATTTCTTGATAACAACGAAGTGATTATAATTATTAATTTTTTTAATATATTTTTGTTGCTTTCTAGTTTTTCAAATTATTTTAGAATTTTTTTATAATATTTTATTTGCATTATTTTTTTTTTTATTTCTTAAAATTTTTTATATTATTCCAAATATTTATTTATATTTAAAATATATAGTTTAAATTTATTTTGAGATTTTAAAATAATAATTTGTAACGTCCCATTTCTTTTATAGGTAAACCTTAACCAAGACGTTACTTACGTATAAAAACATCACTCTTTTAAGAATAATAAAGATAAATAAAATTTCAAGATTTATTATAGAATATTCATTTTTATAATTCATGAAATATTACAATTTGAATAAAAATCATTTGCAACCTTTTATTATTGGCTACCAGCATCCACCGCTCGCACTCCATGCCTTAAACTCTTTAAACTAAAAACATTTTAACATAAATGGGTGAATGTTGGAAATACACTCAGTGGGGAATTTTGGGATGACATAAAATAATTTCTAAAATAATTAAAAAGTATTGCACGTATATTTAAAATCATATGATAAAAGATATTGTCATGCCCATATTTCAAAATGTTATAAACTTAAAAAATTTCATTTGAATATCTATCAACTCTTCAGAACACAATTTTAACATAAGAAGTTAGTTGTCATAAAGTGTTTATCGATCACATTCAAATATATCTTTCTAGTTTCAGTTCTCAGTCGTCATAAAAATGCAGATCTTAACTGTCATGAAATTGTGGATTTTTTAACCACCATAAAAATCACATTTCATTTATCACATACGCACATATTAATTTCACATATATGGTGCATAGTAAGCAATATTTTCACAAAAATCAATCATTTAGTATACTTGTATCCCATGAATGCGGGGTTTAACCCAACTTATCCTTATCTTAGGGCTCAAACCCGATTTATCTTGTATTGTAATGCCCTGATTCTTTTGAAAGTAAATTTTAACCAAAGCGTTACTTATAAAAATTCACTCTTTCAATAAAAATAAAAATAAATAAAATCAAAAATAATTATGAAATATACATTTCTTAAATTCAGGAAATTAATCATTTTAAATAAAAAGCTTCTGTAACCTTTGATCATCGGCTACCAGCATCCACCGTTCGCACTCCACGCCATAAAATCCTTTAACTGAAAACATTTAAAAAACAGGGGTGAGTGTTTGAAATACACTCAGTGGGGAACTCGGGATAACATAAATAATTTACAACATTTGAAACCATTTGATAAAAGATATTGCATGCCCTATTTCAAAACGTTATAAAATTTAAAAGATTTTATTCAGCATTTCTCAACTTATCATAACATAATTTTTATCAAAAAAACCTGGTTCACATAAAACATTTATCGATCACTTCAATCATGTGACTTAAATCATTTTAAATGCAAGCATTCATCTCAATCAATCATCATTCACATTCATAAGATGTCGAACAAGCATAGATAATTCTTCATTCCTCTTTTTCTACATCGATCATTAAAATGTTTTAGTACATTGTCTAGCTATAAATTCTTTAGTTAAGGTCATTAATAATTAAAATATATCCTTTAAGGTTTTCTTTGATAAGTTGGAATAGGTTTCTAACGATGTTGTGGTTTAAAGAATAAAATAAAATGATTTTAAGGTGAATTTAAGGTTTAAGTGAATTTGTAATAAAAATGTGTTTATTAAAATATTAAAAAGTTTAGTTAGACTTTATTTAGATCTTAAAAGACTTAGCTTAGTTTCAGGAAAATTAATTATAAATTTATGATTTAGGTTAGATCTTGAAAACTTGATAATAATTCTAGACAAGTAAATTATAAAGCTTTTGGTTTAAAATAATTCTTGAAGATCTTTAAAATAATCTTAGAAAATATAATTATATAATTTACAGTTTAACTTAGACATTAGGAAATTTGAATATATTTATAATTATGGCGTACTTAGATTAACTGTAAAGTTTAATTTATAAAAATTTCAATTCAATTAACTGAAATTATAAGTTAACTTAGGAAATATATTTAATTGCATAACATGTTTAATTAATTTTTATTTAAGAGGATTGAATTTTGATATTTAATTTGATTCTTAACTTTGTAAAGTTCATAATTATTTTAAGATCATAGATCATTTTTAACAATATGAGGGATTTATTTGGATGTTTAATATTTATAATTAGGCCTTTGGTTTGTTTATTAAATTATGAAGATCAACACATAATGTCCATATTTATACTTTCCCAAGTGTTATGTGGTTAACGAGACGTGAATTTAGAGTTTTATATCCTAGATTTGAGGTAAATGATTTTATCGTACATATTTTAATTATTATAATATTTTTAAGGTTAATTTGTAACCTAATTCGTTTGTTTGGGTCTAACTCGTCATTTCACATATTTATTAAATCTCAAAAGCAATATCTGTAATATCTAGCTAAAGTCCATTTTATAATCCCAACAATTTATGGGTAAAGAATGCAATTTTAACAATTCTAGGGATCGTTTTAGCAATAATAATCAATTCTAATAAGCAATATATAATATCATCATTTTTTAGGGTACAATATATAATAATCATCCAACTATTGGGTCATATACAATTTCTACAAAGCTTAGGGACTGTTCTGTAATTTCAGAGAATTCTGGGGTCTTTTCTTAAGTTCATAAAAGTTCAGGGCCCTTTATGCAATTATTTATAATTTCAGGGATTTGTGTGCTATTTATCATAAATTTAGGATTTTCACTTTAGTCCCTAGTTTTTATCAAATTTGCGAAACTAAACCCTTACCTCAAATCAAACCCTAGCCACCACCTTCGCCCTTTGCAGCCGCCGCCCCTACCGCTTCTTTGATGCTGTCGGCGACTCCCCGTCACCGACGACCATTCAAGCACCCAAACACACACACAACACCGAACCATCCACACAACCACACACATACGCCACATACGCAGCAGCGCCGCTACTCCTCGTGGTGGCGCAACCAAGCCTAACCGCCGACCCCACCCGCACTGGCCACACTCACAGCATAGCCTCGATGTCGCCACTCTCGACGGTGCCTCCACACATGCATATACGCACACACACACACACACACACACACACATATATATATATATATATATATATACACATGCCGCCGCTGCAAGCGGTGGCTCCCAGCTCTTCACGCCGGCGCTACAATCGCCGGCCATCTTATCACCCAACTCGCCGACATGAACCACACACCGGCACCAAAATGAACACAACACGGATATCATCAGAGAGGGAAGACAGGGAGAAATGGTGTGCAGCAGAGAGAGAAAAATGAGAGAGAAAAGAAATAGAGAAGGAGAAAAGAGATGAGAGAGATTGTTTTGACTTTATTTCAAATTCTTTCCTCAATGCTTTCTCTTCCCAAGGTGATAAAAAGATAAAAACCCACTTATTCTTATGTGTCCTTTATGAGAAGAGAGAGAAGTGGTGTGATAATGACGCATTTACATTTATCCATAACTATGCTTATTAATTTTATAACATAATGCAAACCTTATTATTTCTATTTAACTTATATCATTAATATTTAAAAAATTTGGGTGTTACATGTACCTCGTGGCTCTAACCCGATTCATTATAGGGGCTCAAACTCTTTCATTATAGGAGCTCAAACTCGTTCATTATAGGAGCTCAAACTCATTTATTCTCGGGGCTCAAACCTGATCATTTTTCATTAATCACAAACACCTCAATAAAACAATCCAATCAATCTAATCAATAAACAATTACAACCAATCATTTGACTTTAATCACCCAATAAAACAAACAGTCATCTCAATCAATCATTAATCATATGTTTTAAATCCTTCAGTAAAGTAAACTGTCATCTCAATCCATCATCAATCACATGAATTAAATCATTCAATAATATAAAACCCCAACAATTTATAAATCTCCAGGATTTCGATCAAATAATTCAATAAATTAACAATCATAATCCATCACGTAGATTAAATCATTCAATAATGCAAGCATTCATCCGAATCATTCATCAATCATCAGAATTTCCATCAAATAACTCAATCAATTAATAATTACAATCTATCACTTAACCTTAATCATTCATCAATCCCATTCACATTTAATAATAATCTTAAAAAATTACATATATTAATAGCATAAACTTTATAATATTGTAAATTTAAAGAAATTACCCCTAATCATCATATCATAACATTTTATTCATATAACACGTACACCGACCTCATGTAATTCAGGTATAAGATTTCATATTTTAAATATTTCAAAAAAAATATAAATACCGTAATAAGCAATTACCCCCACCTTTCGAAAATGATGCTTGTAAGACGTCTACTTTTTATATGAGTTTAATTCGTCACTCCTTTTGTATTTCCTACAAGGTACAATTGTTCATTTTAAGATTTAAACGAACCTTTAACGATTTAAAATAAATTCTTCAAGTTGAAATTCTTTCTCGTAAAGAAATGTCTAAATCATAAAGATGAAAAGTTCGATTTGAATGTAAGATTATGGGGTTAATGAGACGTGAGTCTAGGGTGTTATACCCTAGATTTGAGATAACGATTAGATCGTACATACTTCAATTTTTATAATATTTCTAAGGTTAATTTGTAACCTAATTCATTTGTTAGAATCTAACTCGTCATTTAATATATATATTATGCCTCAAAAGCAATATCTGTAATATTTAGAGTTCGTTTTATAATTCCAACAAATTATGAATAAAAAAAATACAATTTCAACCATTTTAAAGGTATTCTTGTAATTTCAGTAAAATTCTAGGGATGGTTTTAGCAATATAAAGCAATTCTAATAGACAGTACATAATATCATCTATTTTTAGGGTATCTAAAGTAATTTCAGCATAATTCAGGGGTTTCATATCATTATTCATTAAATCATGGTGCTTAAAACATATTTTCATAACCTTAAGGGGTATAAAATGTAATATCTATAATCATTAGGGTCGAAGTTGAATTTTTTAAGAATTATAGGGTTTGCAGATTAGTCCTTTAACATATCAAATTTACAAAAATTAATCCTCACCCCAAACCTTTCCCAGCCGCTGTCTCTCTCGACCTCCTGTCGCCGTTTTGCCGCTGCTGGTGACTCTAAGTCGTCGGCAACCCAATACCCGAACACGCACACACATGGTAACACACACAGCAACACACACACGTACATGCATACACATATAGTGCAACACAAAACGGCGCCGCTGCTCATGGTGGTGCTCAACACCACCTGCCGGTGCAACCCCAGCACCGGCCACACATGCATACCCTACTGTAGCCTCGATTTCTCCTACACCTCAATCAGCAACACACGCACACATAGATATATATACACCCACGCACCGTTGCTGCAAGCGGTGGCCCAGCTCCTCACACCGGTGCTACAAGCGTCGGCCACCCATCACCCTACCCACCGGCGCGAACCACGCACCGGCTCCAAAACAACACAACAACGGTGATAGCAGAGAGGGAGAAAGAGAGAAAGCGTGCAACAGATAGAGAGAGAGTGAATTTTGTTTTCATTAAGGATCATCTCAATAAAAGAAATTAGGGCTAGTCTTGAAACAATTCATTCGACCCTAGACTTTCTAGGAAAATCCATTTGATTATTCAAAAATCAGAGTATAAGAGAGAGAGAAAATGTAGAGAGAGTGTGTGTGGAGAGAGAGGAGAAAAAAATTATGTGTATTTATCCATAATTATCATTATTAATTTGTAACGTAATGCAAACTTTATTATTTATATTTAACTTATACCATTAATAGTTTCTAAAAAAAAAATTTAGGGTGTTACATAATTTGGTTTGTATAAAAAAAAATCAGATTTTTTTTTTTTGAAACTTTTTTTAAGAATATTAGATTTTTAATTTTTTTTTGATAAATTATAATTTTCTTTTTATTTCAAATGAAGTAAAAATAATTACCCAGTGTGTTTTTATTATATTTAAACATATTTAACTCTGTCTGTTGGTTTTTTATATTTTAATTGTTGATTTTAATTTTTAGATTTAATCTTGCAACCTTCTTATTACTATTTAATAATAATTTTAAGACTTTAAAAAATCATGTTCTTAGGCTATATTATTTTATATGTGTACTTATTAGGTTAATTTCAAAATGAAAACTATTTTCCAGATTTGTGTATAGAGTTTCAAATTAGTCTTCAAAAATTTTAATTTTTTAATTTCAGAAATGCAGACGCATGTTTAAGATTTATCACTTAATTATTATTAATTAATATTAACAATATGTAATTGCAATTCATTATTCTTACAAAATTATTTGCACTAAAAAATTTGGGCTCAAAATGGAATTCCAATGGTTAAGAGTAGACATTGTTAATGAGGCCCAAAGACCCAATTGATAGGGCAATTCTTCACAAAACCTAAATACCCCCATTAAATATAGAGGCTTTTATTTAAAGTGACCAGCCAACATAAAAATATTATTTAAAGACATCATATTAATAAAATTTTAGTAAAATAGTCCTTTGACTCAAAATGAAGTTATTGTTTTAATAAGAAGAAGTTGAGGGTTTTTTTTTCATAAATATGAACAAAATTAATTTTTGAAAAAGAAACTTTCACCAACACAACACTCATTTCTCATCGATTCAGAGCATGTGACATTCCCTTCAATTCTTATTCAGTTCTGAAAATTGATCATCGTCTTATGGATTTTTTTAAATTTGGTACTCTCATTCATATTCTATTATATGTAGTTCATAACAATACATTATTCTTGTCATGATTCTGTTATTATCTATATAGATAATAATTGTTTCATTCTCCTTATAGTTGTTGTGGTTGTTTTTCTATCCCATAGATTTAGGTTGTCCATTTGGAGTTATTTTTTGGACATAACATGATATGTTTTGTTATAAATTTACTCTTGTTATTCAATTTACGAGTTATGTTTGAGCTAAAATTTGTACTCGATCAATCAAATACATATTTATGTTGATTTATGCTAATTGTAGATAAAATAGAAATTTAAAAATGATTTTTTTAAGTGTAGCACCCTATCCCGACTAGGTTGGAGTTGAGCTGTCATTCATTCGTTCTTTTAAAACCTTTTCTTCAAATCCGTGTTTCTCAAAATGTGTTTAAAATGTGTTTCTTTAAATCTGTGTATAACGTCATTTTTTCTTTAAAATGTATTTCTCATAATCTCATCATACTTATGCTTATCTCGTGTCTTTCCCACATATCTAAGTTAAAACCATACTCATATATTGATAGTAAACATTTAAAAACATAAAAGGGCCAAGCAGAAAATATTTACTCAGAATATAATTTCATTACTATTAGAAAACATGTACATTGCATTATTCTAACTCCTATTATTACTTATAACATAAAACTTATATTACTACATTGTTGATTGGTGCTACAATTATCAATACTATGGTCTTTTAAAACTAGTAGAAGTCTATCCCAACCGGCTGCACATGTGATTTGATGTCATCATAACTTTGAAAAAATATTTTAAATAGCATCATGAGGTTCCTTTAAAGAGGAAACCCAATGAGATAATCGTAATCTTTAATACATTGAGGTAATTAATCTATTAAGTACATACTACATCTCCTTCAAGCAAACTCACCCTGAACCATACTATAATATAAAGGAATGTAGGAGTTGCTTGCCCACTAAACCTTGCTTTCATAGACAAACACTCTCGCCTCTATGGTCGTTCCTAGTATGAAAACGGCATACCGGTTATAGTTATGGGGATTCTAACTTTAGATTTTCATATATAACTTACTAATTAAATTATTCATAGATAGTGGAGAGTAGAAGTCACCCACTTTAGAAAAGTGACTTCAATAGTAGGGATAGCTCCAAGGATCTCCGTGTCACGCCCCATTTTCTTCGCATAAACATTTATCAGAGTTTTCCACACAAGCGTGCAGGAAGAAGAAAAGAGGTAAGAGACGAACATAAATTATTACATAATAACCATCGGTTCAACCGATTTAAACATAATATTCACAGCGGAAAAGCATCAGGATCTCCCATCCCAAACACACCTCATCATCAGGATTTCACATCCCGAATACACATCATCATCAAGATCTCACATCCTGAATACACATCATATAACCACAAAACATGGATTTCTTATGGTTCATCATGCTTGATAAACATTATATTATAATAATTTACAATAGCACCTCCTCTCTGCTTCTTATGGTTCATCATGCTCATCACCTCCTGTAATGTGAATTACAGAATAAGGGGTGAGTGCGTTGAATACACTCGTGGGAAATAAAATCCGCATCTTTACCTTCGACACATATTTAAACCAGAAATACATATAATCATCACAGAACACAGCACGAAATATGCACAGCAGATATTAGAAATGGTAAGGGACGAATAGATGCGGGCATCGCCCGTCTTATCCCATAAAACGGTCTCAAATACCGCTGGTGCATTTCAAGGACCACCAAACCTTTCATAGAAGAATGGGGGTAGGGACAAATGCATGAAGGAGCGCCTCAGCGGGCCACCCCTCACAGTTTATGTATGTCACAGCCAGTATAATCACAGCATTTAGTATTCCTCAATCATGCTTGAAATAGGAAAAACTGTAAACAGATAAAGAGTTAGAAATTACCCCCACCTTATTCGGTGGTTACCACGTGAGTTGCAAGTATCGAAGATCACGTATCCCAAGGCTTCAATCCAATAGGTGGCCTACATAATTTACGGTGTTTTTAGATACTTATGAAATATAATTAAGGATTTAAACGATATCGGATCGGATACTATCGATCGAAATGAGACGGATCGGAACAGAGGGCCTAACGATTGAGGCTGAAGAAACAAGAGGGAAATATCAGTTTATAAGGCTGAGATGAAAGAGAATGGATTTTGGATCACAACAAAACAAGAATGAGCTCAATCGGAGTTGAAACGAGTTCGAACGGAGCGTTTTAAGATTGAAGGATATTTTGGTAATTTGGTCAAAGGGTTGACTTTGACCGGGACCCACGACCCCCAGTCAGCAATATCTTGTTGGCGATGACTCGATGTTAAAGAACGACGAAAAGAAAATGAGATTCGGATCGAAAATACGACGTCACGCGCGTTCCCGACGACGGGAGAAAAAATAGGGCAATGTCTCCCAAGACCTGTCTTGGAATTTCCAATACACATCCTCCGGGCAAATCAGAGACTACAATTCTGTCCAGTTCAGTTTAGCGTGCAGGACGCGTTTTAAAATTTACATGATGCGTCATGCGGGAGAAAAACAGGGCAACGCTCCCGGCGCGATCCTGCTTCAGCAGCCACCTTCCCGGAGCCACCGGCTGCGGCGGCGCCACCCTATGCCAACACCACCTTGTCCTCCGGTGAGCCTGCACCGCCGGCTACCACCTCCGGCCATCCCTCGCCGGATTCCGGCATGAATAGTGCCATAAAAATAGCCTCAAAAACCCTTCATCAACATAAGTACACAAATAAACCCCGCCTTTCCAGCTCCGGCCGGCGACTTCTAGTCGCCGGCGACCCTTCCCCCGATCTTCTAGGATACTGGCCGGCGACTTCTAGTCGCCGGCAACCACCAATACAACCCCCAACAGCATGCATACACAACACACATTACACACACATACAAAACCCCATGTGCAACAGCCCATTTCCCAACCCATTTTCCGGCACCGGCACCGCGACCCAAGGCGGCGTCGCCCCTCCAATAGCTAGCCCACAACCTCGGCATCCCCTTCGGTGCCTGCAACCACGAGAAGAAGAGCAAGAGAGAGAAAAACGGGAGAGAGAAAAGGTGGCTGAAAATAAGGGTTAAGGGTTTTGGAGATGGTTTTTCACCGTTTTCCGGCGAACGAGAAATCGGAATTGAATTTCGGAAGTTGTCCTAGATTCATCTCATTGAGGGCTACGTTGTATACGAAAATTAGCCAAAACGGAAGGATTTGATATTTTCCGGCGACGGCAGCGGTGGTTTTTCGCCATTTCCCGGCGAACGGAGAATTGGAATTGAATTCCGAAAGTTGTCCTAAACTCGTATCGTCGAGGGCTATGTTGTGTATGAAAATCAGTCAATACCGACAACTTTGAAATTTTCCGGCGAGCTCCGGCGGCGGCGTGCCGGAGACAGAAAGCAAGACTGAAAAATAAAGAGAGAGAAGAGAAAGACTTACGTGTGTTCGGCGCTTTTCGGCTCGTTCGAAGAAACGGTGACAAATAAAACGAATGAGCGCCTATTTATAGAATTTGGAAAGTTACTATTCACTAGGTTACTATTCATGATAACTTCAATTACTATTCACGATTAGATTTCGGTTATGTTCATCACGATTCCGTTCCTCGTTTTTCCGAAACTTTATATTTTGCCCTTTTCTTCGCCGTTTGAGCTACAGGTGTCCGATTGACCTCTAGTTTATTTCTATCTTCACATTTTTCCATTACGCATCTAATGGTATAAAATATTCTATGTTCCGTGTGTATAATTTTTATCCATCTAAAACTGGTCGTTAAACACATATCTGAAATGCACGTAATTAAATTAACATTCAAGAATTAAAACACATAAGATATTTTAATTAAGGTTTACTTATTTAATTAACCAATTATGCTTTATTTTTATTTTGGGCGTTACACTCCGACCCTTTCACACTACACTTTGGCATGTCTAATTCCTGAGTTTTATCATTCATTAACTTTATTTAATACATCCTTGACTCATATATTAAATTTTAAACATAATCATATCATACCTGAATCACTTAATCCTAATTAGCTTATGGGATAAATCAACATATTCATGATAAAGTTTTTAAACACTTAAACTAGCAATTTTAGACATAAAATGATATATAAAGTCACAACAATTTTAATAATTTATAGATAATTCTTAAAATTCTTAAAATAACTAATGAAAAATAGAATCCTAAACAAGTTTTTACCCTGAATTGCAGCTTAAAAGCAGCCCATCATGCAATATTCACACAACCTTATAGGATTTATGAAAGCTTTTTAAATTTTAACAGAAGATATACAGTACTTAAAAGTCCATAAACATATTATTTTAGTCATTTTGATTGTACCCCAAATCATTCATAATTTTCAGCCATAAATTCTCCTTCAGTTACAACTTTAAAACATTAAAAAGTTAAACATTCACCAAAACATACAAACACAATAAATATTTTCGTGTTATGTTAAAAGAAAAAAGTAGGTAAAACTAGAATTATAAATTTATGTTCAATATCCGCATGAAGATGACAATGTGTGGAAAATTTTCATTTAAATAATTTTTTATGTAATTAGAAAATAATGCATAGCATAAAAAACTGAAAAAGAAAACATTATTTGTTAAAGAAATATGATAACACATGATAAAAAGAATTATATATATATAGGCATAGAGAGAAAAAAGTAAACAATACAATCCTAATCATCTATCTATTATAGACATATATTAATGTATCCACCGATAATGTATCATAAATCCAATACAATTATTAACTTTAAATTAAAAAATAAAAGAAAGATTTTAATATAAAATCGTCCTACAAAATTACATGAGATGGGCCCATGGATCAGTCAAAACTCGATCACCATGGGTCAACCAACTCAATGCAGGTCAATGTTGATTAATGCGATCAATTTGCTAAAACACAAGTAAATAAATGAGTTTGTAGGTTGATAAAAGTACTAATCATACATTTATAAGTAGAGAAAAATGCCTCATGTAGCATAATTTGTTAAACTATAGATCCATCTACCACAAAATATAATGCATAGGCCCAATATACTCATATTGTTATAATTTGAGTTTCAATTACCACAATTTTCATTTTCAAAATCCGTATAGGAAGCAGGACTGACATCAACAGTGATAGGATTGACACAAACCTAATCCATTTGTCAACTCTTACACGAATTATGATTGGCAAATGTATTGTATTAATAAAATGAACTCTTACACGAAAATATAAACAATTTTAAAGGTTTATAATGAATATAATGAAATTTCGTGTAAGGCATGTTTATAGGTCAACTCCTACACGAAAATTGTTGCAATTTTAAAGGTTTATATTATATTATATGTCAACTCTTACACAAAAATGAAACTGGCAAAAGTATTATATTACTATTTATTTTTGTCTATAATTTTTTTTATATGGAAAAGGAGAAATGTTCCTCAAATGGTAAAAAAATCGTGTAAGAAGTAGAATTGTAGTTGAAGTTAATTACACCTAATAAATATTAATTAATTTCGTGTAAAAGTTTTATTATTTAATTTAATTATTAAAAATCTTGTCATATATGTTTTACGCCCTACACGAAATTTTGGTAATCTTACAATTTTTGTGTAAGGTTGGAATTAACGCCGGATAATTAAATTTTGGTGCTGAAAAAATCGTGTAAGGCAACAATTGTAATTTGTCCTTACACAAAATTAATTAATTACTTCCTTAGTCAAAAATAATAAAAAAATAAATTCTTCTAATTTATTCCCTTACACGAAAATTGAATAGGAAAAAATATTTTAGTTAAAAAAAATTAGAATACAAACAACATTGACTTCCCCATCCAGTTGGAGTAAAAGGTAACTGACAAACCAAACTGACATAAGAAAGTGACTTTGAACATTATGAATAGGGCAGTCACATGTACACGGTGTTGGTTTTGGCAAATCCTTTATATACATTAAGCGTGTGCTAAGACATTGTAAAAATGAAGATTCAGTATATTATGTCGTCCTTGTTCTTTTCGTAACATTACACATCCAAAATTCCGAAGAAGAGTTAGTAGCAAATAAATATTGGACAAATATTGAAGAATTTATTGTGCTCAGAGGTATGTTAGTAGCCAACAATTTGTGACATATATTGTGAAGGATCCTGTATTTTTGTTTTGTGTTGTTATGTTTTATTATTGTTATTAATGTTATTATTATGAATTTTTTTCTCATCAATTGTTACATTAATGTAATAATACAACATTGTTACACCAATTAATGTTTGGCCTACACGGAAAAAACACTAATTAAAAACACCGAAATTTATTGTTGAAGTAAAAAGTTAAAAAAATGTTAAAAAAACCCCAACTTAGTTATTAGTATGAATGAGATTATGCTTACACGAATTTTGGTTAGACATTGCTTACACGAATTTTGTCACAGTTTAGGCCTACACGAATATTTGTTAATTGAGCGTACACGATTTTTTGTTATTTTCAGCTTACACGAATTTTACCATTGTTTGGCTTACACGAATTTTGACATTTTATGGCCATACATGAATTTTTGTCATAGTTCACCCTTGCAAAATGATTCAGGTCTCTAGTTAAAATTAAAAGTGGTTGATATAATGTTTTCAAGTAAGAGTGGTTGATATAACAATTATTTTTTTTATTATCTGAATTTACCTAATATATGTGTAGTTCATGATGATGATGAAGTGGTTATTTATTTATGACTGTAAGCTAGAGATATTTGCAGAACAATATCGTAACATACATAATTATCATCCTCGTACGCCATTGTAAGTAGATATTTAGATGATTAGCCGACCTTATAATTTTTTTTTTGATAGTGACCAAGAATATGAATTCAATGACTGTAGTGGTCTGGTACAGAGGCTATTGGGACGGTTTGGAATATAAAAACGGAGCTAAAGAGGTGGTTCAACTTGCAAGAATCACTTACTATAATTTATTCATGTGTATCCATAAACTTATGTGTGCCGATCTAAATTGTTGGGGATATGTGATTCACACAATAGTGGATCGAAATAGGTGAGTTAAAAAGAAAAAAATAAAGAATGATTTTTAGCTGGACCGAATCTTGGCAAGATTGAGAATGTTCTTGTTGTTTTTGTTTCGCTAAAATTACTGGACGCTGAAGCATTTAACAGCGTGTTCTCAATGCAAAGTCCGAGTACCGATCTTGACGGTTTTAATGTTAATATAGGATCCTTTTATGAAGGAGAAGGAGAAGGTGTAACTGGCGAACCTTCCAGCTATGATCCGTATGTGCCAAAGTCTGATGACATATGGAACCAAAATTGGAGTTGTAACAATGTTTCTTTTAGCTTACAAAACGACGATACATTTTATCATAAGTGGGGTGTGCCTCATGAGGTCGAATCCTCGAAGGTTGGTACATCCTCAACAGAGCAGTGGGCACGTTGGCCATCATCAAGCGGTCGTGATCAACAAGAGTCAGATTGGGGTGTTGGTTATATTGACTTGAATAGGTCCCCAACTGCATACGGAGATGAGAAGGGCGTGCAAATTGATGAAATCCTAGAGCCGACACATTTGGGTCGAGGTCAAGAAGAAGGATATACGACCCACTCTGGTATTTTCATATGTCGTATTTTCTCTACAAAATATGTATCTGCATGTTGACGATGTATCTTTTTGATATGTCTGTTTTCATTATTATAGTTTCAACACATGACGGAGAGGAATCGGACCCAGAAAATGCCATGAATGATGCTTTCGAGTTAGATGAAGATGATGAAAATACATTGGACGAGGAACAACGACGTGCCTACGAGGAGTTTTTGGCATATATTAACAGATCCGAGTGGCACATCCCAGAGATGCCACATATGGAGCAATCGAAGCTTATAGATTTTCGCATCAAAACTAAAATTGCAAAATGCTGTTGGTTTTTACCATTTGGAAAACCACGTAGAATACTGTGTGCATTATTCAGACAAACGTCGATGGTGTGTTCAATGCAAACAGGAAACCTGCAGTTTCAAACTTAGTGCATCCGAGAAGTATGGGATTTGGAAGATTTCGAAAGTTGTCATTCCCCATGATTGTTCATCTGATCTGAATGAACCCAATGTTCATTATCGGCTTACATTAGTCTTTATCGGGGAGTACTATTCTGATGTCCTTCGAAGAGAAGATTCTCAGCTCAGCAACAAAAGTATAATGCACGAAATGAATCAAAGATATGGGATAAATCTCTCTTACAAGGTTGCATCTTTGGCAAAATGACATGCAATGAAACTTGCCTACGGAGATCCAACAAAATCTTTTTCACTGATGCCATCGTATTTGGAAGTCCTAAAGATTGCTAATCCGGGCTCGTATACAGGTTTGGAAACATAAAATAATGGAAAATTCAAATACGTTTTCTATGCTTTGGGCGCATCCATTCATGGATTCAAAAAATTTTCACGTTCAATGATAGTGGTCGATGGTTGCCATCTGAAAGGCCAATATAAAGGTATCGGGTTTGTCGCTGTTACGAATGATGGAAACGATCAAATTTTTTCTCTGGCCATTGGGATAGGGAATATGGAGAATGACGAATCCTGGACCTGGTTTTTAAAGCAGCTTCGAAACACGTACCGTTGTCCCGATCAACTCCTAATTGTGTCTGATCAATACATGAACAATGCCATCATTGAAGTTTACCCTGAAGCAAGCCATGGTCTATATTGTTTTTATTTGCAACAAAATTTAGTCAAACATGGATCACATTTCGTTGGTGTTTTCCAAAAAGCCGCATACTGTTACAGGACCACTGATTTCGAAAGGTTATTCTCTTCCTGTTCTGCATGGGTCTTCAATGTAATTATTTCTCTGTTTAACTTGTTAATGACTAACTTTCCCAATTTTTCCATTGCCAGGTACATGACGTCCCTATCAGAATCCAATAAACAAGGTGCGCTCGAAACCTTACAAAATACGAGGGAAGAAATGTGGTCCCGTGTTAGATGTCCTGTTCGAAGATTTACTTTTATGACCTCAAATACGGCTGAGGTGTGGAATAATCATCTACTATGGGCCCGAAAGCTACCTGTCTGTTCATTTTTGGAGTGTGCCAGACGAGTAATGGAAAGGTGGTTTTACGAATGGAAGAATGCTGCAGAGGAAAGGAAAAATTTTATAACAAAGTCTGCGCACGACGGGTTAATCGAATCAGTGAAAATTGAACGTCGGATGACAGTAGAAAAACTAACGCGATTTAAATTCAAGGTTAGCGACAAGAGTAAATTATTCATCGTTGACTTGTCCTTTCGCACCTGCGAGTGTATAATTTTTCAAAGTGAATTGATACCATGTTCACATGCATGTGCAGCGATCAGGTACGAATAATCAAACTTTATGACGATCTTCGACTACTTTGAATTTAAATTAGTAAGAGCTAATCTTCATTTTGACCATTTCCCCTTCTTCATAAACAGCTTTTCAAGAGATTCAGTGACTTCATATGTTCACTCTTATTACACCACAGACTGGTGAAAGGAATGTGGGGCCTCGAGGTGAATCCTGTACCCAATCTTGATGAGTGGGTTATTTCTGATGACATAAGAAATACCGTGTGTGTAGCCCCCGACAAACCAAGACAGGCTGGGCGCCCAAAATCTAGAAAAATTCATCGCACATGTGTTAGGACTACAAGTTCACGGACAATAGGATCATGTACTCGCTGTGGGCGTCCGGGGCATAATAGGGCCCGTTGTACCGAACTTGAAGAAGTTGGAGATGGGACAACGGAGATAGAATACTCTATTCCAGAGGGCACCAACACCGTGTTGGAGGAACCAAATCGCAGAAGAAAGAAAAAGTGCTTTGTGTGCAAGTCCGACAGTCATACGAGGAAAAAGTGTCCGATATTTCTAGCATCCCGCCCAGCTGATGATTGAATGTAATCCCTTTGTATTCAATTAATATATTTTTCAATAATGACTTGTTGAAAGGTGCATGTTGTGTGTAAGTGCGCTGTATTGAACAATCTACTTATGACTGGAATCCTGGGTCTTTACCAATAATGCAAACATGTACGTTTTGTAATCAAATAACCAATAATATTTATCATAACTACAAAAAAATATCATCTGCTAGCAACCATAATGCAAACTGTTTTCTCCAGCAAAAAAAAAATCATTACAATCATCCCGTCATATCATCCTCGTTGATAGTGTCTGCATCTGCTGAAAACTTATATAGACTAAATGCTACACATCGACGCATCTCGAATACCCTATCGATGATGTTAGGTCTAGGAAAACTGCAGCTCAAACAGCTCTCAACAGCCTTCAAAGCGTAAATGCCACACCCGGTCGGATCATCCTATCGATAACACAATTAGTCTCCACCGACACTAGAGACAACATCACAGGACAATAAGTACGCCGATCTAGCAATGAATAATAACCGGAATGCTGTAAGAGCTGAGGCCAAATACGCCGGATAGGAAATATCTGATAATATCGAAGTGTCTCGATGTCCTTCGTCCAATTATGGTGAAGACTATCGAACAACGTTAGCATGTATTTGCCCATGTTCACCTCGACTGCTACCAATGTCCGTCCAAATTCAGGATTAGATAAATCTATCGACACAAGTTAAAATACATAAAGTGATGAAGGTTAATTGCTAATGAAAAATTTACTTTGAATGATAGGCTGCTTGAACTGATAATATATTTTTACCCTCGATGTTCGATTCCACCATGGCCTAGTATGCTTCCACCGGGACCGCTCACCACGAACATATGGTGCAAGACGATCTAGTTCCTCAGGCTCGAACTGCTCGGTCATACCCTCTCGATAACGCATCCCCGAAGGATCATCTCTATGCTTAGTACGCCATATGTCCTTACAGGTTACCTTAAATTAAGAAACAATGAATTTAAAGATCATTTATTTCAAAAAAAAGACAACATTGAAGAAAGAAGTAGAAATTGCGTAATGGGCTTACATTAAAGCTGCAATCAATGATCTGTGAGAGGCCTTTCAGGTCTTAATCGATGATAACATTTACAGCTTTAGGGTGGCTCTGTAGTATCGCAATGTTAGGATTTCGATATTTAGATTTTGATGAGACAAAAAGTATTTGTAATAGGAAGTGTTAAGTATCCCATTTTTCACAATGTTTAAGTGAATATATAGATTAGGTTTGAGTCTAGTTTTAAGTGCTGAAAGATGGAGGTTTTACAAGAATAAAGCTGCATCTAAGCCTTTCAGGAAAGAAGCTGCTGCAAGAAGACAAATACAACATCACTGCAAGAAGACAGAACATCACTGCAGCTAAGTAAGAAGGAATGACGTACAAGAGTACTGCAAGAAAAAGATGCAGCAGCTCTACTCAAAAATACTGCAACCAGGTCTTAGCTACAACAGCACTGCAAGAAAGCATAGCTGCATAAAGACCTAGGATATAGCGCAAAGCTTACAGTTCAGATAAGTTCAACAGCACCATTTACAACAAGAAGTATCCTGCAATCCTAGGAAGGATAAAAACAGTACGAGGAACGAAGATCCAAGCAAGAATAAATAGAGCCATTCCAGAGAAGGTCAAAGTTGCAGACACGGAGCCAATACGAAGATACCACGTGGACTGACGCGCTGCAGAAAACTGCTAGCCGCAACTGCTGCATTAAATGCTCCAAAAGAGAAAGTCAAGTCGCATTAAATGTGAGCCATATCTTTGATCAGACTACTTCAAATTCAAAAGAGAGATATCTCCTTTAACGGATATCTTCTCCTACAAGTATAAATAGAGGATGAGCAACACTGGAGCTGACTACTGATTAACCGAAGCATCTACGCTAAAACTCTCAAGTTTACAGAATTCAAACATTCAAAGTTTCCAACAGTTTCAGTCACTCAACCTCGGTGAAGTGAAGCAAGCTTAGTGCTGAAAGATCCATCAACGAATTCAGAAGCTCACTTCACCGCACCAGTTGAAGAACTCATTTATATATTTTTAATCTTGTTACTGTGTGCTTAGGTTGTTTTAGAGGTGTCGAACAGTTGATAGGAGAGATCCTTGCTGTTTGTATAGTTGTCTAGAGTTAGACAGCTTCCCTGTGTGGGAGTGTAGAACCCTGTGTGGGTTAGCCTTTGAAGTTTGCAGTTGTTGTGTGTACGCTGGACTTCAGTAGGTTGTTGTTTTGAAAAGTTGATAGATTGTTAGGAGGGTCCTGTAATTCAATCTTGCTTAACAAAGTTCCTGCTCGAGGAGCAGTATAGTGGACATAGAAGGATTGCATCACCTTCGAACCACTATAAGCCATACGTGTTTATTGTTTTATTTATCTGTGCTTTTGACCTTCTGTTTCTAATGTATCTCATAAGCATAAAACGTTTTTGAAAGAAGCATATTTGAGAAAATCAACCTTGTGATTTCAATTATATTTTTCCGCTGTGTATAAAACTCCAAGTTATAGCGTGCAGCACTGCATCCTAGTGCTGTAAGCAGTAACGGTCTGACGATGCAAGTTCAAGTAACTTGCAGAACAGAAAGGTTTTTCAAAGATTTACAAAACCGACCAAGGTTCATTCACCCCCCCTCTGAACCTCGGACACCACTTGGGACCAACAAGTGGTATTAGAGCGAGTTGGGTTAAAAGCCAACTTATCTGGTCACCTACCCAGATCCGTCTTAGACTCGCTATTTTCTCTACATTCAAAACCTCATTCTTACAGCATATCATGGATTCCTCTAATCACAAGTTACCTATGTTTTTCATAGAGTAATATGACGATTGGAAGATAAGAATGTAGGCACATCTTTCAACAATGAATGATGAAATGTGGATGATCATCACTGAAGGACCAATCATACCCACGAAGGTGAATCCAATGTTTGGAAGAGACCTAGCAGAAGGAGAGCAGCCACCACTGAACTTCCTGCCTAAACCACGACAAGAGTGGAATAATGAAGACAGGAAGAGAGCCAACTTAGATAATGTGGCAAAGAATGCTCTATTCATCACTTTGGATAAAGGCACGTTTAGCAAAGCCAAATCCTGCTCAACATCCAAAGAAATATGGGAAAAGTTGGAGCAAATATGTGAGGGGATTGAGCTCACTAAAGACAATAAGATCTCCAACGCTACCCAACTATTCGAGTTCTTCGAAACGAAGAATGAAGAGACTCTTGAGAAACTAGACTTGAGATTCACATCCATAGTGAACGAACTAGAAGCTTTAGGCAAGCACTTTACTCAGAAGGAGAAGAATATGAAAGTGCTTAGAGCCCTGCCCGCGGAGTGGGACAGCAAAACCACTGCCATGAGAGTGTCTATGGACTTGTAATCCATAAGTACATTCGACCTATTCTCTGATCTCAAAGCATTTGTGTATGACATCAATAGAAGGAGAAAGGAGTCCAAAGAATCGAGCTCCAAAGTTACAGCACTAACTGCCAGAGGCTCCAATGATACAGCAACCACGAGTTGCAGTAAGCAGACTAAGGTTACAGTAGAAGTTGCTGAAGAGGACATGGCTCTACTTCTAAAGAAATTTAGAAAATTCATGAAGAGCAACAACAATAGCAGCAACATAAACCTCAACAAAAAGAATGACTTCAGAAGAAACCATCCACCTCCTCAGGTATCCTCTTCTCCACAGTCAAATACAAGCAATATTGACTTGTGTTATAACTGCAGGAAACCAGGATACTATGCAAGAAATTGTCCATACCCTATGGTGCACAAGTATCCTGAAGGAGAGAGAGAGAGCAGAGGAGATATAAAAGAAGAGAGAAAAGACACAAGCTTCGAGCTCTCATAGGAGAGATGGGGAAGGCCAAGGATACAGTAGTCCCGAAGAAAGTACTGAAAACTACAGAATCCTCTAACAGCGATACTGAAATCTCATCCTCCGATGGAGAAGCGCTGATATGCCTAATGGCTAAAGATGGCGAGGACAGCGAAGAAGATGAGGTAATTTATCAATCGTTGTCCATATCAGGAAATGAAGAGCTGAACATGATCCACTCCCTAAAGAGGATCATGAGTGATTTCGAGCAGATCAACTCAATTCATGAGGAACTGAAGGTTGAAAATGAGAACCTAAGAATCGACAATGAGATCCTCAAGAGCGAGAATATTGATATTGCCAAAATGTTGGCTGCACGTGAGTCTGATAACTCAAGGTGTAGTAAGCTGTAAAAGGAGGTCTCTAGATTAAATCTGCTGATCACTAAACTAGAAATTGAGAAGGAAAGCTTGCAGTCCACGATAAACACGTTCAGCAAATCATCAAAGGACATAAGGGATTGCATAAACTAAAACAGAAGTCCTTTTGAAAAATTGGGCATAGGTTACAGCAATCACATCTCTCAGATTACAGCAAGTACATCCAAAGCTGTAAATTTTGCTCAAGCTGAAACCTCAATGAGAAAGAGTTACTATGTGACTCTGTGAAGATTTTGAACAAAACAACAATGATGGATAAGGGGAAGAAACCCCTATGCTCAACTGAAGGGAGTAAGACTGCATCGAAAAACTGGCTGCAGCAGAAGTCATCGGCTGTTTACAGCAAAAGGATGCAGCAACCAACAAAGTTGCAGCAAAAAAGAAATTTTCCCACCTATACTGAGACTCATATGTCTAAACCTTAAAGAGGATATACTCAAGGGAAGTATGGTGGAAGACCACACTACAAAAGTATTGGTGACACATATGTTATCTCTGCACACACCTTTGACAGACAGTTCAAAAGCAGAACTGCATATAATCAGAGAACCAACAATTCTTACAGCAAAACAGTGACTGTTAAGAAAGTTTGGGTTCCTACAGTAACTAACCCCAAAGGACCCGTACAGAAGTGGGTACCTAAATCTGTTTGAAATTGTTGCAGGTTTCAGTGCCAGGCTGCAGCAGTGATGTATGGTACATTGACAGCGGCTGCTCAAGGCACATGACAGCCAGTAAAGAAACTCTAAAAGACTTCCAAGAATGCAAAGGACCAAAGGTCATCTTTGGAGATGATTCCAAAGGAAGCATAAAAGGAAGTGGATGTCTAGTCAAAGGAAACATAAAGATTAAAGATGTATCATATGTAAAAGGACTCAGATACAATCTTCTGAGCATCAGTCAATTTTGTGACAAATGATACACAGTGGAATTTAACCTCAACAAATGCTTAATCAAGGACAACACCTCAAATGAAGTGAAGCTTACAGGAACAAGAAGAGGAAACATCTATCTAGCTGATTGGAACTCTTCTATTCAACCAACATGCTTCATTGTGAAAAGTCTAGCAGAGCTGAGCTGGCTGTGGCACAAGAGGTTAAGCCATCTGAATTTCAAGACTATCAACAAGCTAGCAAGAAAAGGCCTTGTGAGAGGATTGCCAGATGTAGCATATAAGAAGAAGAATATTTGTGGAGCTTGTCAGAAAGGAAAGCAAGTTAAGAGCTCATTCAAAGACAAGATTCAAAAGTCATCTCACAGGATTCTAGATCTTCTACATATACACCTATTTGGACCAGTAGAACCAGTAAGCTTGACTGGGAAGAAATATTCTCTTGAAGTTGTAGATGACTACTCCAAATATACATGGATAATCTTCCTTGCAAAGAAATCAGAAACTCAAGACAAGCTACCTGGTCTCATGAAGAAAATTCAAAAAAAAGAGCTTGAGCATAGTAAAGATAAGATCAGACAGAGGAACTGAGTTCACAAACAAATTCATTGAAAAATTCTGTTCTGATAATGGTATTCGACATGAATACTCTACTGTAAAAACACCTCAACAGAACGGTGTAGCTGAAAGGAGAAACAGAACCCTCAAGGAAGCAGTAAGGACAATGATAGCAGAAGCAGAAGTACCCAAGAGATTTTGGGCTGAAGCAACCAACACTGTCTGCTACACTCAGAACAGATGTCTAATCATCAAAGATCTAGACAAAACTCCTTGTGAAATCTGGAATGGATATACTCCAAATATCTCTTATCTGCATATCTTTTGATGCAGGTGTTATATTCTCAACAATGGAAAGGAGCATCTGAAAACTTTTGATGCAAAATCAGACAAAAGAGTATTTCTAGGATACTCTACTGTAAGTAGAGCTTTTAGGGTATTTAACAAGAGAACCTTGGTGGTTGAAGAATCTATTCACGTGGTGTTTGATGAACCACATTGTGACACCAAGAAGTTAGAAGAGCCAATTAAAGATACAACTCCAAGGAAAGAGAATGTTGTTCCCTATGTAGAAGGAGTTTTGCCTATAGGAGAAGACAAAGAAGAGGAAGCTGCAACTATGGATGTAGCAAATATTCTTACAGTAGCAGAACCTCCTGCATTACAGCAACAAGAGGAGCAACCTACACAAGCACATGTCTTTGAGCCTGACAGGACATGGCTAAGGAATCATCCAAGGGATCTTATCATAAGAGATCCATCAATAGGAGTAAGGGCAAAAAGGTCCATCCCACATGAAGCAATGTTTGCATGCTTCTTATCTCAGACAGAGCCCAAGTATGTTGAAGAAGCACTGCAAGATAGCAACTGGGTACAGGCTATGCAAGAAGAGCTGAATGGTTTTGAAAGAAACCAAGTATAGCAGACAGTTGCAAGACCAACTCATCAAGGAGTAATAGGAACAAAGTGGGTCTTTAAGAACAAGTTAGACGAATTTGGACTCGTTGTAAAGAACAAAGCAAGATTAGTTGCCAAAAGATATTGCCAGGAAGAAGGAATTGATTTTGATGAGACCTTTGCTCCAGTAGCAAGATTGGAAGCAATAAGGATTTTTCTGGCATATGCAGCTCACATGAATTTCAATGTCTATCAAATGAACGTTAAGAGTGCATTCCTGAATGGTCTCCTTACAGAAAAAGTGTATGTTGAACAACCTCCAGGTTTTGAAGATCAAGCAGAAGAGAAGGTGTTTAGGTTACACAAGGCCCTTTATGGACTTAAGCAAGCACCAAGAGCTTGGTATGACACCTTATCTCTCTATCTGCTAGAGAATGGTTTCCAGAAATGAACAATCGACAAGACGCTGTTTAGGATACAAAATGGAGAAAGTGTACTGCTAGTACAGATATATGTGGACGATATCATTTTCGGATCCACCAACAAAGAATTATGTGAGAAGTTCTCCAACCTAATGCAGTCAAAGTTCGAGATGAGTATGATGAGAGAATTAAGTTTCTTTCTCGGCTGTAAGTAAAACAGCTGTCTACAGGAACCTTCATCAGTCAAGTCAAGTATACGAAGGAGTTTATCAAGAAATTTGGCATGGAAAATGGTGCAGCAACATCTGTTTCTATGTCGACATCAATAAGTCTTGACAAAGATGAAGATGGTAAAGATGTTGATATCATGAAGTACAGGCGCTTAATTGGATCCTTGCTATATCTTACAGCAAGTAGGCTAGACATTATGTTTACAGTTGGAGTCTGTGTAAGATTTCAAACGGCTCCAAAAGAACCACATCTTTCTGCTGTCAAGAGAATCATCAAGTATCTAAAAGGAACTCAGGAAGTAGGCCTATGGTATCCAAATGAAGGAGGATTCAAGCTTAAAGGCTACTCTGACTTAGATTATGCAGGCTGCAAGATTGATCGGAAAAGTACTAGTGGGATTTGTCAGTTTCTGGGAAATAGACTTTTCTCATGGTTTTGCAAGGAGCAAACTTCGATTGCAACCTCTACAGCAGAAGCAGAGTATGTTGCAGCAGGAAGTTGTTGTGGGTAAATTCTCTGGATACAGCAGCAACTAAGAGATTATGGGATTGAAGAAAAAGAGACTCCAATTCTCTGCGATAATACTAGTGCTATAGTAATTACCCATAATCCTGTCTTTCACTCAAGAACAAAGCACATCGACATTCATCATCATTTTATAAGAGATCACATGGAAAAGAAAGATATTGTGCTTGAGAAAGTTCATACGGATCTCCAGCTTGCAGATATATTCACCAAACCTTTGAGTGAATAGAGGTTTTCTATGCTTAGAAACGAGCTGGGAATTCTTAAGTTATGAGGAGAAAAGAAGGTGCAAAAACTAAGGGGGAACCTCTGCATGCTTGCGAGAAGCAGTAAGTATAGTCCTGTAAGCTACGCTTTCATACAGCGTTGGGTTCAAACAGCGCTGCATTATATATTCTTACAGTACAGCAGAAATCGGGAGTGTAAGCAGCACCAGGTTACATCATTTATTTCAAATGTGTATTCATTACACTGCAACCTCGTACCAAGGAAGCTACAACCTTAAAAAGGCATTTATTTAGGAGGCAAATCGCATGTCTTTCAGCATTTAATGCATGTCTGCGCGGGTCAGAAAGTGGAAAGGGCGCGGTCAGTTGCCCACGCACTCTTTAATGATTATTGATGATTTGATGTCTCTGTCTTTTTCTAGACCGTAAGATCAATTCCCTCTGATTTAGCCCAACCATTGATCTTACTACACGTCCCTTGAGATCCGCCATAACCCCCATAACCGCGCCTTTTGAATTATTTTTTCCATCTTCACCCAAGAAGAGAAACTTCTTTTCGCGAAAAATTTTCTAAGTCCAAATCTTCGATGTTTTTCATCCTTTCTCTTTAAGAAATACATGGAAGCCAGGCAAACCATCGTCTTGGAAGTACGCTTGATTAACCAGGAGCACGTCTATACTTCTGGGCAATTTGATAATGCCCTCGTAAAGAGAATCTTTGATGCCCTTCAGCGGACCCAAGTCCTAGGGCTTCTAACTACTGTTTATGTTGGCTTCTTCTTGGAGTCAGTACGGAGATTCTACTCCTATGCTAGGCAGGCAGAGGATAGGAACCACATCCTGTTCAGGATGGATGCAGGTGAGAAAGAGCGGTCTCTAACCGTTAGAGACATCGCTACCACCTTCAGCATTTCCGCCGGAGGTTTGACCCCCAATCAGCTGATGAACTATGGGGAGGGAACTGCTCAAGAGATGTGGGATCTCTTTCTAACTAGGGATGCTGGGGCTGAAATCAAGAGAAGCGCCCCAAAGAAGCTCTTCAAGCCGGAGTTTGAACTCCTTCATGATATCTGTGCATACTCCATTGAAGGCCGAACAGGGAGTTATGATAAGTGCACAGATCTCTGATTTCGGATCATGTCTGCCATCATGGCCGGAGAAAAGGTGAACTGGGCAAGGTTCATCATGAAGAGTCTGTGGGAGGAAGCAGAGAAGATAACGGTGAGGAGGAGCTATGGCATCACCATCTGCTCTCTGCTCTGTAAGCTTGGTCTTCAACTTGCAGTACCCACCCCCATCCCCATCGGAAAGTATCTCGAGGAGAAGAAGAAGGGTAAGACCCAACCGAAGACAGCAGAAGCTGGGGTAGCAAAGAAGAAAACCAAAGACAAAAAGAATGCTACCCTGGCCCTGCAAGATGAAGCTGAATCCTATTCCTCGGATGATGACGCACCCTTGGTTAGAAGGGCCCCACACAGCAAGAAGAAGGTTGCCACAGCTATTTATTCTCAACTCTCTACACCTTCTATGGTGGTAGTAGATATTGAGGATGAGTCTCATCAGCCCCGAGATCAAGAAGGAGCTATTGATGCCCAACTCTCTACACCGTCTGAGGTGATAGAAAATCTTGGGGATGAGTCACATCTGCTTCAGGAGCCACATCAGCTCCGGGCCTAGCCAACTAAAGAAGCTCATCTACAAACAAAAGCTTTAGTGCTGGATCCAACCCTCCCAGCGGCTAGAAATATAGAGCGGCAATACAACTTTGGAGAGAGATGCAGCTGGCTAAGGGGAAAATCTTGTTGAACTGGAAGGATTTCCTCACAGGCGAGCAAGCAGTCCTGGAGTGGGCCAAATCAAAAGATATTCTGGCACTCCTGCAACCTGAGTATGCAGACAGAGTTCAAGAGCTTGGTGAAAGTAGTGCTGCTCAGGGAACAAAGGACAAAGGGAAGAGAAAAGCTCTTGCAGAATCCGACTCTGCAGAGCTGCCGATGAGAGCAGCATTGGAAAATGTCCAGGTTTTTCTTGCCTCGGCTGCGGAGGCTGTTAGAAGGGGCGATGACGTCGCTTTTGCCCAAGAGCAAATCGACAACCTGGGAGTGGAGCAAGCTGAAGAAGCTATGCTCCAACAGGCGCTGCAACAAAGTGTAACAGAAACCAGGATGCAACACACTCTTAGGAGGATGCGGGGAGAAGGAAGCTCAAGTCATCACAACTCAAACTCCCCTGCATACGAGCAAGCAGTTGAGGGCCTCTCCAACATTATCACGCTTAGGGGTGGAGATCGGATGGATGGAATCGGAAATAGGGTGTTTCGGAAAAATTCCAAAAAATTTCGAAAATGAAAAACCAATTCCAATTTCCATCCAAAAAATTTCGGAAATGTGAAATGCAATCCGATTTCGGAAATTTCAAAAATTTCAGAATTTTCGGAAATTTTGGAATTCCAAAATTTCGGAATTTTCGAAATTATTTTCGAAAATTTTCGGAAATTTTCAGAATTTTTTTCGGAATTTTCAGAAATTAAAATTTTTTCAAAATTAATTAGTTGGTCTATTAGCTATATTACCTTTTCTAATATCCTAAGAAATAATACGACCTAAGATACTACAGTATAAACTATGGTATATAGTATATATATTATAAAATAATACTAAAAAACTACAATATAAACTATAGACTATAGTATATAGTATAAAATAAAACTATACTATATACATATAGTATATAATATATTTATATACTATCATATAGTATAAAGTATATAAAATATATTATATAGTATTATAAAGTATATTATAATATGTATATTTATATATACACATAGTATAAAGTATATAAAATATATTATATAGTATATAATATTATAAAATATACTATAATATGTATATTTATATTTACATATAGTAAATGTATATAAAATATATTATATTATATAATATAATTCAAATATTTTATACTATATACTATTTGTTATAGAAGAATACTATATACTATTATTTCGAAAATAAATCGGAAATCGGATCAGAATTTTGGATCGGATCGAAAATCGGAATTTTTTAAAATTGAATTTCGGAAACATTTCGGATTGGATTTCGGAATTTCCAAAAATTTCAAAACTAATTCCAATTTCCATCCAAAAATTTTCGGAAAAATCAGAATTCGGATTTTCGGATTTTAGATTAAAAATATTCGTTCCAAAATCAAAAAATTTCGGATCGGATTCGGTGGATATCAGAAATTTCCGTTCCAATCTCTACCCCTAGTCATGCTGGATCCTTTGGAGGAGGAGGAATCTCAACTGTTGGACTGTGGCGATTCCCCTGTTCGCATGGATACTGCTGGAGCAGACTCTAGGAAGGAACCGTCAGCCATCATTCAGGGAGTAATCTCTGATCTTGCTGATGTCGCCGATGACACAACCACGGAGGAAGTTGTCAAGGCTGGACTCCCTGTTTTGGCGGAGACAACAGTACAGCAAGTAACCACCCTTGTCGAAGCAGCTGAAGAATTAAGGAGAGTGGAAGCTGAAATTCTTGCAACATTGGAGCTTACAGTGTTGAATGCTATGGACGCTGCAAGAAACCAAGAAGCACTACAAGAACCCATTCTTGCCGCTGAAGCTGTCCAAGCTACAGGACCGGCCGAGCAGACGGGGTCCTTATTGAAGACCTCAGGTGAGGATGTTATTCTAGCATCACTCCTTGAGGGAGAGAAAACCTCTGTTGGGGAGGCTGTTGAGACAGTACCCACAGAGGATGCTGAAGAAAGAGCAGAGGTAACTCCTGTGCAGCTAGAGACACCTCGAGAGGAGGTTGACGCTGCAGCTGCTACATGCTCTTAAGAACCTTCCAAGGTTACAGCAGCAGAAGTTACTGAGGACGCTAAATCTCTGACGGCGAATTCACCAGGATGATGAGGAGACGCAACATAGCTGTTCATGGGCCAAAATCTGGCGGACCAAAACCTATTTATGTTTCATCCAGCGAAGAAAAGGCCGAAGACGACGAGCACCCATCCTCAAGTTCAACCAATTCTCAACCCAGTAACAATGAGGATGAGGTTGCTACAGAGACACCAAGGCAGGATGCAGCACAGAACCCTCAAGCTGTCATTCCTTATGCTGCATCCACTGCTGCCTCAATAAGAAGGAATTCGGGGCTCAATGATCAACAAAGTCGAAGCCACTGTTAGACATCTGGTGCTCGCTCTTCAGGAGCATGAGTCTACCATGCGTAACAGTCTTAGGGTCGCTGCCCAATTCCACGCTAAAACCATGACTGGTTTCAAGAAGGACCTTGAAGCCCTGCCTGGGATGATCAAGAGGACGTTCAATGATCACTCCCACAGGCTCTACATGGAACGGGTCAGGAAGGAGGGAGAGTTGAAGATTGAAGCTATACAGACAAGCCAGGAGATCAGGTTGTGCAAGCGCCATGCTGAGAATGCTTTTGACAGGCTGAACACTCACTCCCTCATCCTTGAAACGCTTCTGGATCGCACATCTAATCAATCCAAGCGAACCAAAAGTGTGGACGATTGTTTGGGGAACCTGGATTTAATCGTCGAAGAACTGAGGGACATCATGTACCGTGCATTCCCTCAGTATACTGAAGCCCCCAAAGATGCTCCCGAACCGACCCGAAGACCACGTTCCAAGGTGGTACCAGTTGCCCCTACCCGGCCCCCAACTTTTGATGATGCCAAAAAGAGGGAAGCATTTGAAGATAGATACAGGAGCTAATAGGGAGCTGAAGAAGATGATGACCAGCAACCTCTCAGCAGGAGGAAAAAGAGGTCTGGGTCATCTGCTGCTGCCGACATCCCCTCTCCAAAGCGATGGAGACGAGATGATTATGCTGAAGCAGGAAGAGCTGGTGCAGCTTCTGGAAGCAGATCAGCAGCAGGTGCTGCACACAGCAGAGTTGCAAGCAAGGATGAATCACCTTCCTCCTATCATTCCAAGAGAGAGAATGAGAGCCAGCGCAAGGCTCAAGGAAAAGGATGAGCGGAGACGAGTCTGAGAGTCAGAGGCGTCAAAGAGAAGAACAAGATCCATATGCCTGGATTCAAAGACTCGGAGTAATTGGTGAGAGGAGAATTTTTCCCAAGGACTTCTACCAATATCCTCCCTAAGAAATCCCTCGCATTGACACTGAAAACATTTCTGCTGAAGTTTCTATTCTGATGGATCAGAGGTCTGAAGGAGAAAATATGGCTTGGAGATTTGACATCTTCAAGGAAATCAGACTGCCTACTGACAAGAATCCATCATTTGAGGAGATCACCTTGTACAAACGATTAGAATACCTCAGGAACTTCAGAACTCTATGCAGAAAAGACAAATTCAGCAGATACCATACTTGCAAGACTGCATTGAAGAGATATGAGCAACTCGCTAGGGAAGGAGAACTTGAAGTTCAGAGATTCTATATCGACCTAGTGAAGCATGACAGGATTGTGCCATATTGTGAGGACTTCTGGCTTAGGTGGATTCAAATTCCAGTATTTATACAGAAGCTAGATGAGTCCTATCAAGAGTCCATCAGGGACTGGTGGAAGGGATCAAAAGGAAGAGAAGACCTTGAAAAATTTGCTGAAAGAAGACCAGAAGAAACGTCTACAAAGAGGTCCCTGTTTCAGTAAACAATATTCTCTCTTATATTATCCCTCTATATCTTTCCTTTTGTAAAATTTCTTTCTCTTTAATGAAGAAATTTTTCTTTCTGTTCCTGATCAAGTTCAATCCTTATGAACTTTTGCATGTTGCTTAATTTTCCTGATGTTTAGTGATAAAGGAATAGCATGATGCATCTCTGATGAATCCAGGGTTTTATATTTGTTCTATGAAAGCTGTTCAAGCATGTAACCCTGAAACTTACGATATTCTGTAAAGTAAAATCTTTCTTCATAAATGAAATAATGCAAAGGTTTTGTCATCATCAAAAAGGGGGAAATTGTTAGGATTTCGATGCTTAGATTTTGATGAGACAAAAACGTATTTGTAATAGGAAGTGTTAAGTACCCCATTTTTCACAATGTTTAAGTGAATATATAGACTAGGTTTGAGTCTAGTTTTAAGTGCTGAAAGATGGAGGTTTTACAAGAGTAAAGCGGCATTAGAGAAAAAAGCTGCTGTAAGAAAGCAGATACAGCATCGCTGCAAGAAGGTAGATACAACATCGCTGCAAGAAGACAGAACATCACTGCAGCTAAGTAAGAAGGAATGGCATACAGGAGTACTGCAAGAAAAAGATGCAGCAGCTCTACTCAAAGATACTGCAACCAAGTCTTAGCTACAGCAGCACTGCAAGAAAGCATAACTGCATGAAGACCTAGGATACAGCGCAAAGCTTACAATTCAGATAAGGCAAACAACACCATTTACAACAAGAAGTATCTTGCAATCTTAGAAAGGATAAAAGCAGTACGAGCAACGAAGATCCAAGTAAGAACAAATAGAGTCGTTCCAGAGAAGGTCAAAGTTGCAGACACGGAGTTAATACGAAGATGCCACGTGGACTGACGCGCTGCAGAAAGCTACTAGCCACAACTGCCGCATTAAATGCTTCAAAAGAGAAAGTCAAGCGGCATTAAATGCGAGCCATGCCTTTGATCAGACTACTTCAAATTCAAAAGAGAGATATCTCCTTCAACGGATATCTTCTCCTACAAGTATAAATAGAGGATGAGCAACACTGGAGCTGACTATTGATTAACTGAAGCATCTACGCTAAAACTCTCAAGTTTACAGGATTCAAACATTTAAAGTTTCCAACAGTTTCAGTCACTCAACCTCTGTGAACTGAAGCAAGCTCAGTACTGAAAGATCCATCAACGGATTCAGAAGCTCACTTCACGGCACCAGTTGAAGAACTCGTTTATATACTTTTAACCTTGTTGCTGTGTGCTTAGATTATTTTAGAGGTGTCGAACAGTTGATAGGAGAGATCCTTGTTGTTTATATTATTGTTTAGAGTTAGGTAGCTTCCCTGTATGGGAGTGTAGAACCCTGTGTGGGTTAGCCTTTGAAGTTTGCAGTTGATGTGTGTACGCTGGACTTTAGTAGGTTGTTGCTTTGAAAAATTGATAGATTGTTAGGAGGGTCCTGTAATTCAATCTTGCTTAACAAAGTTCCTGTTCGAGGAGCAGTAGAGTGGACATAGAAGGATTACACCACCTTCGAACCACTATAAGACATACGTGTTTGTTGTTTTATTTATCTGTGTTTTTTACCTTCTGTTTCTAGTATATCTCATAAGCATAAAACGTTTTTGAAAGAAGTATATTTGAGAAAATCAGCATTGTGTTTTAAATTATATTTTTTCGCTGTGCATAAAACTCCAAGTTACAGCGTGCAGCACTGCATCCTAGTACTGTAAGCAGTAACGGTCTGACGCTGCAAGTTCAAGTAACTTGCAGAACAGAAAGGTTTTTCAAAGATTTTCAAAACCGACCAAGGTTCATTCACCCCCCCTCTGAATCTCGGACACCACTTGGGACCAACACGCGAGATATGCATCAATAGCCTACAGAAAACAACAACCAAAATACATGTGAGTGGGTTAGCATATCATGGTTAAGAAATAAGCAACAATACGTTATGGACCAAAAATAATAACTCACCTCTTGATCGAGCTCACCGTGGGGATCTATATTCGATGTGAAAAAAGAGAGTCCCACAGGGTAGCAAGACCGACGTTACGCCTGAGACATTAACGACAAACTCATGACCGTTAATAATATTGACACATGTAAAATAAGTCAATACAAAACTAAGTACTTACATATCTACAGCATCCCCAAGCTCAATCCATAAAAGGAAGTCTTCCAGCAAATGGTCTGTACGTCGTTGAAATAAATGCTGGAACGAAATCCTCAAAAAATGAGACCTATTTCACTGACGAACATGTCGGATCCCTGCACTGCTCTCAGGAATGTCAGGCAAAACAGTTTCCAACCCTGAACTATGAATATAGTCGCCATGGGGCATGGAAGACTGGTGCTGAGGTGTGGAAGTACAGGGATCACCAAAGATCCCATCGTCCGGCCGGGATGTTGCCGCAAAATCATGAAGAAGTGGCTGGTACAATACCATGGTTGAAACGGGTGTCCAAATTTACAGTGAATCGCTGAAAAAAGTCCTCATATGATCCTCGCTGATTAGAAGGATGTGCAGCTGGAGGGGGAGTGGAGTGCTCAGAGGAGGAATGTATCCGAGCACGTTTGCGTGCACTAAATCATTGTGGAACTGGACTGACTCGAAAAGGGGTATCGTCCTTCGGGGCCACTTCCTGATCGGCTGACATCTGAATGGGTAAGGCTCGCCTAGAGAGTGGAACATCGATCGGGTCCATAATAGGCACGTCTGTTCGACACTCAGGATCGATATAAAAGGCATCATGCTTAAAGTCCAGCACGTTTGAACGGGTGGCCTTGTTGGTGTCATCCTGCTTATCCTTAGTCTCGACTGCTGTATCAAGTTCGTCCACCAGATGTCGTGTAAACCGGGCACCCCGTCTAATTGCTCAGGTGGCGTGGGTGGCTCTACTGGTCGGATTTGGATCGACCGTCTGCTTAGAACCCCACCTAGATGAGCGCGACTTTTTACAGCCACCCTTCGATCACACCTACGATGCTAAACTCCTACATCCAAGTCCAGCTGTACGAACCTCTAATATAACTGACCCTCCTTCACAAAAGAAGGTTGTAGTGTCTGGAAACAAGTAAGCTATTGAAAGTATCAAAATCATCAAACTTTTCAAGAAGCATTTTGTACGAAATACATTTTAAATTGCAGAGTTGAAATTGTAATAAATTACCTCATCATCTAGCTCATTTGTAATCTCACAAGTGGACCCTCATAGTGGACCACTTCAGACATCTCGGCCAGTGGTGGGGGACCTATAATCGATGACCGACAAATGTGGTAGTTACCGAAATCACCTTGTAAGCCCATATATGTGCGTTAATATTACTTAAGAATCAAACATTTACATAATAAACATGTTAACATCGTATTAATGGAAATTTCAAAGAAAAATACTCACCAATAGAGCAACAGAAAACCCGTAAAAGTGGTATGTGTAGGCTCGGCTCCCCTGCACCGTTGGAATCTCGACAGGGAGTTTGTCCATATGTCGTAATAAAGTCAGCTAGGAGAACTTCCCCCATGGGAAGCTCTCCCATGCCTCCTCGTGCTTGACCAAAGCCCAAACCCACTTCTCAACCTTTGTCTTCCCAACATCAACGCCAAATAGGATGCAGTATAAAATCAGGATCTTCGCAATTTTGATAACATCATCTGGGTTCTACCGAAATTCCCCTCCAACGAAGTATGTGCGAATTTCTGCAAGCGTCTTTCGGGGCCACCGACTAATGACTTGCTCATATATACCACCAACAGGAGGATGGTGTCGGTCGGTAGGATCGAAATCTGACTCTCCAAAACGTAGCTCCATCACCAAAGCAAATTGTCTCCAAGAAAAGTAATAAAGTCGGCTTCATCCGATGCTAAACCATCGATCATACTGATCATTGTCTGGCGTCTGTGCTACCTCACGGGACATCAAGACGTGCAAAAACCCCTACATGTCTCATTATCGATCGTCTATAATAGAAAATGACCGAAGCATGTCGCTCCAAATCGAGTAAGGTTGTCCCTGCCTACAACTCGCAACTCTGTCCGTACATCCTCAAGAATGCTCAGACGCGTATATCCATTTATATAAGCTACCCGACCTTGACAAGCGGGCTGGATCCATGCATGATCGGACTATAATATATTAAAAATTAATCATTAATTAGTAATCATTAATTGTTAATGTAAACAATTTTTTTGAACTAAATTAAGAAGTACAAAAATTTAAGCCGGCATGATTAATTACTGTCTCGACTATGGCAACGGGATCGGAATGTGTCTCCAAATATGAATTCATTTTCAAAAACCAAAATTTATCTACAACCTACAATATTCCTACACAACATTGCTTCATTCATACACTTTTCACTGATTTATAGAGGGCAAACAAAATTAGTGATATCTTTTTGAAATATCAAGTATAGAGTGTGATGAGGATTTTTTTTTTGAATTTAGTGCAAAGTCTGAATGAATAAAAGTTTGTTGTATGGTTATGTATGGCCAAATTTCATGTTGGGTTAAGTTGGACAGAATTTCGTGTACGGTCAACTTTATGTAAATTAGTTAATTTTTTGAATTTCAGGTACGAGTGACTTTGGAAAAAAAATTCGTGTCATGCTGACTTGGCCAGAATTTCATGTAAGGTTGGAAAGGTACGAAAATAGTGTAAGGTTGATTTTTCAAATTCCAAGCATAGATCATTAAAAATTTCATCACCCAGAATCATGGGGTTAGGTGAGCAGATATTCGTGTAGGGTTCAATGGGTAGAACTTCGTCTAAGGTTTACTTTCTGATTTTTCTTGTAAGGTTCATTATCAAAATTGGTGTAACAGCAAGATGGGCCGAATTTCGCGTACGGTTTGGCTTGGACCATAATTTCGTGTAAAAGAACAAATTTTCACCATTTTCGTGTAAGGAAATTAGTGTAAGAAAAAATAGGCAAAATTACTGTAAGGTTGAATTGGCTACAATTTTCGTGTAAGGTTGAGGTTGTTTCAATTTTCGTGTAAGGTTGGCGGTGGCTGATTATTCATGTAAGGTTGAGTACAACATAAATTCGTGTAAGGTCAACCTTTCGTCTGATAATTAGCACTACCAAAAATTCGTGTAGAATAATTTCGCCAAAATTCATGTAAGGTTTTATGACAATTTCGTTTAAGGTTGTTTCCCCTAAAATTCGTGTAAAAATTCGTGTAAGGGTCCGATGCCAAAAATTCGTGTAAGAATCGCAATTAAATATCCCTCAAAACTAGCCCTAATTTCATGTAAGACAGAACATCACAACTCCAAAAATCTCAAAATTTGTCCATTATTCGTGTAAGCATACATTTATCCACAAAATTCGATGTAAAATAGGGTAGAAACATATTCAATTCTTCGACAAAAATAAAAGCAAATAAGGCAGAAACATTATGGAATAATTTCATGTAAGACAGAACATCACAGCTCCAAAAATCTCAAATTTGTCCATTATTCGTGTAAGCATACATTTATCCACAAAATTCAAAATAAAATAGGGCAGAAACATATTCAATTCTTTGATAAAAATAAAAGCAAATAAGGCAGAAATATTATGGAATAATTTCGTGTAAGATTAATCAATTAAATTCAAGCATCAAAATTATATTCAATCGGCCACAAATTGAAATGAATACTTACATGACTTGCAGCCATTTTTTTTCGTGTACCACTTCCGCAAGCCTACACAAACTTTCGTTGATTTCTTTTCCAAGTCGGTCGCCCAATTCGACAGTTGACGAAGGAAAATTTGTGAAAAAAATCATACACGAAAATATGCACTATGCGTTTGATACACAATGTGAAGGAGAATGAATTTGACTTGCAACCACAAACTCTAACACGATTTTTTGGGAATTACCTTTTTAGAATTCACTGTAGCGTCAGGTTGGGTGTCGGCCACTTTTGCAGTAATTGACAAGGCAAAACTTTGACCAAGAGTGCAAACGTAATTTCATGTGTCAAATTGTGGTAATTGGGGCTCAAATTATAACAAAATGGATATATTGGGTCTATGCATTATATTTTGTGGTAGATGGGTCTATAGTTTAACAAATTATGCTATATGGGGCATTTTTCTCTTTATAAGTATCCATTTTATAGGTAAACGTTTTAATTATACATATATTAATTACTAGCTAATTCTTCTGCAATCTTGTATATAAATATTTACAATATCCTAAAATATCGATATAATAATGTAATAGATTTAGTTATAAAATCAATACTATAAGTGTATTACTATTATTAATACTTTTAACTGTATTGAGTGTCGTTACCATGAGCCTTATAACTTAAATGGTATCTCACCTTTATAAAGGTGCAGATTGTGATGACTAGGGTTCGAACCCGGGTCACACAAGTTTTCTAATTCTTATTGTTCCCCTTCCGTCCACTCCCCCAAATTCATTTAAAAAATTGTATTGAGTGTCGTTGACTGCGTTGATCACCGATATTGTTTGTGTTTGTTGAACTTCCGTTCCGAACCCGGTCAAAACACATGACCTGACCATATACCCGACCCGACACATCATCAGATAGAAGACCCTCGACCAGAGTGATCCTCGGGCCGGTCAATCAAAGACCTGATCAGAACCGATCACATGACGGTCTTGAAAGAACAGGTGCTGGCTAGGCCAAAATGTGGTTCAGAAGGTTAGGAATAACGCCCGACTAGGCTCCCAGAAAATCTGGTAGGATATTCCTGATTAATAGGGGATAGTGGAGAGAAAATTAACTTCCCACTTTCTAGAAAATAGACGAAAAAAGGGAGAAGTGGACATGATCCTCACTAACTTGTGATCTCCCTTAGCTTGTAAATAATAAAAATTAGGACTTAAAAAGGGTTCGAACATTTTTGTATTAAAGCACAAGAGAACTCATTTCTCTGACATATATTAAATACTATTCTGGTCAATCACATAAACCGACCAGAATTAGTGGACCAAATTCATTCGAGAAAGCTACAAACACAGTGTTTTCTACACATTTTATTTAGTTTTCTAATCCGATTTTGTTCATTTAAGTTGGATTTTCTTAATTTGAATGTTAAACTAAAATAAATTTCAACATCAATAGTATTAATTAATGATTAACCCATATTGATTGGGTCAAATGATTTATATGAGATTAATTTCATCCCACATTATAAGAAAATTTGTGAAACTGCTTCATTATAAGATTTTATGTTGATAAAATATGATTTTTATATGATTTCAATATTAATATGTGTTCAGAATGATAATGTGAGCATTATTTGAAAACAATATTATGGTAGACGAACAATAAAAGCCCATCTTCAATTATCTGCATTTAAATTAAGACAAACGGTAAGCGCACTAATTAATGAAGTCCAAACATTATACACTAGTCTACCCATTAATTCAATGCATGCTAACTTCTGAATGGATACCATCAAACTTTATGTAGTAAACTATCCAAGAGGAAAAATTCAATTTTGATTTTTGAAAACGGTAATTCTACGCGGACCTCCGCCCAGATAGAAAAGTGTATAGTATTAATGACAATATGTTAAATGACAATCATACTGTTAATGAAAATATATACAATTAAATTTTCAAATTTGAAACCAAAACAATATTTCACTCTCCATTCATTAATGAAACAATATTTTCTCCACTAATTTCATAATTTATTATCATAAATTACAATAAAAAAACTAACACGTCTATTTGAGGAGATATAAAATTTGACTTGATAAATATGTTAAAATTATTGATTATTGTACAAATATTTATTTGATGATGATGAAGATTGGACTTGAAAAATATTTTAAATTATTAATTATCTTACAATTATTTGTTTAATGTGTGAAGATTCGAGTTGATAAATATTTTAAAATTATTGATTAACTTACAAATATTTTTGAATTATGAAGAGGAAGATTTGACTTGATAAATATTTTAAAATTATTGATTATTTTATAAATATTTTTTAAAATTATTGATTATCTTAATTCGAATTGATAAATATTTTAAAATTATTAATTAACTTACAAATATTTTTAAATTACAGTATTCTTTTATTAAAATATATTTTAATTTTATGGGTTTACTTAAACCATTTCACCATATATTTCCTTTTTAAAAACTTATTTTTATATTTATTTTTAATATTTCTATTCAATTTGATTTTTTTTACCTTATAAATAAACTTTTTATTTCAACTATATTAACTCATTTTTTCCCTCTATTTATGTTAATCCTAAAATTGTTAACCATATCTGAATTTTAAAATTGTTCTAAAAGATTTTTTTATAATTTTTCTTACACATTTTTTTCATAATTTTTTTTATCAAAATTTCATAATTATTCTAGAAGTTATTGAAGGAGCAACACTTTGAAAGGTATGCAAATAATAATTAAATAAAGACCAACTTAATTGAAGATGTAAATAATAATTAAATAAATACCAACTTAATTAAAGTAAATTAAAATAAAGATCAACTTAATTAAAAAGGAAATATATAGTGAAATGAAAATATGGAGAAGTTCTAAAAAAAAAGTTAAATATTAATATATAGATTGATTTCAATAATATGGACTAGTTCTAAAAAAGTTAAATATTGATATGAATGTTTTGTTAAAATAATATAGAACTTATCAATATTATAGACATTAATGTCACGCCCCAATTTCATATAAAGAATTTATCAGAGTTTTCCACATGGGCGTGCAGGAAGAAGAAAATAAGGTAGGAGACGAAGAGAAGATATTATATATCAATAATCGGTTTCAACGGATTTAAACTAATATTCACAGCGGAAAGAATACCTCAGGATCTCACAACTCAAAATACACTCATATATACATACAAAAATAATATAACAGGCATCTCTGTTCATTCCTCCTCGCCTCCGAAATTTTCTGTAAAAAAAAAAAAACATATGAAAGGGGTAAGTGCTAAAAGGACACTTGGTGGGGTTGATTTGTACAGTAAAAGGGGTACACATAACATTTCATGAATACTATATATATATACACGTTGTAGACTCCCGAAGAGTCCCAATGCAATCCATTGAATAGGTTTCCGAAGAAGACCTATCGAGGCCCCAAGCCGACCCCATTTTGGGTTATTGCACCCTTCATGTTGGGATTCCGTAGAATACCCCTTTGTTGGGCTCCGACGAGGAGTACCCTACTTGGCGTGGCACAGCATGCGCAGTTAAATTATCATACAACAGTTTCAACATAACACATAGTGCACATTGGTCACGTTCACGTTTGCCACATAATTCACATAACACATAGGTAAAGAAAAACCTTTCTTAGCGGGTATTATCCCGACTTTCATCCTTTAAACCATTTTCATTGAGATACTTGAAATCAATAGCTTTCAGAATCATATACTTTACTCGAAATACTGTTTACGTAATGAAAACATTTCCATTGAAAACAACAGCACATAATGACGGAATTTAAATCACTTAGTCACATTATCTTTCATAAAACTGTACAATTTTAAAACATAATTAAGATTTTGCCCCCACCTTGTTCGGTGGTTACCACGTGAGCAGCAAGTATCGAAGGATCACGTATCTCAGAGCTTCAATCCAACAGGTAGCCTACATAATTTATAATATTTTCTTAGAGCATTATAAATATAATTAAAGATTTAAACGATAACGGATTGGATACTATCGATCGAGAGGAGACGAATCGGAACGAAGGGCCTAATGCTTGAGGCTGAAGAAATAAGATGGAAATATCAGTTTATATAGCTGATGTGAAAGAGAGTGAAATTTGGATGACAACAAAAAAAAGAATGAGCTCAATCGGAGTTAAAACGAGCTTGAACGGAGCGTTTTAAGATTTAGGGGTATTTCGGTAATTTGGTCAAAGGGTTGACTTTGACCGGGACCCACGACCCCCGGTCAGCGATATCTCGTTGGCGACGACTTGATATTAAAGAACGACGAAAAGAAAACGAGAATCGGATCGAAAACGAATCGAAAATACGATGTCACGCGCGTTCACGGCGACGGGAAAAACCTCGTCGGCGTTTCCCGACGACGGGAAAAAAAATCAGGCCAGCGTCTCCCGTTGCTGCCTAGGTTTCTCGACAGCGGGGCAGCGCCTCCCAGCAGCTGCCGAGTTTTCTCGGCAGCCTCATCCCCGTCGCTCGCCCGGTCTCCCGTCGTCGACCTGCTCGACTAGCCATCTTCCCAGAGCCACCGGCGGCGGTGTAGCCATCCTATGCCGCCCAAACTTGGTCCTATGGATAGTCTGAAACACCGGCTATAAGATCCGGCCATCACTCTCCAGATTCCGGCCTGAATAGTGCCTGAAAAACGGCCTCAAAAACCCTTCATCGCACAGATTTTTACACAAAATCAATGTAACAACTACTTTTCCAATCCATTTTCCGGCAACGGCGCCACCACCCATGGCGGCGCCACCCCTCCAGTGGCTAGTCCACCACTCCGAAAGACTCTCAGGCGCCTGCAACCTCGAGAAAAAAAGCAAGAGAGAGAAAAACGGGAGAGAGAAAAGGTGACAAGAAGCAAGGGTTTAGGGTTTGGAGATGGTTTTTCGCCGTTTTCCGGCGAATGGGATATCGGAATTGAATTCCGGAAGTTGTCCTAGACTCGTATCATCAAGGGCTACGTTATATATGAAAATCAGCCGAAACAAACGGGTTTGACTTTTTCCGGCGACGGCAGCGGAGGTTTTTCGCCATTTTCTGGCGAACGGAGAATCGGAATTGAATTCCGGAAGTTGCCCTAAACTCGTATCGTCAAGGGCTACGTTGTGTACGAAAATCAGCCGAATCCGACAACATTGAAAATTTTCCGGCGAACTCCGGCGGCGGCGCCGGCGGTGGCGTGCCGGAGACAGAATATTGACGGGAAAGAAAAAGAGAGGAGAGAGAGACTTACGTGTGTTCGGCGCTTTTCGGCTCATTCGAAGAAACGGTAAAAATGAAATCGAATGAGATCCTATTTATAGAAAATGAAGAATCACTATTCATGGGTAGGTTTACTGTTCATCTAGCTAGGTTACTGTTCACGATAAGGTTTCGGTCACTATTCACGATAAGATTTCGATTATGCTCGTCTCGATTCATTTTCTCGTTTTTCTGAAACTCTATATTTTGCCCTTTTCTTCGCCGTTTGAGCTACGATTGTCGGATTGACCTCTAGTTCGTTTCTATCTTCTCGTTTTTCCGTTACGCATCTAATGGTATAAAAATATTCTATTTTTCATGTATATGAATTTTATCCATTAAAAACCTGGTCGTTACATTAATCATATCAATATTTACATTTTTTAGAATATTAATGACATGAATTATATCAATATTTAATTTTTTTAGAATTGGTCCATATTAATGAAATTAATCTATATATTAATATTTAACTTTTTTTTTAAAAACTTGTCCATATTTTCATTACACTATATATTTCCTTTTTAAAAACTTATTTTTATATTTATGTTTAATATTTCTATTCAATTTGATTTCTTTTATCTTATAAATAAACCTTTCATTTCAACTATATTAACTCATATTTTTTCTCTACTCTAAATTTTTTGTATAATATTTATGTTAACCATAAAAAAATTTCTATAATCTTTTTTTTTTTTTGAAATAAATAGAGATTTTCATTAAGATAAAAAATAAAAGTGTTACGAGCACGCAAGCAATGATCTTTCTGTTAACCGTTATAATATTTATGTTAATCCATATCTATTCTTATTTTAAAAGTTTTTTCATAATTTTTTTTGTTAACCCATTTCTGAATTTCAAAATTGTTCTAAAAGATTTTTATAATTTTTTTTATTAAAATTTCATAATTATTCTTATTTTAAAAGTTTTTCCATAATTTTTTTGTTAACTCATATCTGAATTTCAAAATTATTCTAAAAGATTTTTATAATTTTTTTAATCAAAATTTCATAATTATTCTAGAAGTTATTGGAGGAGCAAACACTTTAAAAGGTATGTAAATAATAATTAAATAAAGACTAACTTAATTGAATATGTAAATAATAATTAAATAAATACCAACTTAATTAAAGTATGCAAATAATAATTAAAATAAAGAGCAAGTTAATTAAATTTAGTTGTTGTTTTAACAGTTGTATTGGTATTAGCGGGAATTAGCAGAAAATAGGCACCATCTTCATTATCATGGAGCCAAATTATTTTAGGGTCAAAATAGTCATTTAATAATATTAATAACATTTCTAATTTAATTTTTTTACTTTCTGCCATGGCAGAATCTGCCCATATAGCACGTCTCTTTTGAAAATTGTGTTAGATTTTAATCTTGTTAATTTTTATTTAGTCCTGTAATAAAAAAAATTGTCCAATTTCAATCATTTTACGTTGAAATTTGTATTTTCGATCCATTTTTGACGAGTGACATACACACGGCCCCAATTCAATGGTTTCAGATCACTTATGCTCGTAAAAAATTACCACATAAGCATAAGTGATCGGAAATCATTGATTTCAAGGTGTGTACGCCACTCATTGAAAATTGACTGGAAGATACAAATTCTGACTAAAAAAGAATTGAAATTGGACAAATTTTCAATTATATGACTAAAACTGAAAATCGAAAATTAATAGGATAAAAATCGAACACGGCTTCCGTGGCGGGACCAAAAATGAATTTTTCGTAATTGCTTTTGTTGATTTTTCAATTTCAATATTCATATAGGTACAAATTTATATTTTGGGTAAATCCGAGCCAAAATTGGAAAAAGAAAAAAAAAATATATATATATATATATATATATATATTAGGAGGATTAAAATTAAATTATATAAAATTGGTGATAAAAATTGAAAAAGACCTAAATTAAGTTATGAAAATTGAAATTTCCCAACTTCTTACTATCATATGTATTAATATACACCCATATATTCTTCAAATATTAAAAGAAAGAAAACACATAGTAACTGTCATGGACATGAGAATGTATAGGAAATGTAAGAAAATAATAATAAACCTATTTGTTTATTTACTTTAACTTTTCTGTGTTGACCTTTTTATTTCTTAGTAAGGAAGGAAGGAAGGGGGAAAAATCTCTGAAAATTAGAAATCAGTATTTATTACGGACATTTATTTTCCTATTTGATCCAATCCGCACCTTTTCCGGTTATGTTTGTGAAACAAGGGGCTTAGACAGTGGTTTTTGCTAAAAGTCAACTATCCCTCCAACCAAACATTTATTGGATGTCTGAGCTATCGAAAATTCTCACCTTAGTCTTATAGAAAGTAAGTTTCCCTCCCACAAAAGTGACAAAAATAAAATTATAGTACTATCAATGCCTACCAGACTTTCCAGTCTAATTCAAGATTTAGTTATAGATACTCTCTTAGTAATAGAGTAATAAAAAAACTCATTTACAATTGGTATGCAGATTTAGGGTCTATAAAATTGAGGTTGACTTGGCCCTTTTATACGTCTTTACGAATTGGCACACATACCTACAAATTCTTGAGAGGACACCACACATAATTTATTTTTGTATATATTGGAAAAATATAAATACCTTATACTTATAACTTTCAAACATTTATATTCTGACATCATAAAAGTAAGACATTCATACCTTTACAATTTTTTTGACAATATATTAAAATATTTCGAACTTTTAGTTATGTTAGTCTTATGTTTTATTTATGTAATCATACATTTTAATTATATTAGTTATATTTTTATATATAACATAAATATATAACATAAAAGTGTGACTGTTGTTATAAAGGTATACGTAATATTACACAAAGATATGAGTAATATCACATGTTATATACAAATTGGATTGAAATTCTTCTTTTTTTAAAGTTAAAAGTATTACATAAATGTTAAAATATTTGTACATAAATATCATACTAATATAACATAAAAATCATACTAATTTATCATAAAGATAACATATAATAAAAAAAGAAGGACCTGATTGCATTATGCACCAAATGCACACGAAAGTGACTCAAGAGTTTGGGGAGATATGGTTCTACCATTTGCGAGTTATATATTTCATTAGAAACAAATATATATATATATATATATATATATATATATCTCAGGTTGTGTTTGGATTGAGCGATTAGAAATGATGAGATTTTAAATCCACTCAAATTATAGTGGATTTGAGATCCACCAAAATTATTCAAAACTTAAATCAAAATAAAATTAATGAATTTCAAATTCATATTTATCCAAACATTATTTAAATCTTAGAGAAAAGGTCCCTAATTGCCACTTTTCTCTATAATTTGGGCCCAATTACCACAAATAATAAACCCTAATCCCCAATTACCACATTGCTTATATTATAGTCCCCATATATCACTTTTTTTTTGACTTAAAATATCGTTTCTACCTTTGGTCAATTGAGTCGCCTGACATGTCCCTGCCACACTCTGAAAAAGGGTAGACAACATTCTGAAAAGCCTAATCACCCCAATGGAAAATTGCACCCACTTGTCCTTTGTTGAGGGAAAATTCGCGTAAGCTTTAATTCTTCAAATTTTGGCCTTAATATTTGTCTTCAGTTTCTAACCCACATAACTTGCAGTTTTCATGTAAGAGTAGATTTAGATAAGTGAGTTCGGGAAATTTGTGTACATTCGGAGTTTGGAAATTTCGTGTACGTTTGGACGCAGTCTTACACGAAAAAAAGTTTGCGATTGAAATGGATGCAAGACAAGTAAGTAATTTCTGCCCGATTCTCAATAGTTTTTTTTTTAATTTAAGTGATTATATCTTTTGTGTAGCCTTGCGTAACTGTATGTATATGTTTGTATTTGTGTTTGTGCTGAATAAGTTTCAAACATATTTTGTGTGGGAAATTTGAACTCTTATTTTGGCCAATTTTGTTTGCGTTTATGCTTACACGAATTAAGGCATAATTTTGGGATTGAATAATTAGAATAGTGTTCTCTTACACGAAATTAGAGGTTTCAGTTTCTTTAATGCCTAGTGCGAATTAATGTTGGACTTACACGAATTAAGGTGCGAAACTTACACGAATTTTCTGGGAAATGGACCTTACATGAAAAATTTCATTACACGAATTATTAGAATACACCTTACACGAAATTTAGCACATTATGAGCCTTACATGAAATTTCTGCTTACACGAAATTTCTGCCCATGTCAACCCTACACAAAAATTCTTAAAAAGTTAACCTTACACGAAATTTTTTGTCAAATCAACCTTACATGAATTTTTCGCCCATGTTAACCTAACATGAATTTTCCACCGTTGTTCCTCTTACACGAATTTTGTTACAATTGACCTTACATGAAATTTGTGCCCAAATAAGCCTTACACGAATTTTGTTAAAAGTTGACCTTACACGAATATTCAGCCCAAGTCAACCATATACGAAATTCCGCCCATGTTAATCCCTATATAAACACTACAAGAAAATCTGGATACGACAACGGTTTTTCCGCGTCGTTAAAGCCAAATTTTAAGCGTTGTCGTATCCAGTGTTGCAAAAAAAATTTCGCTCTACGACAACGCACCAAAAGCGTTGTCGTATCTACATACGACAACGCTTATGGTGCGTTGCAAAAAAGTGTTGCATTTTTTAATTTTCTGGAATTTTTTTTGCAACGCTTTTCGCAACGCAGAAAAAACGTTGTCTTTTCCTATTTTACAACGCTTTTTGGTGCGTTGTAAAAAGCGTTGTCGTATCTAAAAAAATTCAAAAAAATGACACATCATCAGCACATTTTGGACACGTCATTGCCACATCATCTTCCACATCATCAAATTCCAACACATCATTGCCACATCATGAGAAATAAATGTGCGTTGTCTGAGATTCGAACTTGTGACCTTTGTTGGACCTTTAACCACTAGGCTACTAGTGCTTTATGTGTTTATATTATATATGTATTTCTTTTATTAACTAATTTTATATATATAAACATATATAATTAATGACTAATTAATATATAATTTGAAGATTAATTACTAATTAATATGTTTAATAATATTTAATCTAATTTCATATTAAGACAATTATAAAGTATACTAGTGCATATTTTTAATATATGTTATAAACATACTAATTTTTTAAAATTATGAGTTTGTTCATATATATAAGATAATATTAATGCAAATAATATAAAATAATATCATAAAATAATTAGACTTTTCAACTTTAATTTAATTAAAATAATATATAATTTTTGTATTATTATATAAAAAAAATTGTATTGACCAATTAATATATGTATGTTTTTTTATTTTGAAAAATAGTTTATGGTTCAATTAACATATTTAAGTTTTTTTTTCATATTATTCTTTTAATTAATCATTTTTATATCTTTTTTTATTTTATAAAATAATTTTTTCAAATAATTTATGTTTTTGGTATTAATTTTAAAACCAAACTAATTTATATTTATTTTCTAAAATAATAATATATAATTTTTATATTATTATGTAATACAAATTTTTTTATTTTTCAAATTAATATATGTATTGTTTTTTTGTTTGTTGTAAAATAATTTTTGGTTCAAATTAAAACCAAACTCATTTTATATTTACTTTCTAAAATAATAATATATAATTTTTATATTATTATGTAATACAAATTTTTATATTTTTCAAATTAATATATGTATTGTTTATTTTTTTTGTTGTAAAATAATTTTTGGTTCAAATTAAAACCAAACTCATTTTATCTTTACTTTCTAAAATAATAATATATAATTGTTATATTATTATGTAATACAAATTTTTATATTTTTCAAATTAATGTATGTATTTTTTTTTTTTGTAAAATAATTTTTGGTTCAAATTAAAACCAAACTCATTTTATATTTACTTTCTAAAATAATAATATATAATTTTTATATTATTATGTAATACAAATTTTTATATTTTTCAAATTAATGTATGTATTTTTTTTTTTTTGTAAAATAATTTTTGGTTCAAATTAAAACCAAACTCATTTTATATTTACTTTCTAAAATAATAATATATAATTTTTATATTATTATGTAATACAAATTTTTATATTTTTCAAATTAATATATGTATTTTTTTTTTGTTGTAAAATAATTTTTGGTTCAAATTAAAACCAAACTCATTTTATCTTTACTTTCTAAAATAATAATATATAATTTTTATATTATTATGTAATACAAATTTTTATATTTTTCAAATAAATAAATGTATATTTTTTTTATTGTTGTATAATTAAATTTTTTATATATTCTTAATTAATTGATATGATATATATATATATATATCTTTTTTTATGTTTTTTGTATTAATTTTAAAACACAATAATTTTATCTTTATCTTTTTTTAAGAAAAACATTCGTAATTTATCAATTATGAATTATAAAACACAATTTTCGAATTATGTTTTAAAATAATATACCAATTTTGTATTATTATTTCAAAGGGTGAGAGTAATATTTAATTAGGTGTAGTTAATTTCTTAATTAATTCAAAATAGTATTTTATAAAAATACTATTTTATAAAATTATGAGTTTGTTCATATAGGATAATATTAATGCAAATAATGTAATACAAGATAACATTACAAATTAATTAAATTTAAGTTAATTAAAAAACTATTATTTTATAATTAATGGTTGCAACACAAAAAAAAGGGTTGCGTAATGAGTTGCAAAATTGTAAAAAAAAGTGCTAAGAAACGACAACGCCAAAAAAGCGTTGCAGAAAGGGTTGTCGTTTAGAGAAAAAAATTCGCCATACGACAACGCATCAAAAAGCGTTGTCTTTTGTAAAAAAAAACGCCTTTCTACAACACTACTAAAAAACCGTTGTCGTTTCCATTTAAAGCGTTGTCGTATGGTGCTTTTTTTTTTAAAAAGACAACGCTTTTCTGAAAAAGCGTTGTCAATTCCCAAAAGACAACACAAATTCATTAAAAGTGTTGTTAAATGGGCGTTGTTGTATCCCAAAATTCTTGTAGTGAAATTTGAATGTAGCTAACCCAAGAGGAATTTTTTTGCCAAGGTTACACAAAATTCTTCATCACTTAATCTTTGCACGAATTCGGCTTAGAGTAAAGCTTATACGAATTATTCCTAAAATTAACCTTACTTGAAATTGTGTATATGTAAAACGTACACAAAAATTTCCATAATGAAATTACACGAAAATATCATTTCTTCGACCTCTACATATCAATTGTAACTTAGATTTTGAAAAAAAAACATTTGTAATCCATGAATAGCAATGTGTATGAATCAATCAATGTTATGCAGAATTATTATAGATCAAAGATACATTTAGGAATGAAGATCGGTAAAATGATTAAGTCTTGGTAGAACATTGAAATAGAAGAAACTTGATTTCTTTTTTGTTTACAAATCCATATTAGGTTTATTATTTTATAAATTATTAATTCATATTTGGAGACTTTTAATCTATGTACTATTATAGAATGAAAATAACAGTAATTAATCATATGTCGGGTAAATTTTTTTTGTAGTCCCTAATTTAGTTCTGAAAAACTCTTTACATTAACGATTAATGATTAATGACTAATGATTAAGACTTGATTAATGATTAATGATTACCTTTTTTATATGTTATAGTTGGATCGCGTATGGGTTCGTCCTACTTGTCAAGGTCGGCTAGCTTATATAAATGGGTATACACGCTTGAGCATACTTGATGACGTACGGAACGAGCTGCAAGCTATAGATAGGGACACTGTCGCACTCTTTAGATAGACATGTTTCGGCCATTTTCTATTATCGGCCACCGATACGGAGACCTGTAAAGGTTTTTTGCACATTTTGATGTCCTGTGAGGTGCAACAACCTCAAAACGATGATGAGTATGAGCGGTGGTTTCGCATCGGACGAGACCAGTTATGTTGGTTCTCGAGAAGAGAGTTTGCACTCGTGATGGGGCTGCGATTTGGGGAGTTAGATTTTGACCCTTATGACTAACACCATTCATCTATTGGTGGAATATTTATGCGAGTCGTTGTAGAGTGGCCATGAGCGATGTTGCAGAGCTGCACACATGATTTTTTGGCGGGGAATTTCATCAAAACCCAGATGATACTATTAAAATTGGAAAAATCCTCATTCTATACTATATTTTATTTGGCGTCGATATCGGGAAGACCAAAGTAGAGAAGTGGGTGTGGGTTTTGGTCGAGCTGGAGGAGACATGGGAGAGCTTCCCATGAGGGAAGTTCTCGTACCTTACTCCACTACGGCACATGGACAGACTCTCTTTGGAGATTTTAGCGGTGCAGGGGAACTGAGCTTACACATACCACTTCTACGGGTTTTCTGTCACACTATTGGTTAGTAATTTTAATAATTTAGTATAATTCGATATATTTGGTCTATTATTTTTATATTACTAACATCTGTCATTATATTTACGTGTAAATATGGGTGTATGAGGCAATTCCTACGACTGTTGTATTTGTCGATCATCGATTAGAAGTCCCCCATCGAGTCCCTAGATGTCTGAAGTGGTCGACTATGAGGTCCACTGACGATATTACATACGTGCTAGATGGTAAGGTATGTTCGTTTAATTTCAACTGTTATTTGTCAATTGTGTTTCCTACGTACGAATCTGAAATGTTTGATTTTTCAATCTTCTCGACTAGATTGATTGTTTCCAGACACTTGTTCCTTCTTTTGATGTTCTCGAAGGTGGACCATCGAGACGTAGAGTTGAGCACATAGGGACGCATCGTCCGTCCACCCACACGAGCACCTAGACAGTCCACTCGATCTATACAAAGACTGGTCGATGAACCTGACACTGAACCTGAGGTTGAGCAGCCTGTCACACGGGGACGGGATAACTTTTACTAGGGAGTTCATTCAAAGATTCTGGAATTTGATCGTGACGCATTCTACGCAGCTCCGGACTGTCGAGCTCTTGTGCCTGATATGGCATTGATGGGCATGGTGCTCTCATGGCGTGACTCTCCCATTCGTGTGTCAGTGCAGCCAGATGCGACACAGGACTTCTCGCCGACACATAGTGTTCACGATGAGGATGGGACTCCTATCCGAGCGACTCCTGTATCACGAGTGCGGGCATCACATAGACGAGCATGTGTATTGTCATCATCCAAGCACTCAGATCTCCCTCCAACAGCTCTGCCTTCTAGTCAGTATGCAACCCCTCTCAATTTTTTTGATCGATTCACAGCGGACTAGAGGCTCGTTTTAACGGGTTGCATGCCTACTTCGATCAGAGGTTTGATCATATGGAGGAATTTATACGGGATGAGCATTCTCACCTTGAGCGTCAGATCCCATCGATTGTTCGTGATCAGTTGTATAGTTTTTTCGGGACCGCAGGTGGTACGAGTTATAGTGACCAGTATGCTGCTCGTGCAGAATATCATTTTCCATAACCGACAACTTATCATGCTGACTCTCCACAGTGGCAGCCTGACCCCCCAAGAACTAGTCAGTGGGCCCCCTAACCAAAGGCTGGGAATGAGCAGGCTTCAAAGGTGTGCAGCCCTATAGTAGATCTTCTCTCGGCTATCTTGCTTTTCCAGCTCTTATAGCCATATGAGTTCGACATTTTAGCCACCTCATACGGATTCATAGGCCCAGACACTTTCACACCGATGAATCAATCTTCCAGAGCTTAGGGAGATTGCAGTCACAGCTCAGGATCAGAGACTGTTACCCCTGACATTCTCGAGACCAGTGCTGGGATCAGACATGTTCGTCGGTGGGCGAGGTCTCATTTTCTAAGGACTCCATTCTAGCCTACTTTTTCACGATGTGTTGATCATTCGATGGAGGATTTCCTTCTGTGGACTGAGCTTGGTGATACGGTAGATATGTAAGAATTAAATTTCAATATACCTTGTTTCCTTTTGTACTTATTTTAAAATTGTACTGTTTTCCTTAATAAGATTGCATTTGATTTTGGTGACTTAGGCAAAACGTCGATGTTGGCTACTAAGTGGGCCCTTATTTCTTCACATCGATTATAGACCCCCACGGTGAGGTGAGTACTCAATTTATAACTATGACATACCAAGTGAGCACATTAATTTATTTTTTCGTGTTGGTATACCCCTAATCATATTATTTGTTGTTTGTTGTAGGTTCTTGATACATATTTTGCATTGTTACAGAGCCACCCAAATGTTGTGGATGTGGAGATCGATCACGACCTGCGAGGACTCACGCAAATCATTGATTGCAGCTTTAATGTAAGCCATTGTTCATCAGACATTTCTTTCCTTCTGTGTATGGTATTAGATACTTTATTGAACTTCATTATTCCACTTTTCAAGGAAACATGCAAGGACATATGGCGTAGGAAGCATGTGAACAACCCTCCGGGAGTTTGCATGGTGGAGGGTGAAGGACTTTTCTCCTGAGAATCTCGATTGTTTGGTACCCTACATCCATGGTGAGAGGCCAAAATGGAAGCGTATGAGACCATGGTGGAATCACACATTGAGGGTACAAAATTCTTCTTTGCATCTGTTATCACATATATTTTTACTATTTCAGAACGAATGCGTACATAGATGTTTTTGATACTATAATATCATTTAATATGGATTATTTGAACTGATGCATGTTTGGCCATTTGTAGATTTATCTCATCCTGAATTTGGACGGGCATTGGTGATGGCTGAGGTGAATCTGCATACGTACACGCTGATCCTGTTCAATAGTCTTCGGCATACATGGACGAAGGATATTGAGAGGCTGCAGATGTTCCAAACACTTTCTATCAGGTGAATCTAGCCGAAGCTCTTAAAGCATGCCGACTACTATTCGATGTTAGATCGTACTGTCCAGACTGCCTGACTCTGAAGACAGTTGAGACAAGACTATGCTACAGACAGGATGATCCTACGGGAATGCGGCATCTACTTGTTGAAGGTGATTGAGAGTTGCTTGAGCTGCATATTTCTCAGACCCGACATCATTGACGGGGTCTTTGAGATGCACAACGCCTTGCATTCATGTTGTATAGGTGGTCCGTCGATGGAGGTACTGTGGTTGCGGATGATTTGACGTTTTGATTTATTCTTCACTATTACAATTTCGAACACATTTGCCGGATATATATTTGTTACTCCATTTTATACTTTTTATTAATCTGAGTGAATTTTTATGTTATGTTGTTTTCCACCTGTACAAAACACCACAAATGAAACATCAAATACGTTGCAAACAATGGATGTACACAAAAAATCACTAACACATTAATCAGAAAACATTAATCGTCAGCAACAGTAGATGATAAAAATATTGGACACTTTCTCTTCGTATGCCTTTCCGACTTACAAAGTGAACACTTTTTCTTTTTTCCCAAGATTGGAACTGGCTGTTGGGGAGCGTTAACATTGTCGTTCTCTTAGTACGCACGGATTGAGAATCGCTTTGCGTTTATTCAGAACAACATGTCCTATTATGGCTTGTGCACCCACAACGACTACAGGTCCCGGAATGACGTGTAGGTGCAGATCTGATGCCTGTTGAGGGAATCCTCTATGTTTTCGGTTGGCTAACCTGTCTAGGTTTGTTTGGTGCAACGCTGATGTTGTTTTTTATTTCTTCAGATACAACCTAATCATTCGGACGTGGTACATGCATTACCTCATGACCTCACATTCTTTTCAACTAGTCTGTGGCATAGTATAGGACGACGTATGAACTCACTGACTCCCGAGCAAAGTTGTTCAAACAGGCAACAACATGTAAGGAATCAGATATGGTTTAATAATTAGTGTTTTCCAACCTCCAGAAATGACCAAGAATAGTATTCTTCGTACTTGATCACCGTAAATGCATGTGAACATGGTATCAACTCACTTTGAAAGAAATGATATTCGTAGGTCCTCATCGACAGATCAACGATGTATAATTTAATGTAAGTCTATCTACGGTCATTTGAGAGTGTTATCATGTACCTGTCATGGAATACGTCAGAAATGGTAAGGCCATTCAAACTAAATTGCAGTATCGTAAAAATCTATTGTACGTATGTATAAAGTGAAGCCTGTAACCTTTCGAAATCAGTAGTGTTGTAACGTATGTTTGGCTAAATTTTGCTGCAAATGAAAACAACATAGACCATGTGTCGCATCAGGGTAGATCAAAAAACAATTAGTAGTTGATCCGGGCAGCCATATGCATTTCGAACATGCTTTAAAAATCAGATCCACGATTTATCATTTTCCACATTTCTGATCCCAACGGCTAGAGGAAAAATCTAATCGTTTCCATCCTTCGTAACAACGATAAATCCAATACCTTTATATTGACCTTTCAAGTGACAACCATCAACCACTATAATTGGTCGTGCATAATGTTGAAATCCATGAATGGAGGCGTCCAAAACATAGAACATATATTTGAATTTGCCACTATTTAGTGTTTCCAAGCCATATACGAACTGGGATTAGCAGTCTTCAAGACTTCCAAATACGATGACAGCATTGAAAAAGATTTACACGGATCTCCATATGCAAGTTTCATTGCATGTCGTTTTGCCCGAGATGCAACCTTGTAAGTGAGATTTACCCCATATCTTTGTTTATTTCACGCATTATGCTCTTAGCAACTAGTTTGGAGTCTTCTTTAGGAAGAACATCTACGTAATACTTATCAATCAAGGCAGATGTCATTCGACGAGGAACATCAGGTCCGTTCTGATCATATGAACATTCATGGGAAATAACAACGTTTGAGATTTTCCAAATATCATACTTCTCTAATGCATGTAGAGTGAAAGGACAATTTTTTTGTTTGTGTCTGACATACCATCAATGTTTATCTGAATAATTCACACGATATTCAACTTGGTTCTCCAAATGGTAGAATCCAACTGCATTTTTTAATTCTATTTTTAAACCAAAAGTCGATCCTTTATGTAAATTTTGGAGAGTCGGATCATTCTCGATAAAATCGGACCTATACTGTTACTTCATAGATGGCATCTCCGGGATAAACCATTTGGATTTGTTAATATATGTCAAAAACTCCTCGTATGCAAGTCGTTGCTCCTCATCCAAAATAGTTTCATCATCTTCATCTAACTCGAATTCATCGTTCATATCATTTTTCGAATCAAATTCATCTTCGCCACGTTGTGAAACTAAAACAATGTAAACATGTATATTAAAAAGGTGCACTTAGAAGATGGAGTAAATATGTTGTATGAAAGTGGGAAAATTGAAAATACCGTCACAAGTTGTATATCCCTCTTCTTGGTCTGGGTCATCCTGTGTCGGATGTAAAATGTCATTAATTTGTACAAACTTCTCATCTCCATATGCAGTTGGGGACCTATTCAAGTCAATATAATCAACACCCCAATCTGATCCAAAGTCCACACAGTCATTTGATGATGACCACGTTGTCCATTGATCGTTTGAGGATGTACCAACCTGCGACGATCCTTCCTCAAAAGGGACACCCCACTTTGTATAAAATGTTTTGTCATTTTGTTATCCAAAAGGAATGTTATTATGACTCCAATTTTGATTGCATATTTCATCTGATTGTGTCACATCTGTGTCATATGTCGAATGCTGAAACATTCCACCTTCTCATTCATTGAAGGATCCAATGCTAACATTGAAACCTCTAACAAAGCTATTCTGACCATCTGTTGACAGCACAGTATGAGATGCTTCATCATCTAGTAATTTCAGCGAGACAAAAACAACTAGAACATCCTCGATCACGGACAATAATCATTCCAACTGAAAATCATTCTTTATTTTTTTCTTTTTAACTCTTCCTTTTCTCTCAACTATTAAGTGAATCACATATCCCCATTTATTCATGTCAGCACACACAAGTGCATGGATACACATGAATAAATTATAGTAAGTGATTCTTTCAAGTTGAACCTCATCTTTATAACCGTTTTTATACTCCAAACCTTTCCAATAGCCTCAGTACCAAACGACTACCGATATAACACTCATAGTCTATACGCTGTCAAAAATAAACATAATAAACTCAGCGAATCATCTCAGTACGATAATTAGAATTGAATAATCAACATATTCATTTATGAAGTTTATAAAATTGTTATGTATAGCTGTGGGTTTACCGTGAAAAAAAAGCTCGTACACCAGTTCAGATAATTAAAATAAGAAAATGTTACATCATTAGAGGGTTACACGAATTCATGCTATCTTGCATTGAAAACCATTTACATGAATTTTGTGGCTAAAATATTGTAGAGGAAAATTTCATGTACGGCTCCAATTTCAAAATTTCATGTAAAGCCTATCTTTTAAAAATTTCATGTAAGCCTATTTCTCCAAAATTTCGTGTAAGGCCTATTTTTTAAAAATTGTGTGTAAGGCCTAATTTTTTAAAAATTCGTGTAAGCCTCATTTTTCCAACATTTCATGTAAAGCCTATTTTTTAAAAATTTCGTGTAAGCATCATTCTTCCCAGATTTTGTGTAAGGTCTCATTTATTAGAATTTCGTGTAAGCCTCATTTTTCATAATTTCGTGTAGGCTTCATTTTTGATAATTCCGCATAAGCATGATCATCAGAGTTTTTGGTGTAAGCCTCATTTTAATATCAATTTTCACCTTTACCAGTAAAATATCATATGTATGACTTACCATAATTTTTTCGTGTAGGCAGAACATTAATTCATTTTCGTGTAACACATAGTTACTATCAATTTTTTTTTGTGTAAATACAATTCAACAGAAACAAATCAAATATTAAATCATGTTATATTCCTAAATAACAAATTTTTTTCGTGTACGACGATGCCTCATCCTACAATAAATAATAAAACACAAAACTAAAAAAAATGTACACAAAAATTCACAATAAAATGTGGAAATGTTGGCTAGTAACATACTTTGTAAACAATATTTAATCTTCATTATTTCTCCTCTCCAATATTGATTGACTACTAACTTGTCTTCGACATTCTATCATAATATCATATACTAAATCTAGTTTTTTATTTGGGGCCGTTTTCTCTTTTTACAAATTACTGGTATATGCTTATATTATTTAGAGTATTTACTTACATACCCTGTGGGCATGTGACTCTCAATTGCACTGTTAAATTCACTTTTTCACCTTTGTCTTGTCTTATCAGCCACTTTTTACTCCATACAGTTGGGTCCACAATTATGGAGTTTTCCTACGCGAAATTAAACCACAATCAGTGTTTGTATTGCATTTATTTAATTAAATAATAGACAGTTTCAATCAAGAATTTAAATTCCAGGTCAAACTTCATTTCGTGTACAATTTTTCACCAAAGAAAATTAATTTTAATTGTCATACACGAAATTAAATTAATTTCGTGTAAGGAATTTTTTTCCTAACGACAAACTTTTCGTGTATGAATAAAAAAATAAAAAACCCAAAAAAATTCAACCTACACGAAATTAAAATATTTCATGTAAGTACAAAAACACATTTTTCTCCTTGCACGAAAATCTTGGCGAAAATATCAAAACAACAATTTAAAATACAACATGTGCTTTTTCTTCTATTTTCGTGTAGGGCTAACATCAACACATTTTCGTGTAGGACTAACCTTTACCATTATTTTCGTGTAACAATTGACTGCATTGATGATTATAATTATTTTATTACTTAATTCAATCACTCAACCTTACACGAATTTTTTTAAACACTATATTTAATTTCATGTAAGTTAAAAAAATTAAAAGCAAATGTTTAAATTTTCTTTTTCCATACACGAAATTAATTTATTTTTTATTTTTTTCTTATACTAAATTAGTTAAATTAATTAAAAAAATTTAAAAATTCATTTTAATTTTTATTCCTCACACAAAATTAATTTAATTAATTTCGTATAACTAAAAAATATAAACAAAAAAATTTCCTACACGAAATTAATGAACGAAATTAATTCTTTAATTTCGTGTAAGGAAAAAAATTTAATATTTTTTCCTTACATGAAATTAATTAAAACTAAAATAACAAGATGTGCATATTTTCGTGTAAGAATTGATTATTTTTTATATAAAAAAATCAATATATTACTTTTGTTAGAAAATGCATATTTTCATATAAGAATTGATTGTGCATTCATGATTATTATTTTATTATTTAATTGATTACATTAATTAATATAGTAGGCACCCAGTATTTCGTGTAAGTATTGATTATTAAGGCCATTTTGACACATGTCAGCAACTGTCAATCAGTCATGTCCCCTCGCTCACTTTTGTGTTTAACCTATTCAAATTTGATAGTATATGGGGACTACATTTTAACAAAAGTGGTATATGAGAACTACCTTTTAAATGTGACATTTTGGATGAAAATTTAAGGAAAAGTGGCAATTGAGGCCTTTTCTCTTAAATCTTATTTCATAATATGCCACCACAAGCACATGATCAAAATTAAAATTTATAGAGTTTAACTAACAATAAATTGTTGTTAGAAAATATATTGATAATTATCTTAAAAGAACATTATGTTGATAAATTGTTATTTTAAAAGTTTTCTCATAAATAGTATTTTTACGATAATATTGTTGTCCCTGATGTATTATTGAGCAAATAAGTTTTATTTATTATTTTTTAATTATTTTTTTATGATAATTGTTATTGTTATGTATTATCACTTTTTGGAACTATACGTTATCGTAAAAAATAGACTTCCACGACAACTTTGATTGTTGTAGAAAAAACTCATTATAGTCATTTTTCGAATAGTATTTGAACCTAAAGGTCAAATCCAAAATCACAAAATTCACCAATGTACAGCTCCATTCGGCCAAATGACAACTCTTAGCTCACCCTCTAATTGTGTCAGATACTCAGCCATCCTTTAATTACTAGCCTATCTTGTATCATTTTATTATCTTTAACACTAAAATTTTGGTGTAATTGGTGCAGAAATTTTTGATCAATGTAATAGACCCGATTGACCACGTGTCGTCACCCCCACGTGCTTGGATGGGTGCGCATAAACTCTCCCAAATTCGCTTATAGGTGTTATATGTAACGCCCCATTTTCTTACAAAACATTTATCAGAGTTTTTCACACGGGCGTGCAGGAAGAAGAAAAGAGGTGGGAGATGAACAAAAGATAGTACATAATAACCATCGGCTTCAACCAAATTAACATAATGTTCACAGCGGAAAAACATCAGGATCTCTCATTCCGAATACACATCATCATCAAGACCTCACATCCCGAATACACATCATCTAACCACCAAACTTGGATTCCTTACAACATTGTTTTATAAAGATAAAAGTTTGAGAAACATCATATTAAAATAATTTACAGATCCAAAAGAATAGCACCTCCTCTCTCCTTCTAGGGTTCATCATGCCTATCACCTCCTGTAATGCGAATTACAGAATAAGAGGGTGAGTGCGTTGAATACACTCGTGGGGAATAAAATCCGCATCTTTACTTTCGACACATATTTAAACCAGAAATACATATAATCATCACAGAACACAACACGAAATATGCACAGCAGATATTAGAAATAGTAATGGACGAATAGGTGCAGGCATCACCCGTCTTATCCCATAAAACGGTCTCAAATACTGTTGGTGCATTTCAAGGACCACCAAACCTTTCATAGAAGAATGGGGGTTAGAAACGAATGCATGAAGGAGCACCTCAGCGGGCCACCCCTCACAGTTTGATACCATTACTGTCACGTCCCATTTTCTTCGCCGTTTGAGCTACGGGTGTCCGATTGACCTCTAGTTCATTTCTATCTTCTCGTTTTTCCGTTACGCATCTAATGGTATAAAAATATTCTATTTTACATGTCTATGAATTTTATCCATTTAAAACCTATCGTTAAATACATATCTGAAACGCATGTAATTAAATTAAACACTCAAGAATTAATACACGTAAGATATTTCAGTTAAGGTTTACTTATTTAATTAACCAATTATGATTCGTTTTTGTCCTGGGCGCTACATTATACCTTTAAGTTATATTAAGTATACATTTATATTATATTAAGCATACCTTTATATTATATTAGTTATACCTTTATGGTTTTTATGTTATGTTAAGCATACATTCATATTATGTTAGTTATACCTTCTAATTATGTTGGTTCTACCTTTATATATTACATAAAGGTATGACTAATACCACATAAGGATATGTATGTACAAATTGGGATTTTTGTGTTGAAATTAAGGTTCTTTTTAATATAATATAAAGATATGATTGAAACAATATAAAAATTTGAAAAACAAAAAGGGAAAATGTATGAATGGGTCAGATTCGATTCGACCACACCCAACCCAAATATATAAATCTTAAATCCATACGCAAGTTACATAAGACCAACTCCACCTTTAGTCCGGACATTATATGGAGAGAAAACTTTTAGCCAGCATAAATATTAATGGTGGCAAATGAACAATTCTAGCTGATTAGTTTTTCCGACTGTATGTCAATATTTCGAATATTATTTGTGTTTTAAAAACAAAATATTTGTCCATTACTTTTGTGATTGTTTATAATGTGGTTGCACATATCCATTAATTTTTTTCTTGTCGTTTCATTCTAGCACACTACGTAATTTTAGCCATGTCATATAACTCCCAACTAGCCCAGCTCCACTATCATGTCATCCCTTATGTTACATGATACAGTCGCATATATAACACAATCAATTTTCATATGATTTTCTTTTAATTAAGATTTATCTTAGTTTTATGATAAAAAATAGTAGAAAATTTGTTTTATTATTCAAAAGGGGAAAATGTGTCGATTTTATCATGTACATGTGGGATAGGGTGATATGTAGTCATAAATAATAAATAAGTAACCTTTTACTTTTGGGCAGCAATCAAAATTACCCACTGTGAAATTGTGGGGTATTATTTATACCCAACATTAATTTAATTGTATCTATTATACCCAACTTTAAATAATAATATCCCAAACTATCCATTTTTTAAGATCAACCACCCCCATTTGATGTAGACGTCTACCTTTCAACATCACTCATCTCAATTAATATAATTAAATATATATTGAACTCAAAATAGACACTTGAAACCCCCGAATTCGTATAGCCCTATGTATTGAGGTTTTGAGAAAGGGCAACCCACCCATATCACACCCCATTTCCTTCCTTTTTCAACCGTCGTCCCCTTCCTTTCCTCCAATATTTTTTTCACTTCGATTTCAATTACCTCGGTTGGAGATTAATTAGGCCATACACAAAAATGGATTTGGGGCTTTCTCAACAAGAGGTTAGTATTTCCTTCTCATAATTTATTTGCGATTTATAACATTGTGAATAGGGCTTATGAATTTCGTGTAGCATTATTGTTAATTTCAATTGGATTTCGTTGAAGGTTGAATCAACTTGAATTGATTTTTCTCATGTTTTTGAATGATATGCGGCTTGATTTGTGCATTGTTTTTTTGTTAATTCTCTATTGGAATGAAATTCTTACATGTAGTATACATAGACTTACACGATTTCAATCGTATGCTTCAATTATAGGCTTACACAAAATAGCCAAGTCTAGGCTTACACGAAATACCCAAATATAGGATTACACAAAATAAGTTTTTATAAGCTTACACAAAATATCAAGTTTTAGGCTTACACGAAATAATGGGTATAGGTTTACATGAAATATCAATTTTTAGGCTCACACGAAATAACTTTTATAGTCTTACACGAAATATCAATTTTTAGGCTTACACGAAATAACTATGTATATGCTTACACGAAATATCATTTTTTAGGCTTACACGAAATAATTATTGTTTAGGTTTACACGAAATATCATTTTTTAGACTTACACGAAATAACTATTGTTTAGGCTTACCCGAAATAACCTTTTCTAGGACTTACATGAATTTGGTTAAGTTTTTGGGTAACTCGAATTTAGTTTATTAGTCTAGACCTTATTCCCATATTTTAGGCTTACACGAATTTCTCAATATAACTAAAACACAGAAGACCTTTTGAGTAATTTCGAGAACAATAAATAATATTTATAATAATTTAGAATGATTTTTTTTGTGAATATTTATGTAATAATATTTTTGTATTAGAACAAATTAATTTCTTCAACCATATGTCATGAAATTTATTTAATATATTATTAAACATTTTAATTATATATAATATATAATTAGTATTGAAAATTGAAAATTAATTTGTTCATGTATTATAGTTGTCGTTAGAGTAGCCTTGGGTCCATCCTAAATATCAAGGTCGGCTGGCATATATTAATAGATATACACGATTGAGCATATTAGATGATTTAAGGGAGGAGATGAAAACATATAGTAGAGATTGTAACCGTCATATGTTGGCCTCATCATTAGGTCACTTTTTATTATGGGCAATTGACACAGAGACGTGCAAAGCTTTTTTGCACGTTCTTATTTCTTATGAGGTGCGATATAGGATCAATTTGCACGTGTATGAGAAATGGTTCCGCATAGGAGATCGACTATGCCGGTTTTCAAAGAGAGAGTTTGCTATCGTCTCAAGGCTATGATTGGCGACTCTGATTTCAACCCATCGACAGTGCATCATCCACCAGGTGGAACTTACCATCGAGTTTTTACTGATCGAAGTCGCATCACTATTTCAACTCTTTATGCACGATTTGTTGATGGAGAGTTTTGTCAGAGCAATGACGATACTATTAAGATTGCGACGATCCTGATACTATACTGTATTGTATTCAGAGTCGATGCCGAAAAGACCTAAGTGGATCCTTAGGTTTGGACTTTAATGGAGCAGGAGGAGCGATGAGAGAGCTTCCCATAGGACAAGTTCTCTTATCTCATGTTGTTGGGCATATGGAAAAACTTCCAGATACTATTCCTCGTATGCAAGAAAGTCGGGCGTACACATCATTTTTACGGATTTTCTATTACTCTACTGGTGAGTTATAATTTTGTACTTCTTGTTGTTGAGATGATAACTCGTTATTAACATCTTACTAACATGTTTTGCATCCGACGTATAGAGATGGGCTTATGAGGCCATTACTGTGACTAGCACTTTTGCTGGTCGTCGACTAGATGTGCTATACCACCTGCTTCGATACTTGAAGTGGTCGATGATGAGATTAGAAGATGACGTTACATAGTCCTTAATGGCTAGGTATTTTCTGTAATTAGCATTTTATATTAGACATACATTAATTAAAAATAATTTATTAAATTTATGTTCTTCTATGTGATTTTAAGTTCCTTGTATTGAGACATTGGTGCCTACTTTTGAGGTGATGTGTTAGTCTTTTTGGCGAGCCATAGATATGGACCTCGACTTAGGTGTTTAGCTATCTGGGAGACCTAGTTGTAGAAATGCCCAAGGCGATGGCCCCCTCCACATCCACACATCCTGAGTCGGCCACCCTAGTTTTGGACAACACTAGAGTAGGAGTGCCCACCCAACCCCATGCTCATGCGTCTAACCATCCGAGTAGCCCACCGATGATCCGTCCGATTAGTAACCATACATTTTATGGGAATAGTCATATTAGATCCCCGTCTGATTTTAGGGGTGTTCCTATCTTGCCGATGGTTCAGCGAGATCCTTCTTTCCATTCTGTCAGTCAAGATTTGTAGCAGAATTGGTCACCACATTCTAATCAATTTGAAGAGTCGATTGCTAGTATAACATATAGTCGCCAACGGGCACATGTGATTTCTTCTTTTTCACTCGACTCTACACCACCGAGTCAAGATGATCATCGATGATTTGATGATGCATTTTTGTATTTTAGTAGTGAGGTTGATGAGTATTTTATGTCGATGTAGACATACTTTGGAGGTCAGTTTGATCATATGGAGGATCTTATTTGAGATGAGTCAGACCGTATAGAGAAACAGATCCCCAACATGATTCAAGAGCAACTGAGGGCCTTCTTTGGTGATGCACATAGTACTTACGGGTATGGACCTCCCAACCAAAAAGTTTGGGATAGATGTCCTTAAGAAAATACTAAGTACGATCGATATATCCCAACACCCGATCCTGTCACATCTGTACCTGAGGGACCTGCTATACCCGTACCTCTGTCGGTGATACCTTTTAATTTGGGCCAGACATCTGAAAAGGCTACAACAGATGAGCCCACAACTACATCGATCAGGTTTGAAGGACTTTATTCAGTAGGCCCTGTTATTGTAGAGCCCAATAATCCGGACTCTTTTTCGGACCTCGATATTGCATTAACCAGTGTCGGCATACATTTTGTTTGTCAATGAGCACCTTCGAGACTTATCAGATCTCCATTTACCCGCTACGAGCGTAGAAGAGATGAAGTTGGAATGAATAACATGTTATGGCTAGAGCTTGGAGCAGAAACTGATCAGTAAGTTGCATTCAACATTTAGTATATATGAAAATTTTAGTTACTTGAGTACTAATATATAATTTTATTTTGCAAGCATAATATAGGTATTGGTTTTCCAATGGGAACAAACTTCTTCAAGACACTTATTGATCCTTTGGAGCAAGTGTATTGGGAGATTAGTATATTCGCTTTTTTGTAATTTTGTAATTAATTCTTCATATAATATTGCTAATAAATCTTGTGATTTTATCTTGTTTGAAGGAAATCAACGCATATCTTGGCGTTCTACAGAGCAAACCCAGATTTGAAAATGTTTAGGTTGATTGGGAATTGAAGGGTTGCATTCAGATAGTCGACGCATTCTTTTTTATAAGTATTTCTTATTAACAACCTACTTCGTAGTTTGTACCCATGCTTTTTAATATTTTCTTCATACAATAATAAAAATCTTTGTTATTTCATCCGATACAAATGTAGAAAATCTTTAAGGAGATCCTTTATAAGAAGAATGGGAATGATAGAACTCGAAGACCTCTTCAAATTCCTACACTAGAGACTTTCCCCGAGGAGGACATAGATTGTCTCCTTCCGTATATGAAGGGTGAATGACCTAATTAGAGGCATATGAAGCCTTGGTGGGATCGTGTTGGGATTTCAATGTTTAGATTTTGATGAGACAAAATAAATATGTAATAGGAAGTTTTGAGTACCCCATTTTTCACAATGTTTAAGTGAAAACATAGATTAGGTTTGAGTCTAGATATAGGTGTTGAAAGATGGAGGTTTGTATAAGTATTATGCTGCATCGAGAAATTCAAAACGAAGCTGCTGCAAGAAGGTAGATACATCAACATAGTAAGAAGACAGATACAGTAATGCAGCAAAGTAAGAAAAAATGGCATGCAACATCGCTGCAAGAAAAAGTTACAGAAATATTGCAAGAAAGGATACAACAGTACTGTACAAAGATACTGCAAGAAGGTCGAAGTTACAGCAGCACTGCAAGAACGATCAGCTGCAAGCAGACCTAGGATATAGCGCAAAGCTTACTGCTCAAACAGTCAACATCGTTAATAACAAACAAGATAAGTATCCTACAATCCGAGAAAGGATAAATACAGTACGAGGAACAAAGAACCAAACAAGAATAAATAGAGCCATTCTAGAGAAGATCAAAGTTGTAGACACGGAGCCAATACAAAGATGCCACGTGGACTGACTCGCTGCAGAAAGCTGCGAGCCTCAACTGCCGTATTAAATGCTATGAAAGAGAAAGTCAAGTCATATTAAATACGATCCATGCCTTTGATCAAGTACAATAAATTCAAAAGAGAGATATCTCTTTTAACGGATATTTCTCATACAAGTATAAATAGAGGATGAGCAACCCTGAAGCTGACTACTGAAACATTTGCGCAAAAATGTTCAAGCATTCAAACCATACTTTTTTAAGTCTACTCTCAGTTTCAGTCACTCAACCTCTATGAAGTGAAGCAAGTTCAAAGTTGAAAGATCCTTTGAAGGATTCAAAAGCTCACTTCACCGCACCAGTTGAAGAACAAACCCATATATTTTTAACCTTGTTGCTGTGTGCTTAGGTTGTTTAAGTGTGGAACAGTTGATAGGAGAGATCCTTGCTGTTTGTATAGTTGTCTAAGAGTCAGGAAACTTCCCTGTGTAGGAGTTTGAAACCCTGTGTGGGTTAGCTTTTAGAGTTTGCAGTTGCTGTGTGTACGCTAGACTCTAGTAGGTGTTTTACTTTGTAAAGTTGATAGATTGTTAGGAAAGTCCTGTAAACTATGCTTGAGGTAGCAGTAGAATGGATGTAGAAGGATTACACCACCTTCGAACCACTATAAGCTATAAGTGGTTTGTTGTTTTCTTATCATCTTATATATATTTCTATCTATGTTATAAGCATAAAACGTTTTGAAAAAGACCATATTTGAGAAAACCAGCATTGTGTTGTAAAACTTATTTTTCCGCTGCGTATAAAACTCTAAGTTACAGCGTGCAGCACTGCATTCTAGTGCTGTAAACAATAACTGTCTGGCACTGCATGTTCAAGTAACTTGCACAACAGTAAGTTTTTTAAAAGATTTGCAAAATCGACCAAGGTTCATTCACCCCCTATACCTCGGACACCACTTGGGACCAACAAAGTAGTATCAGAACGAGTTGGGTTAAAAGCCAACTTATCTGGTCACCTACCCAGATCCACCTTAGTCTCGCTATTTTCTCTGCATCCTCAAAAACTCATTCTTACGGCATATCATGGATTGCTCTAATCACAAGCTACCTATATTTTTCATAGAAGAATATGATGATTGGAAGATAAGAATGTAGGCACATCTTTCAGCGATGAATGGTGAAATGTAAACGGTCATCACCGAAGGACCGATCATCCCCATGAAGGTGAACCCCATGCTCGGTAGAGAGATGGAGGAAGGAGCACAGCCACCACCTAACTTTCTTGTCAAGCCAAGACAAGACAAAAATGGAACAAGGAAGACAGGAAGAGAGCCAACCTAGACAACGTGGCCAAGAATGCTCTATTTATCACCTTGGATAAAGACACATTTAGCAAAGTCAAAACTTGTAGTATGTCCAAGGAAATTTGGGAAAAGTTGGAACAAATATGTGAGGGGACAGAGCTCACTAAAGACAACAAGATCTCCAACGCCACCCAACTATTTGAGCTCTTCGAGATAAAGAATGAAGACACTCTTGAGCAACTAGACTTGAGATTCACATCTATTATGAATGAACTAGAAGCTTTGGGCAAACACTACACTCAAAAGCAGAAGAACATGAAAGTGCTTAGAGCCCTACCCGTGGAGTAGGATAGTAAGACCACTACCATAAGAGTGTCAATGGATTTGATATCAATGAGTATATTCGATCTATTCTCCGATCTCAAAGCCTTCGAGTACGACATCAATAGACGGAGAAAGAAGTCTGAAGAATCAAGCTCCAAAGTTACAGCACTAACTGCCAGAGGCTCCAAGGATACATCAACCACTAGTTGCAGCAAACGGACCGAGGTTGCAATAGAAGATGCTGAAGAAGATATGGCTCTACTTCTAAAGAAATTTAGAAGATTCATGAAGAGTAACAACAACAGCAACAACACCAACCTCAACAAGAGGAATGACTACAGAAGAAGTCATCCACCTCCTCAAGTATCCTCATCTCCATAGTCAAATATAAGCAATGTTGACTTGTGCTATAATTACAGGAACCGGGACACTATGTAAGAAGATGTCCATATCCTACCATGCACAAGTACCCGAAATGAGAGAGAGAGAGCAGAGGAGAGAAAAGAGAAGAGAGGAAAGACACAAGCTTCGAGCTCTCATAGGAGAGATGGAGAAGGCCAATGATATAACAGTCTCAAAGAAGATGCTAAAAGCTGCAAAATCGTCTGACAGCGACACTGAAACCTCATCCTCTGATGAAAAAGTGGTGATATGCCTGATGGCAAAAGATTGTGAGGACATCGAAAAAGATGAGGTAACTTATCAACCGTTGTCCATACCAGGAAAAGAGGAACTGAACATGATCCACTCTTTAAAGACGATCATGAGTGATTTTGAGTAGATCAACTCAACCCATGAGGAACTGAAAGTTGAGAATGAAAACCTAAGAATCGACAAATGAGATCCTCAGAGGCAAAAATATTGATATTGCTAGAATGCTAGCTGCATGTGAGTCTGATAACTCAAAGTGCAGTAAGCTACGAAAGGAGATCTCTAAACTAAGTCTGCTGGTCACTAAGCTAGAAACTGAGAAGAAAAGTTTGCAGTCCACGATTAGAACTTTTAGCAAATCATCTAAAGACACAAGAGATTGCATAAGTCAAAACAAAAGCTCATTTGAAAAATTGGACATAGGTTACGGCAATCACACAGAAATTTGTTCATCCAAGGCTATGAAATTTGTTCAAGCTGAAACTTCAATGGAGAATGAGTTACCCTGTAACTCAGAAAAGAACTTGAACAAAACAACACTGATGGATAAAGGGAAAAAGTCTCAATGCTCACCTGCAGGAAGTAAGCCTGCATCTAAGAATTGGCTGCAGCAGAAGTCATCTGCTGTAAGCAATAAAATGATGCAGCAACCCACAAAGTTACAGCACAGAAGAAATTTTCCCATCTATACTAAGACTTACATGTCTAAACCACAAAGAGGATATACTTAAGGGAAGTATGGTGGAAGACCACACCAGAAAAGTGTTGGTAACATATATATAGTCTCTGCACACACCTTTAACAAGCAGTTTAAAAACAAAACTGCATACAGCCAGAGAACGAACAAATCTTACAGCAAAACAGTGACTGTTAAGAAAGTTTGGGTTTCCAAAGTTACTAATCCCAAAGGACCCTTACAAAAATGGGTACCTAAATCTTCTTAAATTTGTTGCAGGTTTCAGTGTCAGGTTGCAGCAGTGATGTATGATACATTGACAGTGGCTGCTCAATGCACATGACAGACAGTAAAGAAGGTCTAAAAAACTTCCAAGAATGTAAAGAACCAAAGGTCATCTTTGGAGATGATTCCAAAGGAAATACAAAAGGAAGTGGATGCCTAGTCAAAGGAAATATACAGTGAATATACAGTGAAGGAGATGATTCCTATGTGAAAGGCCTCAACTACAACCTTCTGAGCATCAGTCAATTTTGTGACAAATGATACACAGTGGAATTCAACCTCAACAAGTTCTTAATCAAGGACAGTACATCAAATGAAGTCAAGCTTACAGGAATAAGAAGAGAAAACACCTATCTTGCTGACTCGAACTCTTCTATTCAACCAACATGCTTCATAGTGAAAAGTCCACCAAAGCTGAGCTGGTTATGGTACAAGAGATTAAGCCATCTGAACTTCAGGACAATCAACAAGCTAGCAAGGAAAGGTCTTGTAAGAGGATTGCCAGATGTGACATACAAGAAAGAGAATGTATGTGGAGCTTGTAAAAAAGGAAAGCAAGTAAAAAGCTCATTCAAGGAGAAGTTGCAGAAGTCATCTCACAGGATTCTAGATCTTCTACATATGGACCTTTTTGGACCTTTAAAACTAGTGAGCATAAGTGGGAAGAAGTACTCACTTGTGGTAGTAGATGACTACTCAAGATATACATGGACATTTTTTCTTGCCAAGAAATCAGAGACTCAAAGCAAGCTACCGATCTTATAAAGAAGATCCAGAATGAAAAGAGCTTGAGCATTGTCAAGATCAGATCAGACAGAAGAACTGAGTTCACGAACAAATTCATTGAGAAATTCTGTTCTGATAATTTTATTCGTCATGAATACTCTACTGCAAGAACATCTAAATTGAATGGTGTAGCTGAAAGGAAGAATAGAACCCTCAAAGAAGCAGCAAGGACAATAATAGCAGAAGCAGAGATACCCAAAAGATTTTGGGCTGAAGCAACCAACACTACATGCTACACACAGAACAGATGTTTGATCAACAAGTATCTAGACAAAACCCCATATGATGTCTGGAATGGATATACACCTAATGTATCATATTTGCACATCTTTGGATGCAGGTGTTACATCCTCAAAAATGGAAAGGAGTATCTAAAAACCTTTGATGTGAAATCCGATGAAGGAGTATTCTTAAGATACTCTACTAAGTAGAGCCTTCAGAGTTTTCAACAAGAGAACCTTGGTGGTTGAAGAATCAATTAATGTGGTGTTTGATGAACCACATTGTAACACCAATAAGCTAGAAGAACCTGGTGAAGATATAGCTCAAAGAAAAAAGAATGATGTTCCATCTGTTGAAGGAGTTCTGCATACAGGAGAAGACAAAGAAGAAGAAGCTGCACCTCTGGATGCAACAGATAATCTTACAGCAGCAGAACCTCCAATCTTACAACAACATGAGGAGCAACCTAGACCTTTACATATCTTTGAACCTGACAGGACATGGCTGAGGAATCATCCTAGGGATCTTATCATTGGAGATCCATCCATAAGAGTAAGAACAAGAAGGTCAATTCCTCATGAAGCAATGTTTGCATGCTTCATATCTCAAACAGAGCCCAAAAACATTAAAGAAGCCCTGTAAGATAACAACTGGGTACAGACCATGCAAGAAGAGCTAAATAGATTTGAAAGGAATTAAGTGTGGTAAACAGTTGCAAGACCAATTCATCAAGGAGTCATTGGAACAAAATGGGCCTTCAAGAACAAGCTAGATGAATCTGGATTTGATGTGAGAAACAAAGCGAGATTAGTTGCTAAAAGATATTACCAGGAAGAAGGAATTGATTTTGATGAGACTTTTGCTCCAGTAGCATGGCTGGAAGCAATAAGGATTTTTCTGGCATATGCAGCTCACATGAATTTCAATGTCTATCAAATGGATGTGAATAGTACATTCCTGAATGGTTTTCTTACAGAGGAAGTATATATTGAACAACCTATAGGTTTTGAAGATCAAGCAGAAGAGAAGGTGTTCAGGTTACATAAAGCTCTATATGGACTTAAGCAAGCATCAAGAGCTTGGTATGATACATTATCTCTCTATCTGTTGGAAAATGACTTTAAGAAAGGAACAGTCGACAAGACTTTGTTCAGGATACAGGATGGAGACAGTGTACTTCTTGTACAGATATATGTGGATGACATCATCTTCGGATCCACCAACAAAGAGTTATGTGAGAAGTTCTCCAATCTGATGTAATCAAAGTTCGAGATGAGTATGATGGGAGAATTAAATTTCTTTCTCGGGCTGCAAGTAAAGCAGCTGGTTGCAGGAATCTTTATTAGCCAAATCAAGTATACAAAGGAACTTATCAACAAAATTTAGCATGGAGAATAAAGCAGCAACATCCGTTCCTTTGTCTACATCCACAAACCTTGACAAAGATGAAGACGGTAAAGATATAGATATCACAAAGTACAGATGGCTCGTAGGATCTTTGCTGTATCTTACAGCAAGCAGGCCAGACATCATGTTTGCAGTAGGAGTCTATGCAAAATTCCAAGCAGCACCAAAAGAGTCATATCTTTCAGCTGTTAAAAAGATTATCAAGTATCTGAAAGGAACTCAGAAAGTGGGCCTATGGTATCCCAATGAAGGAGGATTCAAGCTCAAAGACTACTCTGACTCAAACTATGCAGGCTGCAAGATTGATAGAAAGAGCACCAGTGGGGCTTGTCAATTTCGGGGAAATAAACTTGTTTCATGGTTCTACAGGAAGCAAACATCGATGCAACATCTACAACTGAAGCGGAATATGTTGCAGCAGGAAGTTGCTGCGCTTAAATTCTTTAGATACAGCAGCAACTAAGAGAATATAAGATTGAAAAAAAAGAGACTCCGATTCTCTGTGATAATACGAGTACAATATCAATTACTCACAATCCTATATTTCACTTAAGAACGAAGCATATCGATATACGGCATCATTTTATAAGAGATCATGTGGAGAAGAAAGATGTTGTGCTTGAGAAAGTTCGTACGGATCTCCAACTTACAGATATATTCACTAAACTATTGAGTGAATCGAGGTTTTCTATGCTTAGAAACGAGCTGGGAATTTTGAAATTATGAGTGGAAAAAGAAGGTGCAGAAGCCTAGGGGAAATCTCTGCATGCTTGCGAGAAGCAATAAGTATAGTGTCGTAAGCTACGTTTTTATATATCGCTGGGTTCAAATAGCGTTGCATCTTTTATTCTTACAGCACAACATGAAACTGAGAGAGTAAGTAGCACCTGGTTACAACATTTATTTCAAAGAGTATTTAATACTCTGCAACCTCGTACCCAGGTTGCTGCAACCTTAAAAGGATATTAAATTAGGTGGCAAATTGCATATCTTTCAGCATTAAATGCAAGTCTGCAAAGCCCACGCGCCTAGTAATGATTATTGATGATTTGACCCCTCCACCTTTTTCTAAGGACCGTAAGATCTATTCTCTTCATTTAATCTCAACCATTGATCTTACTACACTTTCCTTGAGATCCTCCATAATACCATAACTTCTCCAGTTTCAAATTTAATTCGCCATCATCCCAAAGAGAAGTTTTCTTTCAGCAGAAGGCTTGACCCTCGGTCAACTGGCGACCTACAGGGAAGACAGCGCTCAAGAGATGTAGGATCTCTTTCGAGCCAGAGATGCAGGGGCCGATGTGAAGAGGAGTGCCCCAAAGAAGCTGTTCAAACCGGAGTTCAAATTTCTCTATGACATCTATGCATACTCCATCGAGGACATAATGAGGAGTTACGACAAGTGCACAGATCTTCGATTCTAGATCATGTCTGCCATCATAACCGGAGCAAAGGCGAACTGGGCCAGGTTCATCTTGAAGAAAATCTGAGAGGAAGCAGAGAAGAGTATTGTAAGAAGGAGCTATGGTATCACCATCTGCTCTGCAAGTTAGGTCTCCAGCTTGCAGCTCCCATCCCCATTCCCATTGGGAACTATCTCGGAAAGAAGAAAAAGGGTAAGACCCTACCGAAGGCAGCAACAGCTGAGTTTGCAAGAAAGAAAACCAAAGGATTCAGCCTGATGAAGAAGCTCATCTATAAGGGGCTACTGACTTAGCCTCTTCGCATGATTTTGGAGCTACTCAATCAGTACTTGATCCTACCTTCCCAGCGGCTAGAAATATGGAGCTGCAGTGGAGCAAGGGGGAAATCTTATTGAAATTGAAGGATTTCCTGACAGTGGAGCAAGCAATCCTGGAGTGGGCCAACTTAGAGGATATTCTGGCGCTCCTGCAACCTGAGTATGTAGCAATAGTGCAAGATCGATCTGAAAGCACTGCTGCTCAGGGAGCCAAGAATAAAGGGAAGGGAAAAGCTCTTACAGAATCCCACTCTGCAGAGCTGTTGATGAGAGCAACAATAGAGGATGTCCAAGTCTTCCTAGCCCCGACTGTGAAGGCTGTAAGAAGGGACGACGTTGTCGCATTTATGCAGGAGCAAATCGACACCCTAGGAGTGAAGCAGGCTGAGGAAGCCATGCTGTAACAGGTGCTGCAAGCAAGTGTCAAAGAGCCAAGTATGTAGCACATTCCTCGGAAAATGAGGGGAGAAGGAAGCTTGAGTCACCACAATTCAAGCTCCCCTACATATGAGCAAGTGGTTGAAAACATCTCCAACATCGTCACACTTGACCCTTTGAAGGAGGAGGAACCTCAACTGGTGGATTATGGTGATTTCCATATACACATGGTTGCAGCTGCTACAGAGCCTCAAAGAGAACCGACCACCCTCATCAGAGATGTCCTCTCTAACATTGCTGAGATCATCAATGACGTAATTACGGAGGAAGTTGCAGAGGCTGGACTTCCTATACTGACAGAGACAGCAGTATAACAAGCAGCCACCCTACCAGAAGTTGCAGAAGAAACAAGCAGGGTGGAGGCTGAGATTCTTGCAGCTGTAGAGCTTTCAGTACTGCATACAGTGGAAGCTGCAAGAAATCAACAAAAGCTGCAACAACCCATTCTTACAGCTGAAGCTGTTGAGGTTACAGGATCGGCTGAGAAGATGAGGTTCTTGCTGAAGACCTCAGGTGAGGCTGTTGTTCAGACAACAATCCCTGAGGAAGAGAAGACCTCTGAAGGGGCGATTGTTGAGACAGTACCCTTAGAGGATGCTGAAGAAGAAATAGAGGTAACCCCTGTACAACTAGAGACACCTCAAGAGGAGATTGATGTTGCTGCTGCTGCAAACTTAAAAAAACCTATCCAGGTTACAGCAGTAGAGGTTATTGAGGACGCTGAAGCTGAAACCTCCGAATTCCTCAAAAGGATGGCTGACCGCAATAGGTCTATATATAGACCAAAAGGTTACGTGACAGTCACGATATCATCTGATGAGGAGACAGTTGATGAAGAACACCCATCCTCAGGCCCTCTCAATCCCCTATCTAGCCTGAATGAGGATGAGGGTGAAACAGAGGTGCCAAAGCAGGATGCAACACAGCCGTCATAAGGAATTATCCCTTACGCTGCATCAGCTGCTGCCTTTACAAGAAGGAATTAGGGTCTGACCCTTGATGAGTCAATCGACAAGGTTATAGCTATTGTTAGACATCTACTACATGCTCTCCAGGAGCATGAGTCTAACATGTAGAGCAGCATGTGGGTCGGTGCCCAATTCCACGCTGAAATCATGACAGGTTTCAAGAAGGATCTCAAAGTACTGTCCAAGATGATCAGAAGTGACTTGAATGAGTCAACATACAGGTTGCTTCTGGATCGAGAACGAATGGAAGGAGAGCTGAAGAGAGATGCTGAAGTCAGTCGTGCTGAGATCAGGCTCTGCAGGAGATCAGTTGATTCGGTAACTGACAGGCTAAACTCTCACTCCATGGTACTGGAGACACTTCTGGAGTAAGTAGCAGATCAATCCAGAAGAACCAGAAGTGTCGATGATCGTTTGGGGAACCTAGAGATGACAGTAGAAGAGCTGAAGGACATCATGGTGAACGCGTTCCCTCAGCATGCCCAAGGATCCAGGGAAGCCCCAGCACCAACAAAAAGACCACGCTCTAAAGTGGTTCCAGCTGCCCCTGCTCCACCCTCGGTTTTTGATGATGCCAAAAAGGGAGAAGAAATTCATGATAGATACAGGAGCTCAAGGGAGAAAGAAGCTAAAGAAGAAGAAGAAGATGACTAGCAACCTCTTGACAGGAGAATGAAGAGGTTTAGATCATCTGTTGTTACTGATGCTCCTTCTCCAAAACGTTGGAGAAAAAACGATGAAGGAGTAGGAGGAGCTGGTGGAGCAGCTGCTGCAAGCAGATCAGTAGCAGAAGCTGCATATAGCAGTGCTGCAGGTAAGGATGCAGCACCTCCCTCTTCTCATCATTCTAAGAGAGGGAGAAAGAGTCAGCAGCAAGGCTCGAGAAAGAGGGTGAGCAAAGCCAAAGCAGAAAGACATTACAATAAGAAGATGGCTGCTCAGAGAGCGAAAAGAGCCAGAACTGAAGTTGAAGAAAATGCCTGGATGTAGAGGCTTGGGCTAAAAAAAGGAGAATCTATGACAAGGACCTCTACCAATATCCCTCTCAAGAAATTTCATGTCTCGACACAGACAACATATCTGCCGAAGTGTTAGTGCTAATGGATTAGAGGCCGTATGGAGATAACATTGCCCGGAACTTGAACATCTTCAAGTCAGTCAAGCTGCCTATTGATAGAAATCCACTGTTTGATGCAATCACACTGTACAAGAGATCTGAGTATCTTAGATACTTCAGGTTTCTATGCAGAAAGGGCAAATTCAGTAAATTTCAAACATGCCAACCTGCACTAAGGAGATATGAAGAGCTTACTAGGACTGGAGAGCTTGAAATTCAGAATTACTACGTAGACCTAGTGAAGTAAGGCAGGGTAGTGCTTTTCTGTGAGGAATTCTGGTTGAGATGGATTCAGATTCCAAAGATACAGTAGATACTTGAACAGGAGTCCATTCGAAATTGGTGGAAGGAATCGAGAGAAAGAGCCAAGCAAGAAATGAAGGATACTGAAAGAAGACCTAAAGAATCGTCAATAAGAAGGTCCTTGTTTCAGTAGCTTATATGCATGCTCTTTTATATTTTATGATGTATCTTTCTCCTGTAAAATTTCTTTCAGTTAATAAAGAAATTTTATTTTTCTGCTTTTGATCAAGTTCATTGATTATGAACTCTTGCATGCTTTTTGTTTTTCCTGATGATATGTGATAAATGAATAGACAAGATACATCTCTGATGAATCCAGGATTAGACTTTATTTATCAAAACATATCAAGTATGTAATCCGGATGAAAATTGAAATAATGCAAAGTAAAATCTTTCTTCATGAACGAAATAATATAAAGGTTTTGTCATCATCAAAAAGGGGGAAATTGTTGGGATTTAAGTGTTTATATTTTGATGAGACAAAACAAATATGTAATAGGAAGTTTTGAGTACTGCATTTTTCACAATGTTTAAGTGAAAACATAGACTAGGTTTGAGTCTAGATATAGGTGTTGAAAGATGGAGGTTTGCATAAGTATTATGCTACATCGAGAAATTCAGAACGAAGCTGTTGTAAGAAGGCAGATACAACAACACTGCAAGAAGACAGATACAGTAATGCAGCAAAGTAAGAAAAAATGGCATATAGCATCGCTGCAAGAAAAAATTACAGGAATATTGCAAGAAAGGATACATCAGTACTATACAAAGTTACTGCAAGAAGGTCGAAGTTACAGCAGCACTGCAAGAACGATCAACTGCAAGTAGACCTAGGATATAACACAAATCTTACTGCTCAAACAGTCAACAACGTCAATAACAAACAAGATAAGTATCCTACAATCCGAGAAAGGATAAATGCAGTATGAGGAACAAAGAACCAAACAAGATTAAATAGAGCCGTTCCAGAGAAGATCAAAGTTTCAGACATGGAGCCAATACAAAAATGCCACGTGGACTGACGCCCTGCAGAAAGCTGCGAGCCGCAACTGCCGCATTAAATGCTTTTAAAGAAAAAGTCAAGTCGCATTAAATGCGAGCCATGCCTTTGATCAAGTATAATAAATTCAAAAGAGAGATATCTTTTTCAACAGATATTTCTCATACAAGTATAAATAGAGGATGAGCAACCCTGAAGCTGACTACTGAAACATTTGTGCAAAAACGTTCAAGCATTCAAACCATACTTTTTTAAGTCTACTCTCGATTTTTGTCATTCAACCTCTGTGAAGTGAAGCAAGTTCAAAGCTGAAAGATCCTTTGAAGGATTCAGAAGATCACTTCACCACACCAGTTGAAGAACAAACCCATATACTTTTTAACCTTGTTGCTGTGTGCTTAGGTTGTTTTAGGTTACGAACAGTTGATAGGAGAGATCCTTGTTGTTTGTATAGTTGTTTAAGAGTTAGAGAGTTAGGCAACTTCCCTGTGTGGGAGTTTGAAACCCTGTGTGGGTTAGCCTTTAGAGTTTGCAGTTGATGTGTGTACGCTGACTCTAGTAGGTATTTCGTTTTGTAAAGTTGATAGATTGTTAGGACAGTCCTGTAAACCAATCTTGCTTAACAAAGTTCCTGTAAACCAATCTTGCTTTCTTATCTGTGTTTTATCTTATATATATTTCTATCTCTGTCATAAGCATAAAACGTTTTGAAAAGGATCATATTTGAGAAAACCAGTCTTGTGTTGTAAAACCTATTTTTCCGCTGCGAATAAAACTCTAAGTTACAGCGTACAACACTGCATCCTAGTGCTGTAAGCAATAACTGTCTCGCGCTACAAGTTCAAGTAACTTGCAGAACAGTAAGTTTTTCAAGAGATTTACAAAATTGACCAAGGTTCATTCACCCCCCTGACTCGGACACCACTTGGGATCAATAGATCGTTTCGATCTGTTAGTTTTACCAATTTATATAGTTATTACTCCTATAAGACGCACATAACTTGTGGTTTCTTCAGACCATTTGAAATTTATTTGAATTTTACTCTGCAGATCCCTTTAGTGATGAATCTTCACAGAACACATTAGGTTGCAGCCGAGATACATATCCTGATAATGAGACTTATCATATTCGATAGTAAGCGGCATGAGTTGGATGAAGAGTTGACTAAACTTTGATTTAAGAAGACACGACCCCTTCGTAGGGTATTCACTGCCTTGTTGTTGCCTACTGGTTATTATGATCATTTATAACATAATCATTGGAGAGGTTTGGAGCTCGAGATGGCAACAATGAAACAGTCGAGATATTATAGGCATGAAGATGACGTCTTATGTGGTATATTCGTCTTGAAGGAAGTTGAGAGTAGCTTGTGTGTGATGTGGCCTAGACCGAATATGGATGTCAGTAAATGAAGTAAGACGACAAATTGGGCTGAAAATTTATAGATATTCAACTGATGCATCCACTATTGAGCCTGATGAATTGTAGGGACATTTTTTACCTTTTTTTGATGGATAACATGTTATCTTTTGAACAAAATCTCGATGCAAACTTATTTGATTTGGCTATATTTATCAATATAATAGTGTTTTCCCCTTCAATTTATATAACTATTTGATTTGTAATGTTAAAGGTATAAATCATTTAACATTAGTGGCGACAATTCAACATTTACAAAAACACTAAGCAACAAAATGAAATTAGGAGAAAGAAAATCCTTTTCACAAACATGACATTCATTCTTCTTCTACATTATTCACGTTTTGAAAGAAAGGACACTTTCTTTTTGTATGACTTTTCGATCGGCAAATGGAGCTTTTTTTCTTTCTCATTCTTTTAACCTCACTAATTGAGGGACCTTTTCATCGGCATCTTGGTGGATATGTGGCAATTGTGTTGGCACGTACTCAATACATATCAATATGTTGTGGCTAGTGCTTCCACACCAGGTACACCTTAAATTGTTTCTGCGTGTACCTCCAAAAAGTTCACTGTGTCCAAAATCTGTTTTCCTTTTGGCCTTCTAGCCTGTTTTGCCTTATCAGGTGCGAGACAAACTTTAGGAGAAATATTTCATTCTGTTGGATCTAGTACAGGAATGACCTCAAAAAACCATATCACCCTCAATGAATTAGTGGTGTAGTAATCCGCAACATACGTAGTGGCTGATTATTTTGAAAAACTATTAAAACATGACAACAGTGGCTTGTTATAACTAATATAAGTTACCATGAACTGTTTCTATTGAATATCATGCATACATGAGACAAACCTGATTGTTGAACATGTATGGGAATAGGGCATCAAATCACTTTGAAAAATCTGACAAATACAAGAATATTGATTTAGATCAACAAGAAAATTTTGCTCTCATCCGTGACCATGTATTTGGTTTCTCCTATTTTATCAACTTGCATGCACCGTCCAAGCTTCATAGCTTTAAGCACTCTATCATGAGCAGATTTTGTGAGTGTATTTTCTCTTTCTTCAGTAGCTGTCCTTCTATTATAGAACCATTTTTCAGTTATTCTTCGAGCACATTCGAGAAAAGAACAGACTGGTAGTTTTCTTGCCCAAAGTAGGCAAGAATTCCATATCTCTGCAGCATTTGATGTCATGAAATTAAATCTTCTCACTGGACATTTCACACAGGCCCATCTGATAACTTTAACTTTTTTTAACGTATCCAAGACACCTTTTACCACCGATCAAAATGACATACCCAATGGATCAGTTGGCAAGATTGTACATTGATGATATAGTACGACTACATGGAGTACCAGTTTCGATTGTGTTTAACCGTGGCACACAGTTCACCTCAAAATTTTAGAGGAGTCTACAGTTGACAATGAGCACCAAATTGAATTTTAGCACCGCCTTTCTCCCATAGTCAGACGGTCAATTTGAGAGAACAAATAGAATTTTGGAAGATTTACTAAGGGCATGCGTGTTTGACTTTAGAGATAGTTGGGAAGATTATATGTCCTTAGTCGAGTTCACTTATAACAACAGTTATCAATCTACCATTGGAATGACATCGTATGAAGCACTTTATAGAAGGAGATGTTGAGCATCAATTCATTAGGATGAGGTTGGGGTGAAGAAGGTGCTTGGTCCAGAATTAGTAGAAAAATCTATAGAAGCAATTAGTAAGATCAGAGAAAGAATTAAGGCTTCTCAGAGTCTGCAAAAGTCCTACGCCGACTTGCGAAGGAAGAAACTGCATTTCGAGATAGGGGATAAAGTATTTCTAAAGGTTGCACCTATGAAAGGAATAATTTGCTTTGGGAAAAGAGGGAAGTTAAAACTAAGGTACATATGACCATTTGAAATCTTGGAACAAATTAGGAATGTAGCATACCGACTTGCTTTAACTCCAGAATTATCTGTAGTTCATAACGTCTTTCATGTGTCAATGTTTCAAAAATACATACCTGACCCTAGTCACCTCATTAACCTTGAAGAACTTGAAATCAATAAGAATCTCACCTACGAAGAGCGTCCTATAAGCATCCAAAGAAGAAAGACCAAGACCTTGAGGAATAAAGAAATACCGCTAGTCTTAGTTCAATGGGATAGTCACAAGAAGGAAGAAGCAACATGGGAACACGAAGATGAGATTCTAAGATCTTACCCCGAACTTTTTATCTAATAAGCCCAAATTTCAAGGACAAGGAGGGTGGAGTTGTAACACCCAATTTTTCATAAAACTTGCATAACATATTTTTATATAAAAATTTGCATTCTTTACAAAATAATTTATAGCATATGATCTTTTCAAGTTTAAAACGGATTTTACTATTTATCAAGAATGTATGAGCTAATGTTTCTTTAAGTTTAAAAGTCTTGCATGATAGCTATACGAGGAGACTGAGTTCGATCATAATGCACTCGAGATGCACGAGTAATGGAACGAATGAAAAAAAAAAAAAAAAGATAAGTTACATATAAAATAATTTTAATAATTAATATAAAAAATGTGACATATGTCTTTAATTATAATTAGGTAGATTTTTATCATATAGTTTATGTGCAATAAGGTATGTGATTATTATGATATGTTAAATTAAATATATTTTCAAACATATTTATGTGACTCATGTGATGTGATGTGCTAATTTGGTTATATTTTCATACATAATTGTCATGATTAAAAATTTCTCATGCATGTCACATTAGATAGAGATACACTCAATCCTCTATGCCTTCATTAAATCCACCACAAATCTCAATATTAGTAATCAGCACACATCAAATTGAAATACACTACAAGCTACAAAATTTATACATAGAGGTAACAAAATTTGTACATAAAGGTCACCGAATTTATACATAAAGTTTTTGGCCTGAAGCAAAAAAGAAATTAAAAAAAAACACGCGGATCCAGATCGACCCGAATTGCATGTGAAACTGGTGTACATTAGACACACTCTTTTTTTTTAGTCAAAATTTGATATTTTTACCCTTTAGACTCATACCATGTAAGCTAGTCCATATCATCAAATTTAGGTCATATCATCATATCTTGTACAAATTGAATTAAGTATTTTGATTATATCAGCTCGTATCATTTAAAATTCAAGTCGTACCAATGATAACACATATCATACCATCCCATCATATACCAATACAATTTGGCCATTTCATTTTTATTAGTTCATACTATCAAAACTTTGTTTATACCATTCTACTTGGTATTAAAGGTTTAATTGATCAAAATGGCTAAAAAAATGCCAAAAGCAAAAAAGAAAAAATAATCTGTGGGAGTTGATTACGAACGAGGGTTACCACAATTTTAGTTAAACAAGAAAGAATTATGGCGCGACTAAAAAACACCATTTATTTCACAAGTAGTTACAACGAAACCACTAAAATAAGAAGTGCTTCTTAATTTAATAAAATAAATTTTAATGTACATTTACTAAAATAACAACATTTTTATATCAGTGTAGATCTTCTATTACATTTCATATTTCATTACATTTAATACATGTTATATTTTAATTAGTAATATTATTTAATATATCTTGAATAAGATTATTACTTTTAAAATAAGAAACGAAATACAAAATACAATGAAAAAAATAGGGGTAAAATGCATCAAATCCCCTTATAATTTGGAAATGTTGCGTCGGTCCCTCCTCTATTAAAAGAATGACAACACTCACAGTTACGATATGAATAAACGTGTGCAAAATCCCCAAAACTGTTAAACTTAACGAGAGTGTAATACTCACTCGTTCTATGAATTGGGCAGATTTTGATTAATTTTTATCCTTTGTATTGATTGTTATACCCTTTTAAAGTTTGCATATGAACTCTTTTTTGTACATCATTATACAAAATAATAAATATTTCTTTTTTATTTCTTGTAATGTTTTAGTTTATTCCATATTTATGTATTTCATATCTTTTTTTTATATATACATGTTATTATGCTCATTTGATAATATTTTAGAAAAAATATTTTCTATATTTAATTTATTAATATAAATTATTAAGTCTATAAATTAGAAAAAATGGACTTTAGATTTAGGAAAAAAATTCAATTTAATTTATTAATATAAATATTAATATTTTTAAATCAAAAAATACGATTAAATTTAAATATATTATGACATAAATTAAAAATACTTATTCACTTGAAAACTACTTTTAAGTTTAAGTATTTATCTTTTAAATTATGTTAAAAAAAATATTTTGTTAAATTATTTTATACTTTATATTTGAATTTATATTAATTTTTATTTACTAAATCTTCTTTATCTCTATCGTTCTGCCCCGACGACCACACTAACACCGTGTCGCTGTGGGCCTGCACTGAACCACCACCAGCAAATACTCAAGTTTATCTTTTTTCTTACAAAACTTCACGAAATGAATGCAAATCAACTGAAAATCATTTTTCCTTTCAAATTTGTAGAGCAACATTGTTGAAAATAAAAGAAAATAAACATCACCGACACAACTTTTTGCCGAAAAATTCCATTGTTGTTCTTCAAGCTCCAAAATTCGATTTCTCTCATTTCTCAATCAAAATACATGAAATTATACTAAAATAATCCTCTACTCAAGCCAAACATAATCCCATGTCAATTTACAGAAACCATTCAATTTTTGAGTCAATTTTTTTCCAAATTTGATCGAGATTTCAAAGCTAAATCCATTTCTTGAGTTCTATTTTCAAATTGACTATGTGACTTTGTAAAGAGCCGACGCAGGTCCTTCATCTCCGACCACAGATTAGATCCCCTCGACATTTCGATGACCATAGAGCCAAAGCCAACACATCCGCCAGAAAGCTCTGCTCCTCACCTCGTGTAGTTTCCAGCGCCATGTACACCGGCATTCCGGCAAAGGCTGCAGAGCCACAACATTTCACACATCTGAAATCGACGATCTTCAATCTGTTATCACCGATTAGGATATTCTTGATATCACAGTGGATGATTCCTTTCCAATGAAGATAATTCAGCCCTCTAAGCAATTGTTGCATGTAGAATCAAATAGCGTTCTCATCTAAAGAGTCTTCGTTTTCTCTGATTAGATCGAAAAGCGTGCCATCGACGACGTACTCTAGAAAGATATTGTAGATGGGTTTATCCTTCTCGAGCGTAATATCAGATCCAAAGTACTTGACTATGAATGGAGAGTAGAACTGAGACAGTAAATTCTGCTCATTTTGCAGCAAGATGGAAGAAGAAGAAGAAGAAACATCTACAGACTTGACAACGAGGGGGTGGTCAATGCGGTGGTGGTTGGATAGAAAATCCATTAGACCGAGAAATAACAGGATTTTTTTAAGAGAGAGAAAGTAGGAGTTGTGAGAAATATGAGTGGTGAATAAGAATATAACGGGACATTTACTTTCAAATTTAACACCGTTAGATACAATTTAAAAAAAAACGTAGAATATTAATCATATCGAAGGTATAAATATTATCATTTTTTTAATGAAAGAGGAACCGAAGCAATATTTTCAAATGCGTATTTTATCAAAAAATAATAATAATAATAATGTATTAGAAGCAGGTAGGATAGTTTGAGGTCATGCGAAGGTGATCATGTCCAAATTGTCACATCATATTACATGGCCACTTTCAATTTGGTAAGAACTCCTACACGTTGTCCTGTTCACGTGAACCCAGCAGCACATGCACGAAACTGCATGTCAAAAACGAGCCACTCCTTTGATAATTAACATATTATCAATTAAAATTAACATCTCAGCGCATGTCAAAATTTTACCATCATCTCTATATTCTTGAATGAGATTAACGTGTCACCATCTAATTGGCTCCTTTTGTGTCCTCCCAACAAATTAATTTTTACCAAAAGATAATGGATAATGACGAGAATTAAGGAAGAAGTCATTGGCAGATGCAAGAAATTCACAGTGTGAGCTGAGGGAGAAATTTGATTTTGTATTTGAGTTTACGATGACGTCGGCATAGAGTTGACACGTAGCAGGATAGCAAGAGCCTCGCCGCTTAATCCACGAATGGCGACAAGCCCAGCTAACAAAGCCAAGAGCTTTTCGCTCAATCGGTCCAATCTCACTCTTTCTCTATCTATATCTATATGTGCCAGTTTATATCTATACTCTATATGTAGCATGTAAATTAGCTTAGTTGGAGGAGAGAGAATTGAGGTGCTATGGTATGTGTAGAGACTATTTGACAATTTTTTGTTTTTGAAATGGGAAAAAGAAAAGGCTGTGGCACCGATGGAGTGCACCATTCAGGTGCGAACGTATGGCTGCATGCGTACAAACCGGAGATAAATGGGAGAAAGTAGGGCACAAGGTATTGTATTTGGTTGTTTCCTTCTCTCTCTTTATTTATTTCTCTCTCTTACTTAAGAGCAAAACTCCAGTAGAAAAACGAATTGAACTTATCTGCAAGCAACCAACAAAAAAGCCATTAAAGAAAAAATAAATTGAAACTTCCCAGACGCACCAGAACATTCATGGTGGTTGTTAGCTTTCAGACGATTTAAGTTTAGTTTGTTCCTCTGATTTCTTCTTTGATGTGTAGGAATTTGAACTGATGTTGATGATCCAAACATGAGTTCTTGTTGAGAGAGAAAGGAGAGGAGAGAGAGAAGTCGCTTTCTGTGAATTTTGTATTTGCAAGTGGGAAGGAAGAAACCCCAACTTCAGATGCTTTTATGTTACTGCAACTTGCATCCATACTTTGTACTTGTTTCCTTAATCACTTACAAATCCGTACAAAATCTATTTTCCTCTCTCTCTTCTTTTCTGGAAATCTCCCTTACTTTTATTATATAATAACCACCATTTCCAAAGATGGTTAAAGATGAAGCGGTTGAACGAGATCTGCATTTTTCTGCAGAAACGATTGATATAAAAACACAAGATCAAATGGCGGCTGCAAACCCTACCGGTTTTGAACCTATGGAAGAAGACTCTCAAGGGGGTGTAATTGGTGAGAAAGATTTGTGGCTTGATGGAGAGCATCAAGAGAATCTTCTAGATGTCAATGAAGCTTCCATTTTCTATGATGATTTCCCACCTCTGCCGGATTTCCCCTGCATGTCCTCCTCCTCGTCTTCCTCCTCCACGCCGGCGGCGTCTAAGCCTATCGCCGTCACCTCCTCCTCCTCCTCCTCCGCCACATCCTCCGCCTCCTGGGCCATGGAAGACACTGCTCCCATCAATATCGACGCCGACGAGGTGAAAGTGGAGCCCACCGCCCCGCCGCCGCCGGAGTTGGGCGATGTGGATTGCATAGATGTGATGGAGAATTTTGGGTACATGGATCTGATTGATAGCAATGAAATCTGGGACCCATCTTCAGTTTTCCAAAGTGAAAACCCTCAGGAATTCATGGAAGACCAACCACCGCCGGCCATGGAGGCGGCGGAGACGGCTCAGCAGGGTGAAGAAGAAGAAAACGTGGGCTTCAGTTTTCTACAGGGAAACAGCGAGCTTGCCATGATCTTCTTTGAGTGGTTGAAGCAAAACAGGGATTACATTTCAGCAGAAGACATGAGAAGCATAAAGCTTAAGCGATCCACCATTGAAACTGCTTCTAAGCGTTTAGGAAGCACTAAAGAAGGCAAGAAACAGCTTCTGAAACTGATTCTTGAGTGGGTTCAACAATACCAGCTTCAGAAAAAGCGGTTGAGAGAAAGTGGCCCCCAATCTCCCTTTGCCTATGAAGAAACTGTTCAAATCACTGATTCTAATCCAAACCCTAATCCTAATCCCAACTTCATCTACGATCCCAACACCGCCTTCCCAAATTCACCATGGATGCCACCGCCACCGCCGGATGTGGCCGCCATGCAGGTGGCTCCGCCGCCACCTTTTCAATCTCCGATTCCGGGGTACAGTGGCGATCCTTATTCCAACCCTATTCCTGTTCATCCTCCTATGAATCACCATCAAGTTGTGAATGGAATCCCATACCCTCATTCTGCAGAATATCCAGTGATGGAGCATGCTCAATCATGGGCTTTATCGCCATTTCAGATGCCACAACACCAATTCAATCCTTTTCCTGATAACGGCAACATGATCACTCGTCAACAGACTATGTATGGGAATCCATATCAGATTTTTGATCCAAATGGGGAGAGAATGATGAGATTAGGCTCTTCTGCAACTAAGGAGGCTAGGAAGAAAAGAATGGCACGACAAAGGCGACTATACTCGCATCATCACCGCCATAGTAGCAACTCCAATCAACACCAGAATCAGTTGAATGATCCCCATTGTGTCGCAGATGGTGGTGAGGATGCTGATTCTCCGGGCAACTGGATGTGCTGGTCGTCTGGTGGTGGTGGTGGTGAAGCGGTGGCAAATGCAAATACTCCGCCTGCGGATGCATCACAACCAAGTTCCGGTGAACGAGCTGCTGTGCAGACGCAGAGTCATCAACGGCAACCTCCTGCTGAAAGGAGACAACAGCAGGTTCTGTTTATTTGGATTTGGTGTTCCAATAATATGATTTGTCATTTGGAATTCTTGTTTCAGCCCCATGGCTTAACCTTTTATAATTTTTGTCATGTCCAGTTCATATTTATGTATAATAGAATCTAGATCTTGGTCCATGACTTTGGTCCTATGTATTGTGATTTATCCTAGATCTTGTCATCTCGGTGTCCGATGATTTTAGAACTGAATTTGTGACCAATTGAAATATAGAAAATTAACTTATAAAGTTGAATTGCAAAATTTGATTACCATAATTGGGACAAACCTACTGTTGCTGGACTTAATTGCAATTTACCCTTATTGAGGTTCATTGCTTATGCTTATTTAAAATATTGGCTTTTATGAAAAGGGTTTGAAGACGGAGAAGAACTTAAAGTTTTTGCTGCAGAAAGTCTTGAAGCAAAGTGATGTTGGTAATCTGGGAAGAATTGTGTTACCAAAGGTAATAGTTCTTGTTAGTATAATTTGTTGGTAGAAATGTATTTGGCTTGTTTTCTTCTCTGTTAGAATTAAGATTTTGTGAATCTGATCAAAGTTCTAAAATTTGCAAATGTGGTGCCAGAAAGAGGCTGAAAGCCATCTCCCAGAGCTGGAATCAAGAGATGGAATTTCTATTGCTATGGAAGATATCGGAACTTCTCGTGTTTGGAATATGCGTTATAGGTACTAATTATGAAAGGAATCGGAAGTTGTATAATTATCCAGTTCCCTTTTTGAATTTCCATTTTAACTCTTTTAAATTGGGATTTTCAGGTTTTGGCCCAATAACAAAAGCAGAATGTACCTTCTTGAGAACACTGGTACGTAATTGTAGTATATTGGTCCATCTTTCCTGTGAAATATATGGTTATGTTTACATAATAATAATATATTATTCATGTTTCTTTAGGAGATTTTGTGAGAGTGAATGGACTTCAAGAGGGGGATTTTATAGTGATCTACTCCGACACAAAGTGTGGCAAATATGTGAGCTATATATGATCTCTGATCATTTGTTGATTCTTGGATGAACTTTTTAGAATATGTTAATCATCTTCTTTATACGCAATGCAGATGATACGAGGAGTTAAAGTGCGTCAACCGGGCACGAAATTGGAGGGGAAGAAACCGGCAAGGAGAAACATGCGCAACCTATCGCTTGCGGGTAATAGCTCTTCACCCGTGCCTATTAAACAAGCCGTAAGATGAAAAGTAAGTGTAAGGAAAAAAATGACCCTCAATCGGATAACTTGTGTCGATAATTACTCATCGTTCATTAACTCCTGATTTGACTCAGAAGATCTTCACGTTTTAAGAGTGCCAAATGTGTGTTATGTATAGTGTAGTTAAAAAGTGATTTATGGTGTTAAGAGGGGTACATAGTATTTTGGTTCTACTCTTGAGGGCTGCTTGTAACGATGAGGGTCCTGCTTGGTTCTGCAGCAGCCTTGGCTACTAAATCTTGGCTTCTACTCTGTATTTGTATTTGTATTATTGTTACTCATCTCTTATGTAATGTTGTGTCAATAAGTTGTTAGTTTATGTATGGAATAACATCACAAAAACAAAAATGTATGTTCTTGGATATTTTGTTTCTATGTATTGTTTTCCAAATTAATAGTAATTCTACTCTTCCTTCAAACTCCTTTTGACTTGCTTGTATAGTGTTTGGGTATATTTCCATTGATTTTGGGTTGACTTTTTGGCTCCCAAATGTTTAAAATTGCTCAGACATTGTACACTTCCTCAAACATACAAAACCAAAATACTAATATGGGAGTTGCAAAATTATAAATGTACCAACTTTGAAGACATGGGGACCAAGATACGCCTCCTAAACGTTTTATAAGCCTTAGTTCAAAATAATACGGTATTTACAGTAAATTTTGTATTATTTTAATCTAAAAATCGTCATTCATCCCAAGTAATGTGCATTAATTTTTGCAGCAAAAAAATATATTTCATAATATTTCTTATTATTATAAAAAAATGAAAAAGGAAAGAATAAGAATTAAAAAGCTAAAAAAGAAAAAAATACAATAAGTTTTAAGTCCGCATTAACATAGTTCAGAGCACTGCAAGAAAACATTAAAATTCTAACGGAAAAATTCCAACGACACATAAAAATTGTTGGAATTGTAAATGATTGGAATTTTTACAATTCCAACGAATTTTCCAACGCTATTGTAATTGTTGGAAATTTCTAACGGAAATTCCAACAACTAGTAAATACCTTTGGAATGTACCATTGGAAAAATCATTGGAATTATTATTTCTAATGAATATTCCAATAACGTTGTACCATTGGAATTTTTCTTTCGACAATGACAGGGAAGACGAACGACGGTTGAAGTTTCTACCTGGTATTCAACGATTTTTGGCCAAGAATGAATTGTATCTTAGCCATCATCACAAATGCTCTATGAATAATTGTTGGCCATTTTGCTTTCAGTGGTGTAATTGGGTTCATGCTTTGTTCGACTGAGAGTCCTCCGATAGATTTTAAACATCCGATTAACGCAATAGATGCCGATGATAGCCATGTCTATACAAAGGGGCCAACAAACTTTTACAACTCTGAGGTATTTACTAGAATGTCTATGAATTTGCCCTGCAAACTCTTTCATTATTTGGAAATGCTGATTTTTTTTTTCTCTTTTTAGATTCACTAATGAAATTTCTTTTCCTGAATATCACATCATAAGAAAAGCCCCCCTGTTTCTATTTCAATTCATGAGATTCACGTCCCAAGTTCTTGGTAGGATTTTGAAAATCTAAATTTCAATAAATTGACAACATTTGCATGCAAAAGTATCGCCGTATGTTCCTATGCAAGACAAATACAGAATAAAAATAACAGAATCGTAATATTGTCTGTAATATAACAATATTACGGATAACACATAGCGGAAAAATAAAAAACAATAAGACAAGAAAATTATCCACGACTATATAAAAATACTCATGGGATGCTACAGGGCAAAATCTTCTTATTGTATGAACTTGTAAGTACAAATCACAAAGAGATCTTTAGAAAAAGACCCTCTTCAAAAACTCTCAATACGTTCTATAAGTGAATCTATGAAAGCTAGGGAGGTATAGATTCACTTATAGGACGTATACACTCATATTAAAATAATTGACCACATAACTAACCTATCTTGCTAGAAAGTCATTGGAGTACACATACTCTGTGACTCTACGAAAAAAAGACAGACTTGTTAAAAACAAATGTGGCCAACATAGAGAGCAACACTTTATAAAAGTATAGACTCGAATGCTTTAACTGCTTGTGCTCTCTTTGTTCTCTCTACCGATCTTCAAGACGATTACATCTATTTATAGACCTCAGGAAGTTCCATGATCTTGTGCACTTCTCCATGATCTTGGTGCTCCGTCTCTACTCTAGTGCTCCATATTCTTCATCTCCATGATCTCTCTCTTCACTTTCTACTCCTTAACACACGTTCTCTCTCTCTCTCCTAAATATTATGTCTTCATATAAGTGATGAAAATACACACAAACAACTCTTTTGTAAAAAATAGGAGTGGTTGTTTGAGTGAGTCAAATCTCTTTCTTTTTGATTTTGCAAAATGTGATAATAGAAAGGAACAAATCTTCCTAGATTATAGTTAAAAAATCTCCAACATTATAGATAACAACTCTCCTAGAATATCTCTAAACATAAGTAGATAATTGATTAAAATTAAAGAAAAAGAAAAAATAATTATGTTGAAAAATTCAACATTAATAATCTCGTTTTTTTTTTTTTTGCCTTTTCTCCTCTAAACATTAAATCAATTATTCTCTCTCTCTCTCAGATCTATATTAAACAAAAAATAACAACCAAAATAATAGTGAATTGGATTAGATAAAATTAGATAATATTAACAAATCACAATTCAACCGTTTCAACCATTAAAAAATTATCCAATGTAGCAATCATTCAAAATACAGTTATCCAAATCATCACCCAAAATATCCTTCCCCTAAAATACTCACTAAAAACAAAAACAAATCTTTAAGTCTTCATCGGAATCAATCGAAGAGGAAGTTGATGCCCTTCTCCTTCTCCTACTCCTACTCCCTCTTCTCCTTTATGAGGAGAAATAAAATCCTCCAGAATATCACGAACACGCATCAGGCCCTCAATATGCACTTTGAGCACACAAAGTTGTTGCTCCAGAAACTCCACAGAGATGTTAGGATGAATGTTGCCAACCGAAAGGGTAACGTTCAGCGTGTATGGCAAGTCCAGTACTCGGGTCCTTGTAAGCAAAGCCTTTACGACAATCAGATGAGATACATCATTGCTTAGAGCATCAAAAATACGCTTCATCAATCATTGTGATTGAAGGACAAAATAAATCAAGGAAGGGTAAGGAAGGATTCCATTTTCTATATATTTTCCTACAAATCGAACCATGTTAAGCAACACAGCACGTCGAAGATTGAATGACAGCTTCTTACCAAGTCGATATAGTAGAGTAGCTTGTTTTTCAGTGACTGAATTTGTGTTCGTAGATGGTAACCAATTGTGTACACAAATCTTGTGCAAAACAATATACAAAGATGTGAGAGATGAGGCTAAAAATTTCTTTGGCTATTTACCAACCATACCTCCCGTAAGTTCATAAGTGAGTGCATCCATATTGGTGACCATTATCTCTTTATCTATATCCTCTATCCCAAACACAACATTAATGTCTGAAGGTTTAAAAGAATAAATTCTCGCCCTCACAAAGATATCTCCATACTTCCTATCACAAGTATCAGAAATGATTTTCTGCAAATTTGCATAGAATTCAAAGATAACAGATGGTGGATAAGGTTGAACATAGGAAACTGATTGAAGCAAGCCACATTCATTCACATATGGAATAAATCTATACTCAGTAAATACTCTCATATGAATCTTTCTTTCAGACAAAATAATACGCTTGCAAAGTGAAAACCAAGAAGCAGAAGATAGTCTAAAGTAGAATTTTATACTTTTGGTCGATGATACCTTGTAAGGGAGAACCTTTAGAAGAGAAGATAAGGTCATTTTCAGAAGATCCATTAGATTTAGCTCTTTATTTACATGGTCAGTTTCTATCGCCACAAGTTCTATCCTATCCGATGTTGCCTCTTCAATGGGAACATCGGAGCCAACCATTATGCTTCTTTTTCAAATTAGCCAAAACCTCTGAAATAGTTTGTTCCATGTCTTTATCGGACTCAAGTTTGTCTTCAGGAATAAGGAAATCTTTATCAGATTCATCATCCATCTCTAAAGATGTATTAGACTTGGACCCAGGATGAAACGATTCATCGGAGGAATCGTCAGAATGTGGATGTATGGCCTGCTCTCATAGCTGATTAGTCACTGTTCTCGAGATAGATTTACCACCAGCTCCTATGGTGGAACTGGAATCTTAGGTTTCTTGGAAGAAGATTGAATAGATGGTTAAGAATCCTCTTAGAAGGACAACTTGGAAATGATCTTTCTCCAAGATTTCGATGATCAGCAGTTACAGGTCTCAAATATGGATAGTAATCCACATCCACTAAGTCGAACACATCATTGGGATAAATAATAGCAAGAGGCTACGATGAGTGCATTGATGTTGTGTCGTTTGTGGCAACGTCGGGAGGAAAATCAACATCATTAGGGTAATTCCAATGAGTTTGGTGTTGGAATCTGGAATTTCTAATGTAGGTAATGGCAATTTTGGTGTCAAATTTGGAACAGAGGAAGAGGGGTTTGCAGAATAAGGGAAACATGAGATGGAGAACTAAGATTCGGTATTAGTGTTGGATTTGAGAAAGAAGCTTAACAAGTTTTGTTGGTTTGGATTCATGGAAAAGAGCTTCAAAAGTGAGGGAGAAGTGGAGAAGATGAAAATAAAAGTTTGGTAGAGATGGAGAAGTTCACGGTAATTGAGGGAATGAAAAAAATGATAGTGATAATTTCTTGGGAAACGTGATTTATATAGATTTAAAAAAAATTGAATTTGAGCCCTAAAGAAAATAGATCTTTATTCCAAAATTCTAGCATATTACAACAATATTAGAGGGTTAACAACCATGCTAAAAATAAGGAGTGACTAGATTTAAAAATTCAAGATAGAGTCAAACTTTATCCAAAAGAAAATTTGTATCCACGAAAAAGAAAAATATGATTATGTGCCATAAATTTAGGGATGCCTAGTAACATAAAGCATAAAAATCGCACACAAAGATTTACCTACATTATGTGCTCCTTAATGTTGAGAACATTTACGATGACAATTCATGTGAATAAAATCAAGCTCGAAAAAAATACTTGTGTACTTTTAAACCAATTTAGCACATGTCTATCTCAACCGACCTTTTGAAAAGAGAGCATCGTCGTAGCTAGCGTCGTGATTCTAGTTACTGAGTCGTGAGATCAATTTTTCATTGCAGTAGTTGTATCTCCATACACTTTTTGATAAGGTAGCATCGTCATAGTGAGTGTCGTGCCCTGAGTACTTAGTGTTCTGTCACACAATACTTATTATAATAATTGTTAGGTTGTTTGAAAAATATCATCGCTACGAACGTCGTGCTGCAAGTGCTTCTTGATTTTATCAAATCATTAAACATAATACACATTTCAAATGAGCCATTAAGAGATTTTTCGAATTGTCCAAACAAATATTCTCTCAAAAGAATACACTTTCTAGATATAGACATGCATATGATGCCTAAAAGTCTTAGAACTAGAAAAAACATGGATGTTGTGCAAAATATGACAACATGACTTGTAACATCCGTAAACTATGTATATACAATCAAATAACACACAAACCGAAAGACTTCTTCAGAGAAGAAAATCTCTCAAAATCTAGAGCCTTAGTAAAAATGTCTGCATTTTGTTTTTCAGTGGATACATACTCAAAATGAATAATAATTTTCTCTACTAAATCTCGAATAAAGTGATGCTTTATATCTATGTTCTTAGTGCGTGAGTGTTGAACAAGATTTTTTGAAATCAATTGCACTAGAATTATCACAATAAAGGCTTAAAAACTTTCATCAAACATTTGTCTCAACCAAAGAAGTTGTGTACATCTACTACCCGTGGCTACATATTCAGATTCAACCATAGACAATGAAACACAATTTTGTTTCCTATTATGTCATAAAACAAGATTATTTCAAAGATACAAACAACCCCCACTTATGCTTTTTCGATCATCTAAATCTCCAACCCAATCGGAATCACTGTATCCTATCATGTTTAGGTTAGTGTCTTTGGTGTACCGAATGCCTAGATCAATTGTACTTGAGACATACCTTATGATTTGCTTAACAACTTGAAGATATGATGTTTTGGGTTCAGCCTAGTATCGGGCACATACACCTACACTATACATGATATCCGATCGACTTGCAGTCAAGTACAAAAGGTTGCTTATCATGGATCTGTACAGAGTGTTGTCGACATCCTCAACAACATTATCCCTACACAACTTCTAAGTCGAACCCATAGAAGTTTGAATAAGTTTGGAATTTTCTAACCCAAAGTGTGATACCAGATTTTTGGCATAATTACTTTGTGAAACAAAAATACCATTATTCAATTGCTTAACCTGCAATACTTAAAAAAATGTTAGTTCCCCAATCATACTCATTTCAAAAATGGATGACATAACATTCACAAAAAGATCAAGTTCTAGCTTTGAAGTACAACCAAACATAATGTTATCTACATAAATTTGAGTAATAACAAAATCATGATCATTCTTCTTAATGAAAAGAGTACGATTGACCTCACCATGAGTAAGACCAAACTCAAGCAAAAAGTTAGTCAAGTGACCATACCAAGCTCGAAGAGCTTGCTTTAAATGATACAAAACTTTTTTGAATCTGTATACATGATTAGGTAAAAAGGGATCTTCAAAACCTTTGGATTGTTCAACAAACAATTTCTCATTTAAGAAACCATTCAAGAAAGCTCCTTTTACATCCATTTTATGCAAAGTAATTTTCAAGTAACAAGCAATGACAAACAACAATCTTATAGGCTCTATTCTAGCTACATGTGCAAAAGTTTCATTATAGTTAATACCTTCAACTTGAGTATACCCTTTAGCTACTAGACGTGCCTTGTTTCTTACTATGTTTCCAGAATCATCCATTTTAGTTTTGAAAATCCATTTTGTCTCAATGACATTAGTATCGATCGGTCTAGGAACAAGATATCAAACATCATTTCTAGTGAATTGTTCTAACTCCTCATACATTGCTTGAATCCAAAAATTATCTTTGAGAGCTTCATAAATACTCTTAGGTTCAATGAGAGAGAGAAAATAGTAAGATTTTACCTCAGAAAATATGGTTGACATACACATGTCTTACCATTTCTTTATAATTTACTTTTGACAAGTTCTTACTCATTCACTTACTCTTCCTATCACCTGTGTGGTAAGGTGGTTTTTCCTGATACGAGAAGATGGATCTCTTCTTATTGGATCATGCACTTCGTCATCACTTTCTTTAGAGATGCATCATGCTATTCCTTCAGAGATAATTTTGGATAAATTATCGGAATGGTTGTAGTGTAATTTGGTATTAATCTATCTTGATTATAAAATTACACTAGTACATTTTCTATGTATTGAGCAGGACCAATTGAGGTTGTTTTATTTATACTGACTACATAAATAGAACAAGACCTCTGTTATTATGGATGTGCATCCTCTTAATCATTGTATGATAATGGGCATGTATACTCGATCTATGTTTCTTTAATTTACCAATGGGTGAGATTTATTTATTAAATCAATAAGCTCGATAAATTGGGATACAATGTTGTTTATATGGTGTGCTGTTGATTATATAATGAAACCGTGTCCTAATTATTTAGGATGATGATGTCCTCTTGAGGAGCTCATAAGGATTATCATGTAAACCCTGCAGGTGAATTTATTCCGACATGATAATAAAGTTGAGTGGTACTGCTCTTGGAATTAATTGTTAATTAATTGAATTATCAGTAATTCATTTAATTAACGGGCATTCGATATCTTAAACACGGGGAGATAAACGCGCACATAATAAATAGGAGCCATATTTAATATGAATTTGGGACGGTAGTTCAATAATATCTTTTTAGTGGATCGAGATATTATTGATAGGCTTAAGAAGTATATTCAGATCGAATTTAGGATTCCTAAGCCTATTAGGAGACCGATTCCTAATCTTCCTCAAGGTCCCTGTTGTAGCCTATAAATAAGCCTCAAGTCAGCTGTTTTCTACACACACGAAATCTGAGATACGATTTAATAAAAGACGGCTGAAAGTCTCGATAGCATGTTGCCCACAAACCATTCGGGAAAAAGGTGAGGAATACCGTAGAAGATCGTGAGGTCCAGGCTCCATCGATTCCTCGATCTATAGTTCTGACCTTAGAACTAATATCAGTTCAAAATGTATGATTCATTTATTCGCTGCGCATTAATCATATTTGCATGGACCCCGATTCGGATAATTGTATTGGGTCGGCGATCCGACGGTTCCAACATGAAATTGATGGTAAACTTGAATGTTTATAACTTGAAAGCTTGAGAGTTTTTGTGCAAATGTTTTAGTCACCAGCTCCAGTGTTTCTCATCCTCTATTTATACTTGTATGAGAAGATGTCCGTTGAAGGAGACATCTCTCTTTTAAATTTGAAGTACTTGATCAAATGTATGACTCGCATTTAATGCAACTTGACTTTCTCTTCCAGAGCAATTAATGCGGTAGTTGCGGCTAGCAGCTTTCTGTAGTGCGTCAGTCCACGTGGCATCTTTGTATTGGCTCTGTTTCTGTAACTTTGATCTTGTCTCGAACGACTCTATTTATTCTTGCTTGAATCTTTATTCGTTGTACTGCATTTATCCTTCCTCGGATTGCAGGATACTTCTCTTGTATACATTGGCGTTGTTGACTGTTTGAACAGTAAGCTCTGTGCTGTATCCTAGGTCTGGGTGCAGCTGATGACTTCTTACAGTGCTGCTGTAACTAAGACCTGTTTGTAGTATCTTCGGGCAGTACTGCTGTATCTTTTTTCTTGCAGTACTCCTGCTTCCTATATTTGCAGTGATGCTGCATGCCGTTCTATCTTACTTTGCTGCAGCGCTGTAACTGCTTTCTTATAGTGATGTTGTATCTACTTTCTTGCAGCAACATATTTCCGATAAGCGCGATGCAGCTAAGTAACTTATGAAAACCTCCAAAACTAGTCTATGACTTCACTTAAATATTGTGAAAAATGGGATACTCAAAACTTCCTATTACATATATGTTTTGTCTCATTAAAATCTAAACATCGAAATCCCAATAATTTTCCCCTTTTTTGATGATGACGAAACCTTTACATTATTTCGTTTATGAAGATGTTTTTATTCTTACATTATCTCATTTTCATCAGGGTTACATACTTGACAAGCTTTGAACAGATAAAAACAACTTCTGGATTCATCAGAGATGCATCATGCTATTCCTTCATCACATAATATCAGGAAAATGTAAATGGCATGCATAAGTTCATAAGGATTGAACTTTGATCAGGAATGAAAAGAAAATTTCTTCATTAACTGAGAGAAATTTTACAAAGCAGATATTACATAAGGAAATCACAATAGAGTAGATATATTACTGAAACAGGGACCGCTTTGTAGATGAGTCTTCGGGTCTTCTTTCAGCAAATCTTTTCAAATCTTTTCTTTCTCTTGATCCCTTCCACCAGTCTCTGATGGACTCCTGATAGGACTGATCTAGCTTCTCCTTGAACACCGGGATTTGAATCCATCTCAGCCAGAATTCCTCACAGTAAGGCCAATCGTGCCTTGCTTTATTATGTCTATATAGAAATTTTGAATCTCTAACTCTCATTCCATACTAAACTGTTGATATCTCTTCAATACAGATTGACATGAGTGGTATCTTCTGAATTTGCCCTTTCTGCACAAAAGTCTGAAGTTCCTGAGGTATTCTGATCGTTTGAACAGGGTGATCTTCTCAAATGATGGATTTCTGTCAGTAGGCAGCTTGACTGCCTTGAAGATGTTAAAGCTCTAGGTCATGTTTTCTCCTTCAGGCCTTTGATCCATCAATACAGATACTTCAGCAGATATGTTTTCTGTGTCAAGGCGTGGGATTTCTTGAGGGGGATATTAGTAGAGGTCTCTGGCAAAAATTCTCCTCTCACCAATTACTCTGAGCCTTTGTATCCAGGCATACTGATCTTCTTCTACTCTTTGATGCCCTTCAGTCTCGGCCCCGCTTATCCTCTTCCTTGAGCCTTGCTGCTGGCTTTCATTCCCTCTCTTAGAATGATGATAAGAGGGAGATGCTGCATCTTTGCCTACAGCTCTGCTGTATGCAGCACCTGCTGCTGATCTGCTTTCAGTAGCTGCACCAGCTCCTCCAGCTCCTTCTTCATCATATCTTCTCCAGCGTTTTGGAGAGGGGATGTCGGCAGCAGCAGATGATCCAGACCTCCTCCTTCTCTTGCTGAGAGACTGGTCATCTTCTTCTTCTTCTTCAGCTCCCCCTGAGCTCCTGTATTTTCAGTAAATCCTTCTCCCTTTTTGGCATCATCAAAAGCATGGGGCTAAGCAAGGGCAGCTAGAACCACTTTGGAACGTGGTCATTGGGTTGGTTTTGGGGCTTCCTTGGAGGCTTCTGTATACTGAGGGAATGCACGATACATGATATCCTTCAGTTCTTCGATGATCAACTCTAAGTTCCCCAAACGGTCGTTCACACTTCTGGTTCTTCTGGTTTGTTCGGTTGTGCGGTCCAGAAGTGTGTCAAGGACGAGGGAGTGAGTTTGCAGCCTGTCAGACGCATTCTCAGCATGTCGCTTGTACAACCTTACTTCTTGGTGAGTCTGTGCGGCTTCAATCTTCAGCTCTCCCTCCATCCTTATCCGTTCTAATTAAAGAAACATATATCGAGTATACATGCCCGTTATCATACAATGATTAAGAGGACACACATCCATAATAACATAGGTCTTGTTCTATTTATGTAGTCAGTATAAATAAAACAACCTGAATTGGTCTTGCTCAAAAAATACAAAATGTACTAGTGTAATTTTATAATCAAAATAGATTAATACCAAATTACACTACAACCATTCCGATAATTTGTCCAAAATTATCTCGGTTGTGACCTACGATTTATAATTTATAAGGAACTGATAACATAATCTCCTTTGGTGTCTTAGGACACATTTCCTTAGATAAAGGAACTCCATGCCTAAAAGTTAGAAAACCTTTCTTGGAGTTTTGCATGCTAAAATGAGCTAGGATAATGTCAATGTATGAAGCTTGAGATAAGCATAACATCCTTTTCTTGCGATCCCTTATAACTTTGATCCCAAGAATATGTCCAGCTTCTCCTAAGTCCTTCATAGAAAACTGCTTGGATAGCCATACCCTTGCGTCTGATAACACCTTGACATTGTTTCCAATTAACAAGATATCATCTACGTATAGTACAAGAAATACCACCATATTTCCGTCACTCTTCTTATATACACAAGACTCATCCGGATATTGAATAAATCCAAAAGATTGGATTGCCTCATCAAAATGGATGTTCCAAGATCTCGAAGCTTGTTTCAGTCCATAAATGGACCGATTGAGCTTACACACAAGATGCTCTTTGCCCTTCTCAATGAATCCCTCTGGTTGTTTCATATAGATGTTTTCTTCAAGACTTCCATTAAGGAAAGTTGTTTTGACATCCATCTGCCAAACCTCATAATCCATATGAGCAGCAATAGACAAAAGAATCCGGATAGACATCAGCATGGCTACCGACGAAAAGGTTTCCTCATAATCGATCCCTTCTTTTTGAGTATACCCTTTCGCAACAATCCTTGCTTTAAAGGTCTCTATCTTTCCATCTGATCCTCTTTTCCTTTTGTAGACCCATTTACATCCAATGACTCTTACACCATTTGGTGGTTCTGCAAGCTCCCAGACTTGATTAGAATCCATAGATTCTATCTCAGAGAGCATTGTCTTTTGCCAAGATATCACATCTTTATTTTGGAGTGTTTCGTCATAAGTCCAGGGATCTATTTCATGTTGTCCAAGGACCAAGTCTGAAGACTCTCCCAAAAACATGAATCTATCAGGTTATCTAACAACCCTCCCACTATGACGAGGCACTATCGGTATTTGTATATCATTAGTAACACGCGGTGTAGTCACTTGTGGTATCTCATCTTGTACCATCGATACATCAGAATTATCCCCTCTCATTTCCTCAAAAACAATTTTACTCATGGGCTTGTGGTTCATTACATAACCCTCTTCTAAAAATCGGGCATTCGTACTAACAATGACCTTCTGATCTTTAGGACTATAAAATAAACCACCTTTCGTTCCTCTAGGATAGCCCACAAGCAAGTGTACTTTCGTACGAGATTCTAACTTATCAACATCTCCCTTCAGCACATGTGCTGGACTACCCCAAATCCGAATGTGTTTCAGACTAGGCTTGCGCCTAGTCCACAATTCTGTGGGAGTAAGGGTACTGACTTGGAAGGTACCAAGTTTAGAATGTACGTTGCTGTTTCCAGAGCATACTCCCAAAATGAATTTGGTAATTCTGAATAACTCATCATCGATCTAACCATTTCCATAAGAGTCCTATTCCTTCGTTCTGCCATACCATTCTGTTGGGTGTACCCGGTGCAGACAATAGGGATTGAATCCCAGCCTCTGATAAGTAACTCCTAAACTCTCCTAAGAGGTACTCACCACCACGATCAGATCGTAGTGTCTTGATACATTTACCATGATGTTTCTCCACATCATCCTTGTATTCTTTGAACTTGTCAAAGCACTCAAACTTTCGGCGCATGAAGTAAATGTATCCATATCTCGAATAATCGTCTATAAAAGAGATAAAATATTCGAAACCACCTCTTGCCTGAATAGTCATAGGGCCACACAAATCAGAATGAATCAATTCCAACACTTCTTTGGCTCTATACCCCTTCGCCTTAAAAGGTCTTTTGGTAATTTTTCCTTCCAAGCCGGACTCGCAGGTTTGATAGTTTCCACTTCCAAAGAACCCAAGGGTCCATCGACTATCAACCTTTGAATTCTACTTAAGTTAATATGACCTAACCTTAGATGCTAAAGATATGTTTGATTCATTTTTGAAGGTTATTTTCTTTTATTAGATTTAGAAGATGTGCTATTAATTTCCATTTGTTGCATTGTAGGAGTTATAGGATTAAGAATATATAAATTGTCAACCAACGTACTAGAACAGATAATAACTCTATTCTTCTTGACCACAACATTGTTATCAAAAGAAACAGAATATCCATCCTTAAAAAGTTTAGAAACTGAAATCAAATTTTTTCTAAAACAAGGTACGTAAAGATAATCTCTCAAAATCAAAGACTTATTCCTATGAAAAGATAAATAAACATCTCCCACGGCAACGGCCGCCACTTTCGCAGCAGCGCCATGTATATAGTAATCTCTCCATCACTTAATCGTCTGGTTTCTTGGAACCCTTGCAATCAATTGTAGACATGATCAGTGGCTCCCGTATCTACACACCAGGTACCGATAGATAACATCGCTAAACATGTTTCAACAACTAATGAAAAAGATGTACCTGAATTGTTCTCCTTTTTATGGGGACAATCGACTTTCCAATGTCCAGCCGGCTTGCAATGGAAGCACTTGCCTTTCGGCTTTTTCACACCACCTTGTGGCTTAGCCACTTGAGGTCCAGCCGTCTTCTTTGCTAAAGAATTCTGTTTCTTCTTCTTCTTTCCCCCTTGCGGTTTAGAAGCAGAAACATTTTCAGCAACATAAGCCTGAGAATTTTGACGAAACAGTCCCTTTGCTGATTGGAGTTCTGTCAGAAGTTCCGCCAATGAATACAACCTCTTGTTCATGTTGTAGTTCAAAAGAAACTGCTCAAAACTCTTAGGCAGCGTTTGGAGAACGATATCGACCTGGGTTTCCCCATCGATTTCAGCTCCAAAGACCTCCATCTCATTCAGATGAGCCATCATCTTGAGGACATGATCACTCACAGGTGTCCCCTCAGCCATGGTAGGAGTCATCAAGTTTCTCATAGCCTCCTATCTGGCAGCCTGACCCTGGTGTCCGAAGAGTTCTTTGAGATTATACATCATATCATAGGCAGTAGGCATGGCCTGATGCTGATGTTGCAGCACATTTGACATGGAAGCCAAAATGTAACACCGCGCCATCTCATCTGCCTTGACCCACTTTCTATGAAGTATTTTCTCCTCATCAGTAGAGTTTCCATCAGATATGTCAGGATAGTACTCAGTGAGTACAAACTTGTACTCTTCAGCAGTCAGGACAATATCCAGGTTTCGTTTCCAATCAATATAATTAGGACCAATAAGTTTGTTTTCTTTAAGTATAACAGCAAGAGGATTGAAAGCCATAATGAAAATCCTGAGAATCACATAAATAAACACATAGGTCAAAACATTTGAATTTGCAAATCATATTGTTCCCTCAAACAACATAATTTAAATTCACCAACACAACATAATTTAAATTCACCAACACCTCAATACACCGTGAACATCGTATGCCACGATAGTGTGGACGTATACTAATTTAATTATTTGTTAGAGGTGGTTTTACCCATTAATTTTATTATCTTGTCAACTCAACTTTATGAAAAATAAAATTAATAGTTGGTATCGCTTTGGCCATACAAATAACAGCATTGACTCCGATGGGGAGGATACTTATCAAATGCATCTAAGTGTACACCATTACTTGATACTAAGTCTATTATCTAGGATTATGCCTCTTCAGATGGAGAAGATGACACGCTCCTAAACAACTTTCTATAATCATCCATAAAGGAAGTTTGATCTAGTGATCTGCAAATGAACTCATCTAATATGGATGAAGGCACTTAAAACCAATACGCAAGTTCAAATGCATCACTTACAAACCAGTAATGGAGGCCATGGGATTTATTTAAAAAATAATTAATCCCTCTCCCACTTAGTTATTTAACATGAGGGATTTTAACATGCATATCATATGAAACACATAAAAGCATGCTTGATAAAACAACACATATAAGGCAGTAAATATGAAAAACATAATTTCCAACTATTATGGCCTCGTTATTTCGTCGTGTTCTTGAATGTTTGCCATCAAAAAATTAGGGTTTTGCCCTCTCGCTTCTCTTTCCACCGTGGCTTCTGGCCTCCAGAATCTCCACGATCCAAAGATCCACCGAATTAAGGTTCTGTCATCTTCCTTCTCATTCCGCCGTGGCTTTTAGCCTCCAGAATCTCCACGATCCACCGAATCTGGATCATAACCCTAACCCTAACCCTGTATCTAATTACATCCATCGATCCTATACTCCACGAAGGAGTTTACATATAATCTAGATCGAACAGAAAATTAAAACCTAACACGACAATCCGCCGTGATTTTACTATTACAATCATACATTCAAAAATAACCTCGACATGCCCGAGGGTTTAATTCATACATAAACATACATTCAGACCATAATAGTTGGATTTAGGGTTCCTGCAGAAAATCATAATTTCTCGCATATCCTACTATTATCCGATCTTAAATACGCATGCTTCAAGATACGATTCATAATAGAATTAACTTATTCAATCGCATAGAGTCAGAAGACCACGGCTCTGATACCAATTGTTGGAATCGAGGGATCACTGACCCTATACAATTATCCGAATCGGGGTCCATGCAAATATGATTAACGCACAGCAGATAAACGAATCATACATTTTGCACCGATATTAGTTCTAAGGTCAGAACTGTAGATCGAGGAATCGATGACGCCTGACCTCACTATCTTCTGCTGTATTCCTCACCTTTTCCTCGAACGTTGTGTGGGCAACAAACTATCGAGACTTTCAGCCGCCTTCTACTAAATCGTATCTCAGATTTTGTGTGTGTAGAAAACGGCTGACTTGAAGCTTATTTATAGGTTACAATAAGGACCTTGAGGAAGATTAGGAATCGGTCTCCGGATAGGCTTAGAAGTCCTAAATTCGATCTGAATATACTTCTTAAGTCTATTAATAATATCTCCATCCACTAAAGAGATATTATTGAACTACCGTCGCAAATCCATATTAAATATAGCTCCTATTTATTATGTGTGCGTTTATTTCCCCGTGTTTAAGATATCGAATGTCCGTTAATTAAATGAATTACTGACAATTCAATTAATTAACATTTAATTCCAAGAGCAGTACCACTCAACTTTATTATCATGCCAGAATAAATCCACCTGTATGGTTTACATGATAATCCTTATGAGCTCCTCAAAGGGACATCATCATCCTAAATAATTAGGACACGTTTTCATTATAAAATCAACATCACACCATATAAACAACATTGTATCCCAATTTATCGAGCTTATTGATTTAATAAATAAATCTCACCCATTGGTAAATTAAAGAAACATATATCGAGTATACATGCCCGTTATGATACAATGATTAAAAGGACGCACATCCATAATAACAGAGGTCTTGTTCTATTTATGTAGTCAGTACAAATAAAACAACCTCAATTGGTCCTGCTCAATACATACAAAATGTACTGGTGTAATTTTATAATCAAGATAGATTAATACCAAATTACACTACAATCATTCCGATGCCGAAGCTCCTCCTCACTATTATCTTCTCTGCCTCTTCCCACAGCCTCTTCATGATGAACCTAATCCAGTTCACCTTTTTTCCAGCCATGATGGCAGACATGAGCCGGAACCAGAGATCTGTGCACTTGTCGTAACTCCCCGTCCTGCCTTCGATGGAGTACGCACAGATATCATGTAGGGGTTCAAACTCTTGTTTGAAGAGCTTTTTCGGGATGCTTCTCTTGATGTCGATCCCGGCGTCCCTTGCTCGAAAGAGATCCCATATCTCTTGAGCATTATTGTCCCCATACGTCACAAGCTGACTGGGGGACAAACCTCCGGTGGAAATGTTGAAGGTGGTGGCGATGTCTCTGATGGTGAGAGATCGTTCTTCCCCATTTGCATCCATTCTGAACATGATGCAGTTTCTCTCCTCCACCATCCTAGTGTAGGAGTAAAATCGTTGAACTAACTCCACTGAGAAGCCAGCGTAAACAATGGTCAGTAGCCCCATGACTTGAGTCCTTTGAAGGGCATCAAAAATCCTGTATATCAAGCCATTATCATACAACCCAGAATCATAGACGTGCTCCTGGTTGATCAGACGATCTTCCAAAATAATGGATTATCTGGCAGCCATAGATTTCACTGAGGGAGAAAATGAAGAGTTTCAAAGATTTTGGACTTAGGAAAATTTTGTGAAAAAGAAACTTCTCTCCTTGGGTGATGGTGAAAAATGATTTCAAATAAAGGCGGTTATGGGGGTTATGACAGATCTCAAGGGATGTGTAGTAAGATCAACGGTTGAGATAAATCAGAAGAAATTGATCTTACGGTCACCAGAAAAAGGCAGAGGGGTCAAATCGTCAATAATCATTACTAGGTGAGTGGGCTTCTGACCGTGCCCTTTCCACTTCTGACACGCGCAGACATGCATTAAATGATGAAAGACATACGATTTGCCACCTAAATAAATGACTTTTTAAGGTTGCAGCATCCTTAGTACGAGGTTACGGAGTAATCAATACTCTTTGAAATAAATGTTGTAACCAGGTGCTGCTTACACTCCCGTTGACTGCTGTGCTATAAGAATAAAGAACCCAGCGCTGTATGAATGCGTAGCTTATAGCACTATACTTACTACTTCTTGCAAGCATGCCGAGATTCCCCTTAGGTTTCTACACCCTTTTTTTCACCTCATAACTTAAGAATTTCCAGCTCGTTTCTAAGCATAGAAAACTTCAATTCACTTAATAGTTTAGTGAATATATCTACAAGCTGGAGATCCGTGTGAACTTTCTCAAGCACAACATCTTTCTTCTCTATGTGATCTCTTATAAAATAATGTCTTATGTCGATGTGCTTCGTTCTTGAGTGAAAAACAGGATTATGGGTGATTGCTATCGCACTTGTATTATCACAAAGAATTGGAGTCTCTTTTTCTTCAATCCCATAATCTCTAAGTTGCTGCTGTATCCAGAGAATCTGTGCACAACAACTTCCTGCTGCAATATACTCTGCTTCTGTTGTAGAGGTTGCAATTGAAGTTTGTTTCCTGCAAAACCATGAAACACGTCTATTTCCCAGAAATTGACAAGTCCCACTGGTACTCTTCCGATCAATCTTGCAGCCTGCATAATCTGAGTCAGAGGCCTACTTCCTGAGTTCCTTCCTTGGGATATCATAGGCCTACTTCCTGAGTTCCTTTCAGATACTTGATAATCCTCTTAACAGTTGAGAGATGTGACTCATTTGGTGTTGCTTGGAATCTTGCACAGACTCCTACTGCAAACATAATATCTGGGCTGCTTGCTGTTAGATACAGCAAGGATCCAATTAACCGTCTATATTTTATGATATCAACATCTTTACCATCTTCATCTTTGTCAATGCTTATGGATGTAGACATAGGAACGGATGTTGCTGCACCATTCTCCATGCCAAATTTCTTGATAAGCTCTTTTGTATACTTGACTTGACTGATGAAGGTTCCTGCAGACAGCTGATTTACTTACAGCCCGAGAAAAAAACTTAATTCTCTCATCATACTCATGTCGAATTTTGACTGCATCAGGTTGGAGAACTTCTCACATAACTCTTTGTTAGTGGATCCGAAGATGATATCGTCCACATATATCTGTATCAGCAGTACACTGTCTAGATCCTATATCCTGAACAACGTCTTGTCGACTATTCCTTTCTGGAAACCATTCTCCAGCAGATAGAGAGATAAGGTGTCATACCAAGCTCTCGGAGCTTGCTTAAGTCCATAAAAGGCCTTATATAATCTAAACACATTCTCTTCTGCTTGATCTTCAAAACCTGGGGGTTGTTCAACATATACTTCCTCTGTAAGAAGACCATTCAGGAATGCACTCTTTACGTCCATTTGATAGACATTGAAATTCATATGAGCTGCATATGCTAGAAAAATCCTTATTACTTCAAGCCTTGCTACTGGAGCAAAAGTCTCATCAAAATCAATTCCTTCTTCTTGGCAGTATCCTTTAGCTACTAATCTTGCTTTGTTTCTCACAACAAGTCCAGATTCATCTAACTTGTTCTTGAAAACCCACTTTGTTCCTATAACTCCTTGATGAGTTGGTCTTGCAACTGTTTGCCATTCATGGTTTCCTTCAAAACCATTCAACTCTTCTTTCATAGCCTGTACCCAATTGCTATCTGTAGGGCTTCTTCAACATTCTTGGACTCTGTTTGAGATGTGAAGCATGCAAACATTGCTTCATGAGGGATGGACCTTCTTGTCCTTACTCCTATGGATGGATCTCCTATTATAAGATCCCTAAGATGATTCCTTAGCCATGTCCTTTCAAGTTCAAAGACGTGTTGGTCTAGGTTGCTCCTCTTGTTGCTGTATGATAGGAGGTTCTGCTGCTGTAAGAATGTCTACTGCATCCAGAGGTGCAGCTTCTTCTTCTTTATCTTCTCATGTATGCAGAACTCTTTCTACATATGGGACAACATTCTTTTTCCTTGGAGCTGTGTCTTCAGCAGGTTCTTCCAGCTTCTTGGTGTCACAGTGTGGTTCATCAAACACCACATGAATAGATTCTTCAACCCACCAAGGTTCTCTTGTTGAATCTCTGAAAACTCTACTTACAGCAGAGTATCCTAAGAATACTCCTTCATCTGATTTTGCATCAAATGTTTTCAAATGTTCTTTTCCATTGTTGAGGCTATAACACCTGCATCCAAAGATATGCAGATATGATACATTTGGTGTATATCCATTCCAAACTTCATAAGGAGTTTTGTTTAGATCCTTGTTGATCAAACATCTGTTCTAAGTGTAGCATGCAGTGTTGGTTGCTTCAACCCAAAATCTCTTGGGTATTTCTGCCTCTACTATCATTGTCCTTGCTTAAGGGTTCTATTCATTCTTTCAGCAACACCATTCTATTGGAGTGTTCTTGCAGCAGAGTATTCATGTCGAATACCATTATCAGAACAGAATTTCTCAATGAATTTGTTTGTGAACTCAGTTCCTCTGTCTGATCTTATCTTCACTATGCTCAAGCTCTTTTCATTCTGGATTTTCTTCATGAGGTCAAACAGCTTGTCTTGAGTTTCTGATTTCTTGGCAAGAAAGATCGTGCATGTATATCTGGAGTAGTCATCTACTATTACACGTGAGTACTTCTTCCCACTTATACTTACTGGTTCTATTGGTCCAAACAGGTCCATATGTAGAAGGTCTAGAATCCTGTGAGATGACTTCTGTAACTTGTCTTTGAATGAGCTTTTTACTTGCTTTCCTTTCTGACAAGCTCCACAGACATTCTCTTTCTTGTATGCCACATCTGGAAATCCCCTTACAAGACCTTTCCTTGCAAACTTGTTGATAGTCTTGAAGTTCAGATGGCTTAACATCTTGTGTCATAACCAGCTAAGCTCTGGTGGACTTTTCACAATGAAGTATGTTAGTTGAATAGAGGAGTTCCAATCAGCTAGGTAGATGTTTTCTCTTCTAGTACCTGTAAGCTTGACTTCATTTGATGTACTGCCATTGATTAAACATTTGTTGAGGTTGAATTCAACTGTATATCCTTTGTCACAAAATTGACTGATGCTCAAAAGATTGTATCTGAGTCGTTTCACATAGGATACATCCTTGATCTTTATGTTTCCTTTGACTAGGCATCCACTTCCTTTTGTGCTTCCTTTGGAATCATTTCCAAAGATGATCTTGGGTCCTTTGCATTCTTGGAAGTCTTTGAGAGCTTCTTTATTGTCTGTCATGTGCCTTGAGCAGCCACTGTCAATGTACCATACATCACTGCTGCAACCTGGCACTGAAACCTATAACAATTTCAAATAGATTTAGGTACCCACTTTTGTGAGGGTCCTTTGAGGTTAGTTGCTTTTGGAACCCAAACTTTCTTAACAGACATTGTTTTGTTGTAAGATTTGTTGGTCCTCTGACTGTATACAGTTGTTCTTATAAACTGCTTGTTAAAAGTATGTGCAAAGACAACATATGTGTTACCAATACTTTTGTAGTGTGGTCTTCCACCATACTTCCCTTGAGTATATCCTCTTTGGTGTTTAGACATATAAGTCTCAGTATAGGTGGTGTAACATCCTCGACCAAAACATACACGTCATTGGACATTCATTTCATGCATCATATGCATTTCGTATTATTTATATGTTCTTAGGTAATTAGCGTTGAAAAAAATCCCTATTATAATTGATTGAGACTCGAGTAATTTTCGAGTGTATAATATAAATTATTTGATTAATGATGATATAAATTTTGTTTTTTGCAAAGAAAATAAATCTAAATTATATATATATATAAATATATATATATATAAACAGGTATTATATATATTAGTATATATATATGTAGGAACCACCGGATCGCCGACCCTATACGATTATCCGAATCGGGGTCCATGCAAAATTGATTAACGCGCAGCGGAAAAACGAATCATACCTTTTGCACCGAAATTAGTTCTAAGATCAGAACTGTAGATCGAGGAATCGATGAAGCCTGGACCTCACGATCTTCTGCTGTATTCCTCGCCTTATCTCGAACGTTGTGTGGGCAACGAGCTATCGAGACTCTCAGCCGTCTTCTACTAATACGTATCTCAGATTTTTATGTCTGTGTATCTGTATTTCTGTGTGTCGAAAATGGCTGACTTGAGGCTTATTTATAGGCTACAACAAGGACCCTGAGGAGGATTAGGAATCGGTCTCCTGATAGGCTTAGGAGTCCTTAATTCGATCTGAATATACTTCTTAAGCCTATCAAATAATATCTTAATCTTCTAAAAAGATATTATTAAACTACCGTCCCTTATCCATATTAGATATGGCTCCTATTTATTATGTGTGCGTTTATCTCCCCATGTTTAAGATATCGAATGTCCATTAATTAAATGAATTACTAACAATTCAATTAATTAATATTTAATTCAAAGAGTAGTACCACTCAACTTTATTATCATGCCGGAATAAATCCACCTGCAGGGTTTACATGATAATCCTTATGAGTTCCTCAAGGGGACATCATCATCCTAAATAATTAGGACACGGTTTCATTATATAATCAACAGCACACCATATAAACAACACTGTATCCCAATTTACCGAGCTTATTGATTTAATAAATAAATCTCACCCATTGGTAAATTAAAGAAACATATATCGAGTATACATGCCCGTTATCATACAATGATTAAGAGGACGCACATCCATAATAACAGAGGTCTTGTTTTATTTATGTAGTCAGTACAAATAAAACAACCTCAATTGGTCCTGCTCAATACATACAAAATGTACTAGTGTAATTTTATAATCAAGATAAATTAATACCAAATTATACTACAACCATTCCGATAATTTGTCCAAAATTATCTCGGCTGTGAGCTACCATTTATAATTTATAAGGAACTGATAACATGATCTTCAATGTGGCACCACACACCATGTTATCTACAATATAAATTAATTGGACAATTGCAATAACATATATAACAAATATATAAAATGCAAACATTTGACCATAAAAGATTCTCATATCATAAATAGATGTTCATACAAAAGTTAGGCTTATAGTATACATCGTAACAATCTCCCACTTATACTAAAAGACTATGTTGTCATAAACGCTGCCATGCATCTGATTCTCATCCCATCAACATGCTCATCGAAGGCTTTCGCCGGAAGGGCCTTTGTGAAAGGATCTGCTAGGTTATCGACTGATGCAATCTTGGCGACAACAACTTCCCCTCGCTTTACGATATCTCGTATCAGGTGGTACTTGCGCTCAATGTGTTTACTTGCCTTATGGGCTCGTTGTTCCTTCGAGTTTGCTACTGCACCACTGTTATCACAATAGATTGTGATAGCTTTGGGCAAACCAGGAATCACTTCTAAGTCCATCAAGAAGTTTCTGAGCCATACAGCTTCTTTGGCTGCCTCAGAGACCGCCACATATTCAGCTTCCATGGTGGAGTCCGAAACACATTTCTGCTTCACACTTCTCGACACTATGGCTCCACCTCTCAAGGTAAACACATACCCCGAGGTTGATTTACTGTTGTCCCTATCTGACTGGAAATCCGAATCCGTGTATCCCACAGGTAATAAATCATTTGCCTGGTAAACTAGCATATAATCTCTAGTCCTTTTCAGGTACTTTAGAATATACTTTACGGCAGTCCAATGACCTTCTCCTGGATTACTTTGATATCTACTAACCATGCCCACGGCAAAGCAGATATCCGGTTTCGTACATAGCATCTCATACATCAGCTTCCTACAGCCGAAGCATAAGGAACTGTTTTCATCTCCTCTATCTCCTTTGGTGTCTTAGGACACATTTCCTTAGATAAAGGTACTCTATGTCTAAAAGGTAGAAAACCTTTCTTGGAGTTTTGCATGCTAAAACGAGCTAAGATAATGTCAATGTATGAAGCTTGAGATAAGCATAACATCCTTTTCTTGCGATTCCTTATAACTTTGATCCCAAGAATATGTCCAGCTTCTCCTAAGTCCTTCATAGCAAACTGCTTGGACAGCCATACCCTTACGTCTAACAACACCTTGACATTATTTCCAATTAACAAGATGTCATCTATGTATAGTACAAGAAATACCACCACGTTTCCGTCACTCTTTTTATATACACAAGATTCATCCGGACATTGAATAAATCCATAAGACTGGATTACTTCATCAAAACGGATGTTCCAAGATCTTGAAGCTTGTTTCAGTCCATAAATGGACCGGTTAAGCTTACACACAAGATGCTCTTTGTCTTTCTCAATGAATCCCTCTGGTTGCTTCATATAAATGTTTTCTTCAAGACTTCCATTAAGGAAAGCTGTCTTGACATCCATCTGCCAAACCTCATAATCCATATGAGCAGCAATAGACAAAAGAATCCGGATAGACTTCAGCATGGCTACCGGCGAAAAGGTTTCCTCATAATCGATCCCTTCTTTTTGAGTATACCCTTTCGCAACAAGCCTTGCTTTAAAGGTCTCTACCTTTCCGTCTGATCCTCTTTTCCTTTTGTAGACCCATTTACATCCAATGGCTCTTACACCATTTGGTGGTTCTACAAGCTCCCAGACTTGATTAGAATCCATAGATTCTATCTCAGAGAGCATTACCTTTTGCCAAGATATCGCATCTTTATCTTGGAGTGCTTCGTCATAAGTCTAGGGATCTATTTCATGTTGTCCAGGGACCAAGTCTGAAGACTCTCCCAAAAACATGAATCTATCAGGTTGTCTAACAACCCTCCCACTACGACGAGGCATTATCGGTATTTGTGTATCATTAGTGACACGCGGTGCAGTCACTTGTGGTATCTCATCTTGTACCGTCGGTACATCCGAATTATCCCCTCTCATTTCCTCAAGAACAATTTTACTCATGGGCTTGTGGTTCATTACATAGTCCTCTTCTAAAAATCGGGCATTCGTGCTAAAAATGACCTTCTGATCTTTAGGACTATAAAATAAACCACCTTTCGTTCCTCTAGGATAGCCCACAAATAAGTGTACTTCCGTACGAGATTCCAACTTATCAGCATCTCCCTTTAGCACATGTGCTGGACTACCCCAAATCCGAATATGTTTCAGACTAGGCTCGCACCCAGTCCACAATTCTGTGGGAGTAGAGGGTACTGATTTAGAAGGTACCAAGTTTAGAATATACGTCGCTGTTTCCAGAGCATACCCCTAAAACGAATTTGGTAATTCTGAATAACTCATCATCGATCTAACCATTTCCATAAGAGTCATATTCCTTCGTTCCGCCACACCATTCTGTTGGGGTGTACCCGGTGCAGACAATTGGGATTGAATCCCAACCTCTGATAAGTAACTCCTAAACTCTCCTAAGAGGTACTCACCACCACCATCAGATTGTAGTGTTTTGATGCATTTACCATGACGTTTCTCCACATCAGCCTTGTACTCTTTGAACTTGTCAAAGCACTCAGACTTGCGGCGCATCAAGTAAATGTACCCATATCTCGAATAATCGTTTATAAAAGAGACAAAATATTCTAAACCACCTCTTGCCTGAATAGTCATAGGGCCACATAAATCAGAATGAATCAATTCCAACACTTCTTTGGCTCTATACCCCTTTGTCTTAAAAGGCCTTTTGGTCATTTTTCCTTCCAAGCAGGACTCGCAGATTGTATAGTTTTCCACTTCCAAGGAACCCAAAGGTCCATCGGCTATCAACCTTTGAATCCTCATTAAGTTAATATGACCCAACCTTAGATGCCAAAGATATGTTTGATTCATTTTCGAAGGTTCTTTTCTCTTATTAGATTTAGAAGATGTGCTATTAATTTTCATTTGTTGCATCGTAGGAGTTATAGGATTAAAAATATATAAATTGTCAACCAACGTACCAGAACAGATAATAACTCTATTCTTCTTAACGACAACATTGTTATCAAAAGAAACAGAATATCCATCCTTAAAACGTTTAGAAACTGAAATCAAATTCTTTTCTAAAACCAAGTACGTAAAGACAATTTCTCAAAATCAAAGTCTTATTCTTATAAAAAGACAAATGAACGTCTCCCACTGCAACGGCCGCTACTTTCGTAGCGGTGCCCATATATATAGTAATTTCTCCATCACTTAGTTGTCTGGTTTCCTGGAACCCTTGCAATGAATTGCAGACATGATCAATGGCTCCCGTATCTACACACCAGGTACCGGTAGATAACACCGCTAAACATGTTTCAACAACTAATGCCCGACTCTGGTGTCCGAAGAGTTTCTTGAGGTTTTGTATCATATCATAGGCAGTGGGTATGGCCTGATGCTGATGTTGCAGTACTTTTGACAAAGAAGCCAAAATGTGACATCGCACCATCTCATCTGCCTTGGTCCACTTCCTATATGCTAATCTCTCCTCTTCACTAGAGTTTTCATTGGGCATTTCAGGACAGTTCTTAGTGAGTACAAACATGTACTCTTCAGCATTCAAGATAATATCCAGGTTTCGTTTCCAATCATTATAATTTGGACCAGTAAGTTTGTTTTCTTTAAGTATAACAGCAAGAGAATTGAAAACCATAATGAAAATCCTGAGAATCACATAAATGAACACATAGGTCAAATCATTTGAATTGACAAATCATATTGTTCCCTCAAACAACACAATCTTAATTCACCAACACCTCAATACACCGTGAACTTTGTATGCCACGATAGTGTGGGCGTATACTAATTCAAACATTTGTTAGAGGAGGTTTTACCCATTAATTTTACTATCTTGTCAACTTAACTTTATGATAAATAAAATTAATAGTTGGTATTGCTTTGGCCATACAAATAACAGCAGTGACTCCGATGGGGAGGATACTTATCAAATGTATCTAAGTGTACACCATTACTTGATACTAAGTCCATTATCTAGGATTATGTCTCTTCAGATGGAGAAGATGACACGCTCCTAAACAACTTTCTATAATCATCCATAAAGGAAGTTTGATCTAGTGATCTGCAAATGAACTCATCCGATATGGAGGAAAGCACTTAAAGCCAATGCGTAAATTCAAATGCATCACTTACAAACTAGTAATGGAGGCCATGGGATTTATTAAATTAATTAATCTCTCTCCCACTTAGTTATTTAACATGAGGGATTTTTACATACATATCATATAAAACACATACAAGCATGCTTGATAAAACACATATAAGGCAATAAATATAAAAAAACTTAATTTCCAACTATTATGGCCTCGATTTATCGTTGTGTTCTTGAATGTTTGCTGTTAAATGGGGATCGACCTGAAAATCATCGCCTAGCACGGTCTGACCATGCCCCTCAGCACGGTCGTGCTCGATCTGAAACACGCCGCACGGTTGACCGTGCTCCATAGCACGGTCGTACCCTGTCCTTCAGTGGCGATCCTCAGCTGGCACGGTCTGACCGTGCCCTCCAGCACGGTCGTGCCCGATCTTCAAACACGCCGCACGGTTGACCGTGCTCCATAGCACGGTCGTGCCCTGTCCTTCAGTCGCGATCTTCGGCTGGCACGATCTGACCGTGCTGCACAGCACGGTCGTGCCCGGTTGTGCGACCCTAACCTTATATCTAATTACATCCATCGATCCTATACCCCACGAAGGAGTTTACATATAATCTAGATCGAACAGAAAATTAAAACCTAACACGACAAACCGCCATGATTTTACTATTACAATCATACATTCAAAAACAACCTCGACATGTCCGAGGGTTTAATTCATACACAAACATACATTCAGACCATAATAGTTGGATTTAAGGTTCCTGCAGAAAATCATAATTTTTTGCACATCCTACTATTATCCGATCTAAAATACACATGCTTCAAGATACGATTCATAATAGAATTAACCGATTCAATCGAATAGAGTCAGAAAACCACGGCTCTGATACCAATTGTAGGAACCACCGGATCGCCGACCCTATACGATTATCCGAATTGGGGTCCATGCAAAATTGATTAACGCGCAGCGGAAAATCGAATCATACCTTCTGCACCGAAATTAGTTCTAAGATCAGAATTGTAGATCGAGGAATCGATGAAGCCTGGACCTCACGATCTTCTGCTGTATTCCTCGCCTTATCTCGAACGTTGTGTGGGCAACGAGCTATCGTAACTCTCAGCCGTCTTCTACTAATACGTATCTCAGATTTTTATGTCTGTGTATCTGTATTTCTGTGTGTCGAAAACGGCTGACTTGAGGCTTATTTATAGGCTACAACAGGGACCCTGAGGAGGATTAGGAATCGGTCTCCTGATAGGCTTAGGAGTCCTTAATTCGATCTGAATATACTACTTAAGCCTATCAAATAATATCTTAATCCATTAAAAAGATATTATTGAACTATCGTCCCTTATCCATATTAGATATGGCTCCTATTTATTATGTGCGCGTTTATCTCCCCATGTTTAAGATATCGAATGTCCATTAATTAAATGAATTACTGACAATTCAATTAATTAATATTTAATTCCAACAGTAGTACCACTCAACTTTATTATCATGCCGGAATAAATCCACCTACAGGGTTTACATGATAATCCTTATGAGTTCCTCAAGGAGACATCATCATCCTAAATAATTAGGACACGGTTTCATTATATAATCAACAGCACACCATATAAACAACACTGTATCCCAATTTACCGAGCTTATTGATTTAATAAATAAATCTCACCCATTGGTAAATTAAAGAAACATATATCGAGTATACATGCCCGTTATCATACAATGATTAAGAGGACGCACATCCATAATAATAGAGGTCTTGTTTTATTTATGTAGTCAGTACAAATAAAACAACCTCAATTGGTCCTGCTCAATACATACAAAATGTACTAGTGTAATTTTATAATCAAGATAAATTAATACCAAATTATACTACAACCATTCCGATAATTTGTCCAAAATTATCTCGGCTGTGAGCTACCATTTATAATTTATAAGGAACTGATAACATGATCTTCTGTGTGGCACCACACACCATGTTATCTACAATATAAATTAATTGGACAATTGCAATAACATATATAACAAATATATAAAATGCAAACATTTGACCATAAAAGATTCTCATATCATAAATAGATGTTCATACAAAAGCTAGACTTATAGTATACATCCTAACAATATATATATGTTAGCTGCAGGTATACAATATATATATAAGTAATGCATAAGTTAATTTAATATTATAATATACATATATATAAGTGATGCAGGTATAATAATATAATAATAATAATATAATAATATAAAGGAAAAAACATACATCTGTTAAGAGAAAGACGGTGATTCAGTAAGTGACTGAATAAGTGAATAAGTAAGTAATAAAAGAAAAAAAAGAGAAGGCAGAAAAACAGAGAGTACAGCGATAGAAGAGAAACAGAGAGTAAGGGAAAAAACAGAGAAAGAGGAAAAGAATAAAAGAGAAGGGTTTGTGATTTTGGTTTCGTTTCTTCATCGATTTGCTTCAAAATTTGAGGGGAAGCTCGTGGGGACGTACTCTTTGATTTGATCGGAGTGAATTCTCAAGATTTTTCATGAAAGGTACAAAGAAATTAATGAATTATATATGTCTCCAGTTATTATAATTCATCGGATGTTTTGATAGCTTTATAAGCCGAATTAGGAAAATCTTAGAATATGAAAGTTATAGCCCTATCTCTTAGCTAAATTCAGGAGCAAACCGTGGATGACTCGGTTAAATATTGAGTGATTTAATGTCAAAATTACAGGGTTTGGTCAAGTTTGAAAATGGTTAATTATGTTGTGGTTGTAGCCTAATTTTATGCAGGTTGGAGACTGAATTAGGAAAAGTGTTAAACATGAAAGTTGTAGAGCTATGTATTAAGTTTCTATAGAATTTTACCTTGCTCGACCCGAAATTTTATAACTCAAGTTATAGGGAAAAGTAACGAACATGGTTAATTAAGCATACATGCATTGCATTCCATTGCATAATAAAAATATATGTTAAGGGGACGATTAGATTAATTTGCATTTAACTGTATAGGGGCACAACCTATAGAAAGAGAGAAGGAGTTAGAGCGGTGAACGGATTCCTTATTCTAGTCGGGTGAGTATAAACCGTATATGTGATTTATACGCAATGTGATGTGATTTATCTACAAGGTTTGTTATGTGTGTATTCTATAAGAAATATGTATTTATATGAAACTGTCATTGGATCAAATGATATATTGGCAAATGTATATGTGATCATATATTTGGATGATTGATAGGTTGCATTACATATGACATGAAATTAAAAAGGCTTGTGACTGTTTTGCTATGGATTTGTATACAAAGTGGAGACCTTCAGGTCATATTCATATTGGAGACCTATGAGTCATATTCACAGTGGAGACCTTCGGGTCAAATCATTTGGAGACCTACGGGTCTATATACACAATGGCATATTGGAAATCTCGGGACAGATCCAAGCTTGAGCAGTTCACAGAATAATAAATCGGACATAGTGGCATTTGCACATGATGATTATATTGTTGATTAATGTTAATGATTGTGATTTGCTTGTTATTTAACTAAAGTAATGGTTTATATTCACTGAGTTGCAACTCATAAAAATCGCATATTTATTTTTTAGGTACAATTGCTTTTTGAAGTGGGTTTGTATATATAAACACCACTCTATATCAGGTCGGCTGGCTGATGCCTCGGGTAACCTTCTCCTCCTCTGCATTTTGCATTTTGGACACGTGTAACATGAGTTGTATTTAATATTATTTACGCTGGGATATGGGTTGTGTGTTTTAATCTTATATGATATTAGTTTTTAAATAATGTTTTTATGCTTATATGGATAAATGAAGCGTCAGCATGATTTGCCTATTTGATGAATATTTTATTGTGAGATATATGTCATAGGGGTATAGGGTGTCACAGGTGGGAACTTTTCTTCTATGCTGCAACTTTGTCGGTTGCTGCATCCTCTTGCTGCATACAGCAGATGGCTTCTGCTGCAGCCAATTCTTAGATGCAGGCTTACTTCCTGCAGCTGAGCATTGGGGTTTCTTCCCCTTATCCATCATTGTTGTTTTGTTCAAGATCTTCACAACTCTTTCTCCATTGGGGTTTCAGCTTGAACAAAATTAACAGTTTTGGATGTACTTGCTGTAGTCTGAGATATGTGATTGCTGTAACCTATGCCCGATCTTTCAAAAGGACTTATATTTGATTTATGCAATCTCTTGTGTCCTTAGATGATTTGCTGAATGTGCTTTTCGTGGACTGCAAGCTTTCCTTCTCAGCTTCTAGCTTAGTGACCAGCAGATTTAATCTAGACACCTCCCTTTGTAGCTTGTTGCACCTTAAGTTATCAGACTCACATGCAGCCAGCATTTTGACAATATCAATGTTCTTGCTCTTAAGGATCTCGTTGTCGATTCTTAGGTTCTCATTTTCAACCTTCAGTTCCTCATGAATTGAGTTGATCTGCTCAAAGTCACTCATGATCCTCTTTAGAGAGTGGATCATGTGCAGCTCCTCTTTTTCAGGTATGGACATCGGTTGATAGATTACCTCATCTTCTTCACTGTCCTCGCCATCTTTGGCCATTAGGCATATCAGCGTTTCTTCATCAGAGGATGAGGTTTTAGTGTCGCTGTCAGAGGATTCTGCAGCTTTCAGCATCTCCTTTGAGACTGTTGTATCATTGGCCTTCTCCATCTCTCCTATGAGAGCTCGAAGCTTGTGTCTTTCCTTTCTTCTTTTGTCTCTCCTCTGATCTCTCACTCCTTCTGGATACTTATGCACCATTGGATATGGACAGTTTCTTACATAGTGTCCTGGTTTTTTGTAATTATAACACAAGTTAATATTGCTTGTGTTTGGCTGTGAAGATGAGGATACTTAAGGAGGTGGATGACTCCTTCTGAAGTCATTCATCTTGTTGAGGTTGGTGTTGTTGCTGTTGTTGTTGTTGCTCTTCATGAATCTTCCAAATTTCTTTAGAAGCAGAGCCATATCCTCTTCAGCAACTTCTGCTGTAATCTTCGTCAGCTTACTGCAACTAGTGGTTGCTGTATCCTTGGATCCTCTTGCAGTTAGTGCTGTAACTTTGGAGCTCGATTCTTCGGACTCCTTTCTCCGTCTGTTGATGTCATACTCAAATACTTTGAGATCGGAGAATAGGTCGAATGTACTCATGGATTTCAAATCCATAGACACTCTCATGACAGTGGTCTTGCTGTCCCACCCCGTAGGTAGGGCTCTAAGCACTTTCATGTTCTTTTCTTTTTTAGTGTAGTGCTTGCCCAGAGCTTCTAGTTCATTCACAATGGATGTGAATCTCAGGTCTAGTTGCTCAAGAGTCTCTTCATTCTTCATTTCGAAGAGCTCGAATAGTTGGGTAGCATTGGAGATCTTGTTATCTTTGGTGAGCTCTGTCCCTTCACATATTATCTCCAGCTTTTCTCATATCTCTTTGGATGTTCTGCAAGTCTTGACCTTGCTGAACGTGCCTTTATCCAAAGTGATGAATAGAGCATTCTTGGCCACATTGTCTAGGTTGGCTCTCTTCCTGTCTTCATTGTTCCATTCTTGTCTTGGCTTGACCAGAAAGTTTGGTGGCGGCTGTGCTCCTTCTTCTAAGTCTCTACCGAGCATTGGATTTACCTTTGTGGGGATGATTGGTCCTTCGATGACCGTCCAAATTTCGTCGTTCATTGCTGATAGATGTGTCTGCATTCTTATCTTCCAATCGTCATATTCCTCTATGTAAAACATGGGTATCTTGTGATTAGAGGAATCCATGATATGCTGTAAGAATGAGATTTTGGATGCAGAGAAAATAGCGAGTCTAAGGCGGATTTGGGTAGGTGACCAGATAAGTTGGCTTTTAACCCAACTCGCTCTGATACCACTTGTTGGTTCCAAGTGGTGTCTGAGGTTCGAAGAGGAGGGGGTGAATGAACCTTGGTCGATTTTTCAAATCTTTCAAAAAACATTTCTGCTCTACAAGTTACTTGAACTTGCAGCGCCAGATAGTTACTGCTTACAACACTAGGATGTAGTGCTGCACGCTGTAACTAGAGTTTATACGAAGTGAAAAATTATGATTTATAACACAAGGCTGGTTTTCTCAAATATGATCCTTTTCAAAACGTTTTATACTTATAAGATATATATATGAATATGAAATAAGCACAGATAAGAAAACAATAAAACACTTATGGTTTATAGTGGTTCGAAGATGGTGTAATCCTTCTACGTCCACTTTACTGCTCCTCGAGCAGGAACTTCGTTAAGCAAGATTGAATTACCGCACCTTCCTAACAATCTATCAACTTTACAAAGTAACAACCTACTAGAGTCCAGCGTACACACAACAACTATAAACTCGAAAAGCTAACCTACACAGGTTTCTACACTTCCACACAGGAAAGCTTCCTAACTTTTAGACAACTATACAAACAGCAAGGATCTCTCCTATCAACTGTTCGACACCTCTAAAACAACCTAAGCACACATCAACTAGGTTAAAAGTATATAAGATTTGTTCTTCAACTGGTGTGGTGAAGTGAGCTTCGGAATCCTTTAAAAGATCTTTCAGCTTTGAGCTTGCTTCACTTCACAGAGGTTGGGTGACTGAAACTGATGGTAGACTTAAATGTTTGTAACTTGAAAGCTTGAGAGTTTTTGTGCAAATGTTTCTGTCACCAGCTCCAGTGTTTCTCATCCTCTATTTATACTTGTATGAGAAGATGTTCGTTGAAGGAGATATCTCTCTTTTGAATTTGAAGTACTTGATCAAAGGTATGGCTCACATTTAATGCGACTTGACTTTCTCTTCCAGAGCAATTAATGCGACAGTTGCGGCTAGCAGCTTCCTGCAGCGCATCAGTCCACGCGGCATCTTTGTATTGGCTTTGTTTCTGCAACTTTGATCTTTTCTCGAACGGCTCTATTTATTCTTACTTGAATCTTTGTTCCTGGTACAACATTTATCCTTCCTCGGATTGCAGAATACTTCTCTTGTATATATTAGCGTTGTTGACTATTTGAACAGTAAGCTCTGCACTGTATTCTAGGTCTGGGTGCAGCTGATGTCTTCTTACAGTGCTGCTGTAACTAAGAGCTGCTTGCAGTATCTTCGTGCAGTACTGCTGTATCCTTTTTCTTACAGTACTCCTACATCCTATACTTGGAGCGATGCTGCATGCCGTTCTTTCTTACTTTGCTGCGGTGCTGTAACTACTTTCTTACAGCGATGTCGTATCTACTTTCTTGTAGCATCATCTTTCCGATAAGCTTGATGCAGCTAAGTAACTTATGAAAACCTCCATCTTTCAGCACTTAAATCTAGATTCAAAACTAGTCTATGACTTCACTTAAACATTGTGAAAAATGGGGTACTCTAAACTTCCTATTACATATATGTTTAGTCTCATCAAAATCCCAACCGGGGGGGTGAATGAACTTTGGTCAATTTTGCAAATCTTTCAAAAAACTTACTGTTCTGCAAGTTACTTAAATTTACAACGCTAGGTAGTTACTGCTTACAGCACTAGGATGCAGTGTTGCACGTTTAACTAGAGTTTATACGCAGCGAAAAATTATGTTTCATAACACAAGGCTGGTTTTCTCAAATATGATCCTTTTCAAAAAGTTTTATGCTTATGATAGAGATAGATAAATAAAATAATGCATAGATAAGAAAGCTATAAGACACTTATGGCTTATAGTGGTTCGAAGGTGGTGTAATATTTCTACGTCCACTCTACTGCTACCTCGAGCAGGAACTTTGTTAAGCAAGATTGGTTTACAGGACTTTCCTAACAATCTATCAACTTTACAAAGTTAACACCTACTAAAGTCCAGCGTACACACAGCAACTGTAAACTTTAAAGACTAACCCACACAGGATTCCGAACTCCCACACAGGGAAGCTGCCTAACTCTAGACAACTATACAAACAGCAAGGATCTCTCCTATCAACTGTTCGACACCTAAAACAACCTAAGCACACAGCAACAAGGTTAAAAAGTATATGGTTTGTTCTTCAACTGGTGCGGTGAAGTGAGCTTCTGAATCCTTCGAAGGATCTTTCAACTTTGAGCTTGCTTCACTTCACACAGGTTGAGTGACTGAAACTGAGAGTAGACTTGAAAGAGTGTAACTTGAATGCTTGAGAGTTTTTGCACAAATGTTTCATTAAACAGCTTTAGGGTTGCTTATCCTCTATTTATACTTGTATGAGAAGATATCCGTTGAAGGAGATATCTCTCTTTTAAATTTTAAGTACTTGATCAAGGGCATGGCTCGCATTTAATGCGACTTGACTTTCTCTTTCAGAGCATTTAATGCGGCAGTTGTGGCTAGCAGCTTTCTGCAGCGCGTCACTCCACATTGCATCTTTGTATTGGCTCCGTGTCTGCAACTTTAATCTTCTCTGGAACGGCTCTATTTATTCTTGTTTGGATCTTTGTTCCTTGTACAACATTTATCCTTCCTCGGATTGCAGGATACTTCTTTGTTTGTTATTGGCGCTGTTTGACTGTTTGAGCAGTGAGTTTGGTGCTGTATCCTAGGTCTGTTTGCAGCTGATACTCCTTTGCAGCGCTGCTGTAACTTAGACCTGCTTGCAGTATCTTCGTACAGTATTGCTGTATCATTTACCTGCAGTACTCTTGTACCCTTTTCTTGCTGCGATGTTGCACGCTGTTCTTTCTTACTTAGCTGCAGTTCTGTAACTGCTTTCTTGCAGCAGCTTCTTTCTGAAATTCTCGATGCAGCTTTATAACTTATGAAAACCTTCATCTTTCGACACCTATATCTAGACTCGAATCTAGTCTGTACTTTCACTTAAACATCGTATAAAATGGGGTACACAAAACTTCGTATTACATATATGTTTTGTCTCATCAAACTCTAAACACTGAAATCCGAACAATTATCATCAACTCTTGATTTCGTATCATCGTCAATCACAACATTCAAACAAGTTAAGTTAGAAAAATTGAACAAGTCATACCTTTCAAATGTGTCGATCAATATGATGACATTTGTAGAAACATTCAAACTAACGTTTACAAACAACAGAATTTGATCTTGGCTTGCTTCTTCAAATTCATCTTCATCATCGCTTAAGGATACCCAAATGTTTTTCTTCTCATACTTTCTTAAAGTATTTGTACACTTATTTGCATATTGTCCTCATCCCGAACAAGTATGACATTGTCCTCATCTCATGGTTAGAACACTATTTCCTATGAAGTTGTGATGAAGATCCAAACGGCTTCCACTAAGGATGATCAACAACTTTTTTGAATTGTTCTTTCCCTTTAAAAGGAGGCTTCTCCTTATTGAATTTTCTCACCATTGAGTTGAACTTCTTGGTAAGCATAGCCACATTTTGTCCTTCCAGAACATCCTCTAACGGCTCATCATCATCTTCATCACTCTTTTCATTAGTTTGGGCTTGAAAATCAATATTCTTCTCCTTTTGAACAACTTTTTGATTCATCAAATTGAGTTCAAAGGTCTGCAAAATGCTTTGGAGAGTGTTGAAGTCCATCTTTACAAGATTGTGAGTTTACCTTCATGTTGTACTTTCGAGTTAAAGTGCGAATGACTTTCACTCTTGTATAGTAACAATTATTACTTTTATCACAAAATAGCTTAAGTTGTGATAATTAGTGACAAATTTAGTTGTTGTCAATATTTTTCAGCACTAAAAATTTGGCGCCAAATAAAATGGTATGCTGTGAATTTATTTTGTCACTAATAAAAAGTTATATAATGAATTCAATTATCACTAATTATTCAATGCATTTTTTAGTGTCCCCTAATAATTGTCACTATAAAATTTATTGCAATATAGTGATGCAAAAATATTATCACAATACTAAAATAAATGTTATATCCTAATAGAATAATAAAATTTTCTAGAATTTGCTGTAAAATATTATTTTGTATAATTATATGATAATAATAATTATTTATATTCCACTTATTCGAAATAAAATAAATTTGAAGGTGATTAATATAAAATCCACTAAAACTATTATTTTATACAAAATAAAATTTCAAGATGCCATCTGGAATTTATATATATGATTTAGGCACAGTGACAACAAAACGTTAATGGAGGTGTGTTGGATTATTTCTTCATAATAATTGGGAAAGACTATATATATCTATGCATGTTTAAGCTATTTCTTTAAAAAAGACTTACTCTTAAATATATTGATTCATCACTTTTTTGAAATACAATCAATTTTAAACTTTGATGACTTAAGTCAAACATAAACTTCATGAGTAAAGAAAAAAGAAAAAAAAATATTAATATATTTAAAATAAAGATTTAAATTAAAACTCTACCCAACTAAAAATTGCTGGCTTATAATGTCCTGCTACAACTATAATAAAAGATATATATAAAATAAAAGTGTAACACCACAAATTAAATCTAACCAAGAAAAATGTAAAGAAGTTTTTTATAATTAATACGAGATCCAGATGATAATGTGAATTATTTGAATAATGATACTATAAATTATGTATAATTTTTATTTAAAAAAAGGAAAATAGATGTAAATTTTATTTGATATATATATAAGGATTTACTTTAATAGTTTAATAAAAATGTATAGTGTATACTTTATATATTATATACATTATAAGATGTTTAAATGTGTATATGCATCAGAATTTTTTTTCATGCCATTAATAATTGATAATATTAAAAATCATAATAATAATAATAATAGTTATTAAAGATAAAAGGGAAACAAATCTATTTTGAAATAATAAAATGGGCGGTGCTCGATGGATAAATATATACATTTCACTCCACTTTCTATCTTCTCTCTGATCATAATAAATGAACACCTCATTTCCTATCTTATCTTATTTTTGGAGAAACAATTTTCTAAATAATTTGAAATGGGTAAGGATACAATCACTTTCTCTCTCCATTCTCTTCTTATTTCTCTCACACCACTGCCACCATCATCGTTTTTCCGTGACTGTTGACTGGTGTTTTCGCTAAGGTAATCAAGCTATTTTATAGTGCTTCCAGAGGTCATCATAAATATGAGCTTAGATTTCGACTCGGTCGCGATGGAGAGGCCACGGGAAATGAGCAATCTTTTCTCTTTCTGTCTCTCCTTTTTCCTCATCTCTCTCTCCGTGTTTTAATTCTCTGCTGCTCAGTTGTTGCTGGTGTGAGTTACCTAGGCAAGGTTGCACCGGTATAGGATGTGTGTAGGCCGCTGCTGAGTATGGTAGTAGATATGAATGTGTGTATATATATAAGTGTGTGTATGAATTGATGTATGTATATATATTCGTGCGTGTGTGGCTGTGAGTGGGAGTATGAGTGTAAGAGGTGAGGTCGGTGCCGGAGTTGCACCGGCAGGAGGTGGCTGAGGTGCAGCCGTGAGCAGCAGAGCCGGGAGGAAGGAGCTGTGTGTGTACGTGTTTTGGAGTGTGTGAGTGGTGGCACCGCTACTCATAGCGGTGTAGGACTAAGATGTGTGTGTAGTCGGTGCTCGGTGGCTGGATCTATTCACGTCACTGCGAGGAGCAGCGGCACTGTCGTGATTGTGTGCGTATGTGTATCAACTGTGTGTGTGTTGTGGACACCAACATGAGCGGCGGTGCCGGGAAGGGTAGTGTGTGAGGGTATTGGGCACCGCTGTGAGTGGCAGCGTCGAGATGAGCGTTGGCAGGAGATGAAGGGAGATGGGGCTGCTAGGGTTGGGGGTTTTTTTGAATTTAATTTCAATGCACGAATTCAATTGCAAACCCTAGATTTTACTGAAATTACTGTTTAGTCCCCTAACTCTTATTAATTAACAGGTTGCCCTTAACTTTATGGAAATTTAGATTTGACCCTAACAGTTATGGATTCTACACAACTCATCCCTAACTTTATAGAGTATGCTTAAAGACCCCCGAAACTTTGGATAATTACAATTGACCCCTAGAACTTGCTGAAATTGCATAACACATCCCATAATTCTCTTTAATTCATTAGTGGTTCGATTAAGTCCTAAAATAAGCACCTGTATCTTGTAGGAAACACGAAATGAGAATCGAGTTAGGCTCATATAAGGAATAGAAGCTTTCCAAGCAACAATCTCGAAAGGTGGGGAAAATTGCTATGTTGGTATTTATATTTCTTTCGAAGTATTTAAAATACGAAGTATTATACTGTATGAAATGAGCTATGTATACGTGTTTAACGAATAAAGTGTTATTTGTGAAGATGTTATAATATGATGAATGTTATGATATGATATGTGAGGGTAAAATCTTATTTATGTTTTATATCGTACAGTTTTATGAAGAATGATGTGACTATGTGATTTTGAATTATATGATTGTGTGGTGTTGATTATAAGTAGAACGTCCATATTTTATGATTAGTATTCGAGTAAACTATATAATTTTAAAAGCTATTAATTTCAAGTGACACAAAGGTGAATGATTTTCTATGATGATAAGTTGGGGTAATACTCGCACAAAATGGGTTTCTTTAGAACCCAACATATGTGAAGGATTTTCTTTACCTATGTGTTATGTGAATTATGTGGCCAACGTGAACGTGACCAATGTGTACTATGTGTTATGTGAGAACTATTCTGTGACATTTTAACTGCGCATGTGTCTGCACGCCAAGTAGAGTATTTCTTGTCGGAAACCCATCAAAGGGGGTATTTTTCGGAAACCTAACATAAAGAGGTGAAACAACCCAATGGGGTCGGCTTGGGGCCCCGATAGGTCTTCCTAGGAAACCTATTCAATGGTTGCTAGGGACTACTAGGGAGTCTACAATGTGTAATATATGATATATGATCAATGAAATGTTTTCATGGGGGTTAAAATCCGTAGATGTTTTCATGGCGGTTGAGAACTACATCCATGATGGCTAAAAACTGTATCCATGATGGTTAAGAATTATAATGAAAGTGATATGTTTACATGTGATTGAGATGATTGCTTGTAGTATTAAATGATTTAATACACGTATTTGAAGCTATCTATTTTCTGTTGTTTTTATTGAAAGACAAATGTTGTACGAAAATCAGTTTTATGTGATAAAAACATGTTTGCTAAGTGCGTTTAAATCTTTAAAATTATGTTATAATGAGTTATTGATCGCCCGTGTGAAATCCTTTAAAGTTATACTATTTTGAATCAGGGCAGTGATTATTCCTTTTACTAAATGGTTTTATACATACGCACTTGTGCCATGTTTTATTTATCTTAAAATTATTTTATGTTATCCCGGGATTCCCCCTGAGTGTATTTCACTCACTCTTTTTTTTAAAATGTTTTCAATTTAAAGAGTTTAGAGTATGGTGCGCAAGCAGTAAATGCTGGTAGCCGATGATTAAAGGTTAAAAAGGTTTTATTTCAAAATGTTATATTTTACGAAATTCAAAAATGTATGTTTTGTAACGGCTTCTCTTGAATTTATTTATCTTTGTTATCTTAAAAGAATAAATTTTATATGTAAGTAATGCCTTAGTCAAAGTTTACCTTAATAAGAAACGGGCGTTACAAGTGGTATCAGAGCGGGTGTATTATTCTGTAGACTTGATGAAATATTTTTGTTTTCTAAAAAGTCTCTTGTCACATTGTAAATTCAATGAGAAATAAAAGTATAACTTTTCTTTGAAAGAAAAATTCTTATTAGCTACCAGCATCCACTTCTACTCCACGGCTCCGCCTCCGCTAAGGTATGCTATGTAATGATGTTTAATTATCTTATAACCATGAATTTATATGGAAGTGGAAAGTATGATTTGTATAAATTTTGATGTTATGTTACAATGATAAGTTTATGTGACCATATAGAATTTTTATATCATTTGTGGTTACGTGATTGGGTTAAATCGTAATCACATTTTTCTTATATACAAGTATGAGCTTCAAGGTCAAAACTTATGCTGATGAATATTTTCTCATTTAATCACTATTATCGACATACTGCTGCTGGACGCCGCCATTGAGCCACTGACTGCAGCATGAGCTCGTGTGCGTAAATAGCCGTGCAGGAGTTGGTGCGGTGTTATGTGGTGGGTTATGTTAATTTATGTTATGTTATCTATGAACTTTGTTATATCGGTAAACACTGCCACTAGCCGCTAAATACTGTGTGAGTTAGTGTGTATGTTTTGTCATAGTCGATGGGTTACATAGTGTTGAGACTACCACGGGTCCTTGTCTACGACTGGATGAGCCCGTGGGTGTGTTTCCCTTGGTACACGGGCGTGACACGTAAAGCTTCGACTAATGCTTGAGGTCTATGGGGACCATGTGTGGGTATTTTATGTTATGTTTTATGTTTGAATACATGTTTGATTTGTGCAATTTGGTTGTATGTTATCTTACATTGCAAGATAATGCTAGGATGGCAAACGATAATAGAGAAAGTTATTGAGAAATATATGAGTTAAAGAATCTTGTTTGTTTTGTTGAGTGGAATGTTTTCAGGTGTTCTAGTAACATATGTAGATTTTAATACAAAATATAGCTTTCATAAAATGCAACAATAGCTAAAATAACATAAATGCTTAGAATGAACTTCATATGCTTTGAATCTCAAAAATAGAACAACGCTGAAAATTTCATAATAGATTTTCTAGGCTTACGCTCGTGATCATAACACGTTATGGTTTTACGACTGATAACCATGGGAGATAACCTTGGAGGAAAATCGATGATTACAAATGTTCTAAAATTAAATCAATCGAAAACATGCTATCCCTAATCTTTCTTTATCAGAATTTTCATTCTAACTTCTGGAATACTGGAAGTTTTTCCTACAATACTGGAATGATACGAATATTAAGTTTTTCCTACAATACTTATGATGCTACCCATGTTCCAACTTGAAGGTTTTCCTACAATACTGGAATGATACGAATATTAAGATTCGAATCATAACTCAATATCTACTATAATAATGTATTAAATATATATATATATATATCTATGATGGGCAGGTAAGATAATCTTTAGGCGAGTCGAAGTATCTTTATGTGTGAAAGAGTTAACCATAAGATTGAAAGATGGAATTGATGAATTATTCGAATTATCTTATTCTATAGTTATAGGGAGACACAAATATAAAGGTCAATGCTTTAAATATGAAGGGTAACAAATGGTCGAATAACATATCAAATGATTAGGAGACACTTGATTTTAAATCAAACTATCTTTAGGGCTAGATAATATGGAAATAGAGAGAATTATATATATGTCTATTCCATGAAATATTATTTTAAAAGGTGAAAGGAGAGTTGTTAGAATAAAAATAGTTTTGGGGTTTATAAAGGACTACTGAGGTAAGTTAGGAGCGATTGAAAATTTCAAATTAACTTGGGAAAATTAGAACTCATAAATAGATGAGAAATATAAGAAAATATTAGAATATAAAGATATGACTAAGATATCATTGAAAGTAATATCGTCAATAAGCATACTTAGAGAATAAAAAAACATCAATTAAGAAAGAATTTTCACATTGATGGCATCAACACCATACTAGTAACGATCAAGTGTTAAAAGTCACTATACTTGAAGATGAGAGGTTGGATATTTGGATAGTGTCTGAAGATTAGGTTTTAATATAAGACATAAAGTCGTGTATTATAAGATGGATGATCATGAAAAGAGATTAAAACTAAAAATAAAAATAATAAATTATAAAACCTTAATAAGACATTTGTGGCCTTATACTGTGGTAGAAAGGTGACATATACATAAGTTATGCCATTGGACTTCATCGAAGATTTCTATCTATTTCATAGCTTTGAATTAAGGGATGCATCTACATTGTGTTAGGTGATCGATTGAAAGACAACTTGAAGTGAAAATAATTATATCATACGAGAAGATCATGTGATTATTTAAATTAATAATAGAATTTGTGATATAAGGAAGTAATGAGTTTTAGAATCGAATTGGTGGAGCAAACAGTAAAAAATAATAAAAAGCGCTCGAGAGAGGATTAGAGCAACCTAGAATCGATAAAGGTCTTATGCAGATAAAGGACACAGAGAACTGCATTTTTGAAGTGGGAGCCAAGGTCTTGTGAAAGTATCACCCACTAAGAAAGTTTATCATTTTGGGAAAAGAGGTAAGTTAAAACTAAGATATATTAGACCGTTCGAGATTCTAGAACGAGTCGGAAAAGTGACGTACAGGATAGCTTTACCATAGGACTACGTTGGCATACATAATCTCTTTAATGTATCTATGCTAAGGAAGTACGTTTTTGACTCAGGTTATGTTATCAATTAAAAACATATCAGACTTGAAAAGAACTTGTCATATGAAGAAGCTTATATGGCTATTTTGGATTTAAAAAAAACGGGGAGGGGGGACATCTAATAAAATTTGAATGATACAGAGAAGATTAGCATGGTCCTTGCGCAAGGATAACATGCATAAATCAAGAAATGGCTTTAGTAACAGTTTAGTAGAGTCATTACGATGTCAAGGAAGCAACTTAGAAAGAAGAATAATTTTTAGTAAAGTATCCAGATTTATCGAGTTTTGGAACATCTCTAAATTTCAAGGATGAAATTTCTTTGTAGAAGGGAAGGATGTAACACCCCAAATTAAATTTAACCATGAAAAACCTAAAGAAATTTTTTATAATTAATACAAGATCCACATGATAATGGGAATTATTGGAATAATGGTAGTTTAAATTATTTATAATTTTTATTTAAAAAAGAGAAAAATAGATGTAAATTTTATTTGATATATATATATAAGGATTTACTTTAATAGTTTAATAAAAATGTACAGTGTGTACCTTATATATTATATACATGATAAGATGTTTAAACGTGTATCCGCATCAAAAAAAAATTTCCATGCCATTAATAATTAATAATATTAAAAATCATAATAATAATAATGATAGTTATTAAAGATAAAAGGAAAAGAAACCTGTTTTGCAATAATGAAATGGGCGGTGCTCGATGGATAAATATATACATTTCTCTCCACTTTCCATCTTCTCTCTCATCATAATAAATGAACACCTCATTTCCTATCTGATCTTATTTTTGGAGAAGCAATTTTCTAAATAATTTGAAATGGGTAAGGATACAATCACTTTCTCTCTCCATTCTCTTCTTCTTTCTCTCACACCACTGCCACCACCGGCGCTTTTTCCATCACCGTCGGTTGGTGTTTCCGACAAAGATAATCAAGCTATTTTATAATGCTCATCAAGCTCGTCACAAATACGAGCTAGAATTTTGACTCGGTCACTGCCTCCACCGTGTAAGACCAGGGGAAAGGGATAGCCTCTTCTCTTTCTCTTTCTTCTTTTTCCTCTTCTCTCTCTCTCTGCTTTTCTTCTTTATTGCTCAGTTGTTGTTGGTGTGAGTTGCCAACACAAGGTTGTGCCGGTGTAGGGTGTGTCTAGGCCGCCGTTGAGCGCGATGGAAGATATAAAGGTGTGTATATATATATCGGTGTGTGTATGAATTTATATATGTATATATATCCGTGTGTGTGTGGCTATGAGTGGGAGTGTGTGTAACGCCCATGATAAAAACAAAGCATAATTGGTTAATTAAATAAGTAAACCTTAATTAAAATATCTTATGTGTTTTAATTATTGAATGTTAATTTAATTACATGCGTTTCAGATATGTGTTTAACGACCAGTTTTAGATGGATAAAAATTATACACATGAAAAATAGAATATTTTTATACCATTAGATGTGTAACGGAAAAACGAGAAGATAGAAATGAACTAGAGGTCAATCGGACACCTATAGCTCAAATGGCGAAGAAAAGGGCAAAATATAGAGTTTCGGAAAAACGAGGAACGGAATCATGATGAACATAACCGAAATCTTATCGTGAATAGTAACCGAAGCTTATCATGAACAGTAACCCTAGTGAATAGTGATTTCCAATTTCTATAAATACGCCCTAGTTCGATTTCATTCTCACCGTTTCTTCAAACTAGCCGAACGAGCCGAAAAGCGCCGAACATACGTAAGTCTCTCTCTCCTCTCTCTTTTTCTTTCCTGTCTTTATTCTGTCTCCGGAGCGCCGCTGCCGGCGCCGCCGCGCCGTCATCGGCGCCGTCGCCAGAGTTCGCCGGAAAAAGTCAAACTTATCAGTTTTGGCTGATTTTCGTACACAACGTAGCCCTCGACGAGACAAATCTAGGGCAACTTCCAGAATTCAATTCCGATTCTCCGTTCGCCGGAAAATGGCGAAAAACCGCCGCTGCCGTCGCCGGAAAATGTCAAACCGTCGGTTTTGGCTAATTTTTGTATACAACGTAGCCCTCGACGATACGAGTCTGGGGCAATTTCCAGAATTCAATTCCGATTTCTCGTTCACCGAAAAATGGTGAAAAACCATCTCCAAAACCCTTAACCCTTATTTTCAGCCACCTTTTCTCTCTCCCATTTTTCTCTCTGTTGCTCTTTTTCTAGAGGTTGCAGGCGCCAGAAGGGCTTCCGGAGTGGTGGGATAGCCACTAGAGGGGTGGCGCCACCATGGGTGGTGGCGCCGGTGCCGGAAAATGGATTGGAAAAGTTGCTGTTGCATTTTGTTTGTGTAAATTGTGTTTGACGAAGGGTTTTCGTGGCTGTTTTTCGGGTACTATTCATGCCAAAATCCGGCGAGGGTTGGCCGGATCTGGTAGGCGGTGATTCAGGCTAGCCATCGGACTAAGTTTCGGTGGCATAGGACGGCGACACCGCCGCCGGTGGCTCCGGGAAGGTGGCTGGTTGAGCAGGGTCGCGACGGGAGACTTGGGCGAGCGACGGGGATGAGGCTGCCGAGAAAACTCGGTAGCTGCCGAGCGGCGCTGCCCCGCTGTTGAGAAAACTAGGCAGTAACAGGAGACGCTGCCCTATTTTTTTTCCCGCCGTCGGGAAACGCCGACGAGATTTTTCCCATCGCGGGGAACGTGTACGACGACATTTTTCGATCCGATTCTCGTTTTCTTTTCTTCGTTCTTTAACATCGAGTCGTCGCCAACAAGATATCACTGACCGAGGGTCGTGGGTCCCGGTCAAAGTCAACCCTGTGACCAAATTACCAAAATACCTTTCAATCTTAAAATGCTCCGTTTGAGCTCGTTACAACTCCGATTGAGCTCATTCTTGTTTTGTTGTGATCCAAAATCCATTCTCTTTCATCTCAACCTATAAACTGATAGTTTCCTCTTATTTCTTCAACCTCAATCGTTAGGCCTACCGTTCCGATCCGTCTCATCTCGATCGATAATATCCTATTCGATGTTGTTTTAATATTTAATTATAGATTATAATGAGCTAAGAAAACATCGTAAATTATGTAGGCTACTTGTTGGATTGAAGCTCTGGGATACGAGATCCTTGACTTGCTGATCACGTGGTAACCACCGAACAAGGTGGGGGTAATTTCTTTAAATTAAGATATTATAAAGTTTATGCAATCTTTTAAGATTATTATTAAATGTGGGGAAAATTGTTAAGTCGGTATTTATACTTCTTTCAAATTATTTAAATTACGAACTATTATACTATATGATATGTGTTGGGTATACGTGCTGAATGCATGAGATGTTATATGTGAAAATGAAAGTGATATGATGGATATGATTAATGAATGTTTCAAAGCACGTGATGGATTATGAATGTTTTACTTGAATGCAAATGGTTTCAAATGATGATAAGACGGGATAATATCCGCTAAAAAGGGGTTTCTTTAGAAACCAACATATGTCAAGGGATTTTTCTTTACCTATGTGTTATGTGAATTATGTGGCCAATGTGAACGTGACCAATGTGCACTATGTGTTATGTGGAAACTGTTGTACGATAATTTAACTACGCATGCATGTGCCACGCCAAGTAGGGTATTCCTCGTCGGAACCCAACAAGGGGGTATTCTACGGAATCCCAACATGAAGGGTGTAACAACCCAAAATGGGGTCGGCTTGGGGCCTCGATAGGTCTTCTTCGGAAACCTATTCAACGGATTGCATTGGGACTCTTCGGGAGTCTACAACGTGTATATATATATAGTATTCAAGAAATGTTATGTGTACCCCTTTTACTGTACAAATCAACCCCACTAAGTGTCCTTTTGGCACTTACCCCTTTTATGTTTTATTTTACAGAAAATTTCGGAGGCGAGGAGGAATGAACAGAGATGCCTATTATTTTTGTATGTATATAAGTATGTATATGGATGTTCGGTATTTTCTGAAAACCCGGTTATGTACAAAGCAATGATATAAACTGTTTGTATTTTAAATGGTTATCTTCTAGATCTTTGTTTGTTTTAAAATCTCCACGGTTTAGGATTTTCTGCTGGACGCCCTATGAAAATGCTACGTTTGCACTCTGTTTTGCTTTAAAGAAAAATTAAAAAATTTTATTATCCACGTTTTAAATTTATATCAAAATGGGGCGTGACAGTGTGGGAGGTAAGGTCAGTGTCAGAGTTACGTTGGTAGGAGGTGGCTGAGGTGCCGCCATAAGTAACGGTGCCGGGAGGAAGGGGCTGCATGTGTGTATGCATTTTGGCATGTGTGAGTGATGGTATCGCCGTGAGTAACGGTGTCGGACTAGGGTGTGTGTGTAGCCAACGCGGGTTGCGCCGACGACTGGATCTATTCGCACAACCGTGAGGAGCAGTAGTGCTACCGTGACTATATGCATGTGTGTATCTACTGTGTGTGTGTGCTATGGGTGCCGCCGTGAGCGGCGATGCCAGGAAAGATGGTGTGTGAGGGTATTGGGTGCCACTGTGAGTGGTGGCACCGAGATGAGCGGTGGTAGGAGGTAAAGAGAGATGGGTCGGCTAGGGTTGGGGGTTTTTATGAATTTAATTTTAATATGGGGATTCAATTGCAAACCCTAGATTTTACTGAAATTACTGTTTAGTCCCCTAACTCTTATTAATTTACAGGTTGCCCCTTAACTTTATGGTAATTGAGATTTGACACCAACAGTTATGGATTTTGCACAACTCACCCCTTACTTTATGGAGTATGCTTAAAAACCCCTGAAACTTTGGCCAGTTACAATTGAACCCTAGAACTTGCTGAAATTGCATAACATATCTCAGAATTTACTTTAATTCATTAGTAGTTCGATTAAGTCTTAAAACAAACACCTGTATCTTGTAGGAAAAATGAAAGAAGAATCGAGTTAGGCTCCTATAAGGAATAGAAGCTTTACAAGCAATAATCTCGAAAGGTGGGGAAAATTACTATGTCGATATTTATATTTCTTTCGAAGTATTTAAAATATGAAGCATTATACTGTATGAAATGAGCTATGTATACGTGTTTAACAAATAAAGTGTTATCTGCAAAGATGTTATAATATGATGAATGTTATGATATAATAAGTGAGGGTAAAATCTTATTTACGTTTTATATCGTACAGTTTTACGAAGAATGATGTGACTATGTGGTTTGAATTATGTGATTGTGTGGTGTCGATTATAAGTAGAACGTCCTTATATTATGATTAGCATTCGAGTAAATTATATATTTAAAAGCTATTGATTTCAAGTGACACAAATACGATTGATTTCATACGATGATAAGTCGGGGTAATAACTGCACAAAAGGGGTTTCTTTAAAAACCAATATATGTGAAAGGATTTCTTTATATGTGTTGTGTGAATTATGTGGCCAACGTAAATTTCTTATAATAACCAAAATATGAGACAACTTCATATATACAACTGGCAAAATAAACAGCCTATGTGTCATATCAAAACTATCTACATAAACTATATATAAGGTTATCCCAAAATATATCTCTAAATCAACCCTGTAAATAAACCTCAAATATATATATATTTCAACCATATTCAAACATAACAGTTCACATTAACAAATATTATTCACATCATAACAATAAACAATTATACTCATTTCATTATATTACTATTGTAGAACAAGCAAAATATATGCTTATCTAGTTTATATTCTAACTATATGGTCCGATTTAAGAAACTTAATTTTATAAAATAAAAATAAAATTTTAAAATTGAGCAAGGCTCCACAAAAAGGGTAGAGCCAGGCTTTGATACCAAACTGTCACGCCCCAATTTTGATACAAAATAAAATATAAATTTTTATACATTTTGGGCGTCCAACAATTTAAAAACAAACTAAAATCGAAGGTTAAAATATCCATCCCAAATATACATAATTTACATAAAAATATTTAAGTGATCAGAGACAACAACAAAAATATATATTTACAGGCCGTTAGGCTTAAATTTTTCAACCCTTCAAAATAACATGTTTAATTACAACAAAAATATCTGCATCTTTCTTCACATTCGACTCCCAACATCCGAATCTATATATATAAAAAAAATAAAACGGGGTGAGCGCATGAATTACACTCAGTGGAAGTAATTTCACCTATAAGGACATCTTTTATCAAAATAAATTCATGAAAACATAATCCATAACATTCGATCATTTAACATAATTATATCACATAAATTCGATAATTAACCCGAATTATCCTTTTCCATTAACCTTTACCACTAACCTTTACCGCTAACCTTTACCATTAACCTTTACCGCTAACCTTTACCATTAACCTTTACCTTCTCAATCAAACAATACAATCCATTCAATCAATTCAATCCATCAACAATTTCAAACAATCACATTATTCAAATCATCCAATAAAACAAATAATCATCTCAATCCACCATCAATCTCCAAGATCTCATCAAGGTAACTAAATCAATAAATAATCTCATTTCCTCATGTGATTTAAATAATTCAATAATGCACACATTCGTCTCAACCATTCATCAGTCATCAAAATTTCCATCAATCAACTCCATAAGTTAATAATCAAAATTCATCACTTAACCTTAATCCTTCATCAATCCCATTCACATTCACATTCAAATAATAATTTTAAAAGATTGCATATATTAATAACATAAACTTGATAATAATATAATTTAAAGAAATTACCCCCACCTGAAGAGTAGCTGATCAAAAGCTTCTAGATTTCCAAACTATTTACGGCGTAAACTCCGGCGTATTGCCTACAAGCATAAGGGTTCGATTTAAACTCTAATCGAATTACTATCGAATAAATAAAATAATATTTTTAAGGTAAACCCTAATTGGTAATTAATTATAACTTATTTTGTAATTAAATATATCATTTATAATCTATAAAGTTTGATTCGAAATTAATAATTCGGATTAAAAGAGATATGAGTTTAAGGTTATTTATCTTTAATTTAGAAATAATAATTAAATAGTAAAATTAATTTAATTAGCTTAATATTTATAAGTTTATAATTTTTAGTCTCAAAAGCAATCTCGCGAAACCTAGGTTTAACTAATAATTCCAAATAAATCTTTGGTTAAAAATTATAATAAATAATGCAATAATACTTAATTCCCAAAAATCAAGCTTAACTATATTTTCTTAATCAATTGGATAAAATCTAAGGCTTTATTCCCTGATTAATTATATAAATGAATCCAATTTAACATACATTAATTTATATAATCTTTCTTTATCATGTAATTAAAACTCGTCTTATTTATCAAATTTTATTTACCTATGAAATAATAGTTATAAATTCAATATGTTCGAAAATTAAAAACATTATTTTTCTATGAATTCAATAATTATAATAAGAAATTTATAATATCTTCAAATTCTAAGAAAACATCTATAGGGTTGTTTTGCAATATTTAGAAATTCTAAAACGTAAAACATAATATCGTCAAATTTTAGGGAGTGTTATTTAATATCAATAAATTTAGGGGTTCGTTTCTCATTATCCATTAAATCATAAGTGAAAAGGTAATATTCATAAAATTTTGGGGGTCAAACATTAATATACAAACTATAAGGTTAAACATTAATATACATAATTATAGGATTTGCAATTAAGCCCTTTAACTACTCAAATTCTTAAAATAAACCCCTCACCTCCAACCCCCCCTCCCAGCCGCCCCTGCCATTGCTGCCCATCACCACTGCCACCCCTCTCCACTCATACACACATGCATAAACACACACTCACACACACCATAACACACACACACTGCACATACACCACAACACACACACACACTGCACACACCACAACACACACACACTGCACAACAGCCGCCGTCGTTCACGGCGGTGGCCTCCACACACACCACCACGCCGGCGCAACCCCGGCGCCAGCAACTAACAAGGGCAGCAGCGAAGCAACAAACAGCAGAAACGGGTAGCACCGACGCAGTAGGAGCAAGGGAATGAAGAGAGAGAGAGAGAGAGAGCCGTGACAAGATGACAATGGTTCGAAGTTCCGAACCCGTACAAACGACGGGCTCGGCGAGATCTTTCATTTGATCAATTTACCTCGTCGAAAAAAAAACTAGCCGATCGTTGTTGATGGAGGTCGGTCGGTGATGTTAATGGAATGAAGAGAGAGAAAGTTGGAAGAGATTGAGAGAGAAGGGAGAGAAGAGGAAGAGCCGACAGTTTTGATCCTATTTTCCAATCTTTGACTTATTCTTTTCCTTATCCAAGTACTTAGCTTCTAGAAGCAATTAAAATTATCTCTTGCTCATTGAATTATGCTACTAATCACACTTATGTAATATAGCTTATGTTATATATTATTAAGGAAAAAAAATCTAGGTGTTACATATATGATATATGATCAATAAAATGTTTTCATGACAGTTAAATCCACAGATGTTATCATGGCAGTTGAAAACTGCATCCATGATGGCTAAAAACCGTATCCATGACGGTTGACAACCATAATAAAAGTGATATATTTACATGTGATTGAAATGATTTCTTATAGTATTAAATGATTTAATACACATATTTAAAGCTATCTATTTTCTGTTATTTTCATTAAAAGACAAACGTTTTACGAAAATCAGTTCTATGTGATAAAAACATCGTTTGGCAAGTGCATTTAAATCTTTAAAATTGTGTTATAATGAGTTATACTGTTTTGAATTAGGCGCGTGACTATTTATTTTACTAAATGGTTTTATACGTACGCACTTGTGCCACGTTTTATTTATCTTAAAATTATTTGTTTCAAATTATGGAACTCACCAACAACCAAATCTGTTGAGAATAGCCTCAGCAAATTGTTCCCAGTTAATTTCCCTTCTCTTCTCAGCATAACCATGGTACCATAACTCAGCTTTTCCTTCTAGGTGCATGGTAGCATAGAGCACCTTACAATCTTCAGTAATAGTTGTAATAACATGGAAATATCTGTTGCATTTCCTCAACCATACCCTAGGTTCTGTTCCATCAAATTTAGGAAACTCAATTTTCTGAACAGGTGTATATGTATGGTTGCCCCCCTTACCGTTTGGATAGTCAGGACCTCCCATCCCCTGAGTAGAACCAGACCCTGGTATCACACTTCCACCATTACTGCTGTGGCTTCTCGTAGGTGATGGTAAAATACCATCATTGACTTGCTTTCTCTTGCTAAGAGCTTGTAGTTGATTTGAGATTTCTTGCATCTGCAGGACTAGTGCCTTGTAATTGGCATCTACAACTTTTATTGTAGAATTGACTCCTTCTTGAGATACTTGTAAGGAAATCATGGCATTTTGCATCTGACTTTGTGTTTCACTAAGCATCTGTAGTTGATTCTGCATAATAGTTCTATGGCCTTTCTCATCATTGATTAGTGTCTCTAATCTCTGCGTCTCCTTCATCCTGGTACCTTCTGTCATTACTCCCTCAAAGCGGCCAAGGATTGACCGCTCTGATACCAGATGTTATGTCCCACCAAAAACGTAATTGTTTGTAATGAAATAATCAATACATAAAAACTCAACCCAACAACAGATATTATATTGATATAAGATTTTAAGGGAAACTGACTAAAATTTAATGAGGAAAACTAACAATTAATGGAACTAGGAGAGTATCTCTTAAGGAAAACTAGATAAACAGAAACACACTCCATACATGTGAGCTACCTGTAGAAAAAGGAAAGGAATATTAGAGAGAATTTAGGAGGAGGAAGGAGGGAGAGAATATTCAGAGAAGAAGAAGAATTACTTGTTTTCTGGTATGCTTTTCATTCATTTTCCATCATTTTCTTCACACTCTGCACTAACCGTTTTCTCTGTCTTCTGGCACAATTTGCTCACGTCGTGAAGGAGTCTGACACTTGGTCCCCTCATATTGACGTGGAATCCTCGCTCTCCTTCTATAACAGAAATTACCCATTCCATTCGGGTCAATTGTGCTCCAATCAGACCCCAAGGTTGAACCTCTTGATTTATTCTATCCATCCTTGTATAAACGATGTCGTTTGGTATATTGGGAAAAGTGGGTATTTGCATTTTTCTATTTGTGCCCCAATTTTGAATTAACTCGAACCCTCGAATCATAACAGAAGCCCCCGTCACTCTTCCTACTCGCCATCGCCCAACCACAGCCGCTGTTTTCCAACCTATCGTCGCCACCTAGTCTGTCATCACCGAACATGCCTGTCAGATCTAGCAACTCTGCAGCTCCATCGACTTGGATAAATTAGACGACAAGGACAGCCACCGCCGCTGGCCCCGGGCAACCATAGAGATTGAGATCAAGATCTCAATAGCGCCGTCAGATTCGAGCCCGGAGACTCTTGAAAGATAGCTGCAGGCACCTAGCTGGTTCTGAGAGGTATTGGTTTGTTTTCAAGGACAATATCTCAATTTGGGGATTTTGTTAATTTATTAGGTATTTGAATTTATTGATTATTTTACCCATAAAACACTAGTGAAGAGAGTTGTTAAGGGCGTTGTCGGTAATGTTAATAGAATTTTCCATAAACCTTTGCTGCAACTATTTCTCTCATTTACCATTAAATCCTCGGAAAGAGATGCAGGTGGAGGTGGCATCTTTCGAGATCATCATGGTGATTTCCTCCTCGCATTTCAGACTCCCTTTCAGGCATCTTCTAGCTTTGAGGCCGAGATTCAGGCTCTTCTTCATGGTCTTAGGCTGGCTCTTCAGTTCGAGACCCCTCTTCAGTTTGGTCGCCTTGGCCCTTGGCAGGTTCAGCTCTCTCTCATCTAGATTCGAGACCTCCTATCACAGATGCAGACTCAGATCTCCCATATCTTCCGTGAGGGCAATCGCCCTGCTGACTTCCTTACTCTCGCGGGCAGACGTTTCCACGATCTTCAGGTCCTCCATTCGCATACTGCTCCCCGTGTTTTGCTTTCTTAGTGCGTATGGACCAACTTGGGTACCCAAACTTCAGATTCAGATAGTTTGCATTTCCAAACCGGGGATTCTGATTGGCGTTTTCTTTTGTTATTGTCTTTTCTCATTTCCTGTTTTTGGTCTTATGTTCATGACCCTAATATAGTTTGTTTGAATTTGTATACTCTCGTTCTTTTTTATATATAGGCTGGGGATGGTGCCTTAATCCCCCACCCGTGATGGGTGTTTATTTAAAAAAAAAATCCTCGAAAAGAGATTTTTCTTTTCTTCTAGTTAATTTTTTTTGTAACCTGTTTCTAAGATTGTGTTTCCATCTTTGCTATAATAGTATCAAGTTTCTTGTTAGGGGATAAGATTTTGCCAAATATCCTTTCAAGTTCTGATAATATCCGGCACGTAGAACATATATGAATGTTGAATAAATTAGATATTAGATATTTTTTGGAGGAATTTGGTTATATTTATTCTTTGCTCCTTTGAGTTTTTTTTTTTTGATTATTTGTATTCAAAGTTGTTCAAAATGCTATCATCTTCAGGTGCTGTTTAGGGAACTTATGATGCTATAAAATACAAGTAAATTTTTTGTATGCTTGTAGCTTTGAAGAGCTTTAAATTCTGATTTTGTGTGATGGCGTTTAATGGTACTTAGAAATTGGTGTGAATGATGGTTTATGACTAACTTTTGGTTATATGATAAAGTGAGAGCTACCTATAACTAATTCTAATATATGTTGGTATGTTTTGTCTAACTAGCCTATCTTAATATTTTTAGCATATGTTAGTAGGATGGACATATAGACACTACTTTGATAAACATATTGTAGGAACCGCCGAATCGCCGACCCTATACGATTATCCGAATCGGGGTCCATGCAAATATGATTAACGCGCAGCGGAAAACGAATCATACATTTTACACCGAAATTAGTTCTAAGATCAGAACCGTAGATAGAGGAATCGATGAAGCCTCCCTCACGATCTTCTGCTGTATTCCTAGCCTTTATCTCAAACGTTGTGTGGGCAACGAGCTATCGAGACTTTCAGCCGTCTTCTACTAATACGTATCTCAGATTTTTATGTCTGTGTGTCTGTATTTCTGTATATAGAAAACGGCTGACTTGAGGCTTATTTATAGGCTACAACAGAGACCTTGAGGAGGATTAGGAATCGGTCTCCTGATAGGCTTAGGAGTCCTTAATTCGATCTGAATATACTTCTTAAGCCTATCAATAATATCTTAATCCACTAAAAAGATATTATGAACTACCGTCCCTTATCCATATTAGATATGGCTCCTATTTATTATGTGCGCGTTTATCTCCCCACGTTTAAGATATCGAATGTCTATTAATTAAATGAATTACTGACAATTCAATTAATTAATATTTAATTCCAAGAGTAGTACCACTCAACTTTATTATCATGCCGGAATAAATCCACCTGCAGGGTTTACATGATAATCCTTATGAGTTCCTCAAGGGGACATCATCATCCTAAATAATTAGGACACGGTTTTATTATATAATCAACAGCACACCATATAAACAACACCGTATCCCAATTTACCGAGCATATTGATTTAATAAATAAATCTCACCCATTGGTAAATTAAAAAAACATATATCGAGTATACATGCCTGTTATCATACAATGATTAAGAGGACCCACATCCATAATAACAGAGGTCTTATTTTATTTATGTAGTCAGTACAAATAAAACAACCTCAATTGGTCCTGCTCAATACATACAAAATGTACTAGTGTAATTTTATAATCAAGATAGATTAATACCAAATTACACTACAACCATTCCGATAATTTGTCCAAAATTATCTCGGCTGTGAGCTACCATTTATAATCTATAAGGAACTGATAACATGATCTTCTGTGTGGCACCACACACCATATTATCTACAATATAAATTAATTGGACAATTACAATCACATATATAACAAATATATAAAATGTAAACATTTGACCACAAAAGATTCTCATATCATAAATAGATGTTCATACAAAAGCTAGGCTTATAGTATACATCCTAACAATCTCCCACTTATACTAAAAGACTATGCTGTCATATACGCTGCCATGCATCTGATTCCCATCCCATCAACATGCTCATCGAAGGCTTTTGCCGGAAGGGCCTTTGTGAAAGGATCTGCTAGGTTATCGGCAGATGCAATCTTGGCGACAACAACTTCTCATCGCTTTACGATATCTCATATCAGGTGGTACTTGCGCTCAATGTGTTTACTTGCCTTATGGGCTCGTGATTCCTTCGAGTTTGCTACTGCACCACTGTTATCACAATAGATTGTGATAGCTTTGGGCAAACCAGGAATCACTTCTAAGTCCATCAAGAAGTTTCTGAGCCATACAGCTTCTTTGGCTGCCTCAGAGGCCGCCACATATTCAGCTTCCATGGTGGAGTCCGAAACGTATTTCTGCTTCACACTTCTCCACACTATGGCTCCACCTCCCAAGGTAAACACATACCCCGAGGTTGATTTACTGTTGTCCCTGTCTGACTGGAAATCCGAATCCGTGTAACCCACGGGTAATAAATCATTTGCCTGGTAAACTAACATATAATCTCTAGTCCTTTTCAGATACTTTAGAATATGCTTTACGGCAGTCCAATGACCTTGTCCTGGGTTACTTTGATATCTACTAACCATGCCTACGGCAAAGTAGATATCCGGTCTCGTACATAGCATCGCATATATCAAGCTTCCTACAGCCGAAGCATAAGGAACTGATTTCATCTCTTCTATCTCCTTTGGTGTCTTAGGACACATTTCCTTAGATAAAGGCACTCCATGTCTAAAAGGTAGAAAACCTTTCTTGGAGTTTTGCATGCTAAAACGAGCTAGGATAGTGTCAATATATGAAGCTTGAGATAAGCATAACATCCTTTTCTTGCGATCCCTTATAACTTTGATCCCAAGAATATGTCAAGCTTCTCCTAAGTCCTTCATAGCAAACTGCTTGGACAGCCATACCCTTACGTCTGACAACACCTTGACATTGTTTCTAATTAACAAGATGTCATCTACGTATAGTACAAGAAATACCACCACGTTTCCGTCACTCTTTTTATATACACAAGATTCATCCGGACATTGAATAAATCCATAAGACTGGATTACTTCATCAAAACGGATGTTCCAAGATCTCGAAGCTTGTTTCAGTCCATAAATGGACCGATTAAGCTTACACACAAGATGTTGTTTGCCTTTCTCAATGAATCCCTCTGGTTGCTTCATATAGATGTTTTCTTCAAGACTTCCATTAAGGAAAGCTGTCTTGACATCCATCTGCCAAACCTCATAATCCATATGAGCAGCAATAGACAAAAGAATCCGAATAGACTTCAGCATGGCTACCGGCGAAAAGGTTTCCTCATAATCGATCCCTTCTTTTTGAGTATACCCTTTCGCAACAAGCCTTGCTTTAAAGGTCTCTACCTTTCCGTCTGATCCTCTTTTCCTTTTGTAGACCCATTTACATCCAATGGCTCTTATACCATTTGTTGGTTCTACAAGCTCCCAGACTTGATTAGAATCCATAGATTCTATCTCAGAGAGCATTGCCTTTTGCCAAGATATCGCATCTTTATCTTGGAGTGTTTCGTCATAAGTCCAGGGATCTATTTCATGTTGTCCAGGGACCAAGTCTGAAGACTCTCCAAAAACATGAATCTATCAGGTTGTCTAACAACCCTCCCACTACGACGAGGCACTATTGGTATTTGTGTATCATTAGTGACACTCGGTGCAGTCACTTGTGGTATCTCATCTTGTACCGTCGGTACATCCGAATTATCCCCTCTCATTTCCTCAAGAACAATTTTACTCATGGGCTTGTGGTTCATTACATAGTCCTCTTCTAAAAATCGGGCATTCGTGCTAATAATGACATTCTGATCTTTAGGACTATAAAATAAACCACCTTTCGTTCCTCTAGGATAGCCCACAAACAAGTGTACTTCCGTACGAGATTCCAACTTATCAGCATCTCCCTTCAGCACATGTGCTGGACTACCCCAAATCCGAATGTGTTTCAGACTAGGCTTGCGCCCAGTCCATAATTCTGTGGGAGTAGAGGGTACTGACTTAGAAGGTACCAAGTTTAGAATATACGTCGCTGTTTCCAGAGCATACCCCCAGAACGAATTTGGTAATTCTGAATAACTCATCATCGATCTAACCATTTCCATAAGAGTCATATTCCTTCGTTCCGCCACACCATTCTGTTGGGGTGTACCCGGTGCAGACAATTGGGATTGAATCCCAACCTCTGATAAGTAACTCCTAAACTCTCCTAAGAGGTACTCACCACCACGATCAGATCGTAGTGTCTTGATACATTTACCATGACGTTTCTCCACATCAGCCTTATATTCTTTGAACTTGTCAAAGCACTCAGACTTGCGGCGCATCAAGTAAATGTATCCATATCTCGAATAATCATCTGTAAAAGAGACAAAATATTCGAAACCACCTCTTGCCTGAATAGTCATAGGGCCACATAAATCAGAATGAATCAATTCCAACACTTCTTTGGCTCTATACCCCTTTGCCTTAAAAGGCCTTTTGGTCATTTTTCCTTCCAAGCAGGATTCATAGGTTGGATAGTTTTCCACTTCCAAGGAACCCAAAGGTCCATCGGCTATCAACCTTTGAATCCTCCTCAAGTTAATATGACCCAACCTTAGATGCCAAAGATATGTTTGATTCATTTTCGAAGGTTCTTTTCTCTTATTAGATTTAGAAGATGTGCTATTGATTTCCATTTGTTGCATCGTGGGAGTTATAGGATTAAGAATATATAAATTGTCAACCAACGTACCAGAACAGATAATAACTCTATTCTTCTTAACGACAACATTGTTATCAAAAGAAACAGAATATCCATCATTAAAAAGTTTAGAAACTGAAATCAAATTCTTTCTAAAACAAGGTACGCAAAGACAATTTCTCAAAATTAAAGTCTTATTCCTATGAAAAGATAAATAAACATCTCCCACTGCAACGACCGCCACTTTCACAGCGGTGCCCATGTATATGGTAATCTCCCCATCACTTAGTCGTTTGGTTTCCTGGAACCCCTGCAATGAATTGCAGACATGATCAGTGGCTCCCGTATCTACACACCAGGTACCGGTAGATAACACCGCTAAACATGTTTCAACAACTAATGAAAAAGATGTACCTAAATTGTTCTCCTTTTTACGGGGACAATCGGCTTTCCAATGTCCAACCTGCTTGCAATGGAAGCACTTGCCTTTTGGCTTTTTCACACCACCTTGTGGTTTAGCCACTTGAGGTTCGGCCGTCTTCTTTGCTGAAGAATTCTATTTCTTCTTCTTCTTCTTTCCGCATTGCGGTTTAGAAGCAGAAACATTTTCAGCAAGGTAAGCCTGAGAATTTTGACGAAACAGTCCCTCTGCTGATTGGAGTTCTGTCAGAAGTTCCGCCAATGAATACAACCTCTTGTTCATGTTGTAGTTCAAACGGAACTGCTCAAAACTCTTAGGCAGCGTTTGGAGAACGATATCGACCTGGGTTTCCCCATCGATTTCAGCTCCAAGGACCTCCATCTCATTCAGATGAGCCATCATCTTGAGGACATGATCACTCACAGGTGTCCCCTCAGCCATGGTGGCAGTCATCAAGTTTCTCATTGCCTCCTGTCTGGCAGCCCGACTCTGGTGTCCGAAGAGTTCTTTGAGATTATGCATCATATCATAGGCAGTAGGCATGGCCTGATGCTGATGTTGCAGCACATTTGACATGGAAGCCAAAATGTAACACCGCGCCATCTCATCTGCCTTAACCCACTTCCTATAAAGCATTTTCTCCTCTTAAGTAGAGTTTTCATCAGGCATGTCAGGACAGTGCTCAGTGAGTACAAACTTGTACTCTTCAGCAGTCAGGACAATATCCAGGTTTCGTTTCCAATCAATATAATTAGGACCAATAAGTTTGTTTTCTTTAAGTATAACAGCAAGAGGATTGAAATCCATAATGAAAATCCTGAGAATCACATAAATAAACACATAGGTCAAATAATTTGAATTGACAAATCATATTGTTCCCTCAAACAACACAATCTGAATTCACCAACACCTCAATACACCGTGAACTTTGTATGCCACGATAGTGTGGACGTATACTAATTCAAACATTTGTTAGAGGAGGCTTTACCCATTAATTTTATTATCTTGTCAACTTAACTTTATGACAAATAAAATTAATAGTTGGTTATCGCTTTGGCCATACAAATAACAGTAGTGACTCCGATGGGGAGGATACTTATCAAATGCATCTAAGTGTACATTATTACTTGATACGAAGTCCATTATCCAGGATTATGCCTCTTCAGATGGAGAAGATGACACGCTCCTAAACAACTTTCTATAATCATCCATAAAGAAAGTTTGATCTAGTGATCCGCAAATGAACTCATCCGATATGGAGGAAGGCACTTAAAGCCAACGCGCAAATTCAAATGCATCACTTACAAACCAGTAATGGAGGCCATGAGATTTATTAAAACAATTAATCCCTCTCCCACTTAGTTATTTAACATGAGGGATTTTAACACGCATATCATATAAAACACATACAAGCATGCTTGATAAAACACATATAAGGCAATAAATATGAAAAACATAATTTCCAACTATTATGGCCTCGATTTATTGCTGTGTTCTTGAATGTTTACCGTCAAATGGGGCTCTGATACCATTTGTAGGAACCGCCGGATCGCCGACCCTATACGATTATCCGAATCGGGGTCCATGCAAATATGATTAACGCGCAGCGGAAAACGAATCATACCTTTTGCACCGAAATTAGTTCTAAGATCAGAACCGTAGATGGATGAATCGATGAAGCCTGGACCTCATGATCTTCTGTTGTATTCCTCGCCTTTATCTCGAACGTTGTGTGGGCAACGAGCTATCGAGACTTTCAGCCGTCTTCTACTAATACGTATCTCAGATTTTTATGTCTGTGTGTCTGTATTTCTGTATATAGAAAACAGCTGACTTGAGACTTATTTATAGGCTACAACAGGGACCTTGAGGAGGATTAGGAATCGGTCTCCTGATAGGCTTAGGAGTCCTTAATTCGATCTGAATATACTTCTTAAGCCTATCAATAATATCTTAATCCACTAAAAAGATATTATTGAACTACCGTCCCTTATCCATATTAGATATGGCTCCTATTTATTATGTGCGCGTTTATCTCCCCGCGTTTAAGATATCGAATGTCCATTAGTTAAATGAATTACTGACAATTCAATTAATTAATATTTAATTCCAAGAGTAGTACCACTCAACTTTATTATCATGCCGGAATAAATCCACCTGCAAGGTTTACATGATAATCTTTATGAGTTCCTCAAGGGGACATCATCATCCTAAATAATTAGGACACGGTTTCATTATATAATCAACAGCACACCATATAAACAACACTGTATCCCAATTTACCGAGCTTATTGATTTAATAAATAAATCTCACCCATTGGTAAATTAAAGAAACATATATCGAGTATACATGCCCGTTATCATACAATGATTAAGAGGACGCACATCCATAATAACAGAGGTCTTGTTTTATTTATGTAGTCAGTACAAATAAAACATCCTCAATTGGTCCTGCTCAATACATACAAAATGTACTAGTATAATTTTATAATCAAGATAGATTAATACCAAATTACACTACAACCATTCCGATAATTTATCCAAAATTATCTCGGCTGTGAGCTACCATTTATAATTTATAAGGAACTGATAACATGATCTTCTGTGTCGCACCACACAGCATATTATCTACAATATAAATTAATTGGACAATTACAATCACATATATAACAAATATATAAAATGTAAACATTTGACCACAAAAGATTCTCATATCATAAATAGATGTTCATACAAAAGCTAGGCTTATAGTATACATCCTAACACATATAGACACTACATTTTAGCTCATTAGTTAATGCGTTTATTTCATATTGAGCAACAACTTCCATTTAGGAAAATAGGCTTGTGATAACAAATTTCCTAGCTTCAATTTTTTAAGACAAACTTTATACCTAACCTAAAAATAAAGAAAATTTAATCCAAATATAGAATTTGACAGCAACTAACCAAATGTTTTGTTCTGTTTTGAGTATAGTTAAAGCAGGGAAAATTTCATTTTTGGCCCTGTAGGAATGGGCTCAGGCCGATTTTGACCCTGAGGTACGAAAGTGGCCCAAATTTAATCAAAGTTAGCCCTGTCTGTTAGTTCAGTTGACGGAAACCGTCAGACTTCATTTTTAGCGCGAAAACCAGTTTGATTACAATTTTCCCGATTTTTTTCGAAACAACAGCTATTTTACAGCCTTTAAAATAGTTGAAAAAGCATTTGCATACATATCTATATAAATCTAGAGCACAAAAGAAGAAAGATAAAGTTGAAGGAAACGAGATGTCTTCCTCCAGCCATTCATACGTTTCAGCGACGAAACGGTACGACTATGGCAAGTTTGCCAAGGTTCGAGTCTCCAGACAACCTGGTAGTGAAGGATGCCGATTCCAAAATTGCCCAGACTCCTTGATCGGGAAAAGATACAGTTTTTTCGAATGGATTGACGAACCAAGTAAACCCACCATGCCTACAACTAATCTCGAGCATAAGTTTGCTAAACTGAAAGGAGAGTTTTCACAGCTAAAAGGTGAAACAATGCAACTGCAGGCCGAATTGCAAATGAGTTCCATTAAATTGAACAAAATGGAGGAAAGAATTGCAAATCTGGAAAAGAAGAAAAATTTGATATTGTGCATGGTGTTACTCATATATATTTGTAGTGCACAAATGGGTGTTTTCAGTATCTCTGTAATAGCCTAGAAGATGTATGGTTTACTTTTCTGCAATATTATGTAATCAATTCTGAACATGTAATAGCCAATGGGCAAATTTTCATTTATCTAGTAGAAATATTATTATGAAAGAAAAAACACTTACACCACCAAAATACATAAATAACACTTGCACAATATAACATGACTTGCAGATTGGGAACAACACTTTGCTTAAGCATAAACATAGATACTGACTTGCATAATATTAATTACACAATTACAAAAAGATGACTCATAACCCCACCTCATGTGCAAAAAGCCGTAACAGAGAGTGGCTGGAACTTCAATGTTCAGAAACGAAAGCAAAATATCAATGTATGTTCAATACAGAAGCTAAACATCAATATATGTTCAATACAGAAGCTAATTATCCTTAGCTTTGTCCTTAGCCTTATCCTTACTCTTGCTAGTCAACAGATTATCTAAATTTGATGGATTGATGAACTTCATACCTCCTTGCTTAATAACTGGAATAACATCTTTTGAGGATGAAGACCTAGGTAACATCACTCTTGGTGGAACCTGATTGAAATGATTGAAATGAACTATTGGTGGTGGTCCTCTGATATTCACTTTTCCAGGGAGATTAGGTGGTAGAACCTAAGTAACAGGATGTATTAACTTGAAGAATTTTTATGTATTTTACCATGCACAAGTTATATAAACACAGATACTTACCCTAGCACAAGTTTGTTACATGAGGGACTCTGATGCATGGACTATATTAACTGTCTCCACATGTGTGTCCTTCTGCATAAAAGTTACTTATTAATAATCTTGATATTATGTTAAAGAGTAAAAATTGGAAATCTTACATGAACATTCAATTCATCATCTTGAGTGTGTGGTGGTGGGCTAGGATAACCACTTCCTTAAGTTAACTCATCTGATATTGGACACATTGGGCTATGTCCATGTTCATTTACCTAATTGATAGAAACAGAATATTAGTTAAAATATCAATGATTGCTGACAAGGATTTCAAATAAACAAACAAATTTTACTACCTCATTTTGTTGGTTGTTTTGTCCAAGTGACACTCCTTCATCATCAATAGGAAAAGAGGATGCACATTACTTCAAAGGGCATGAAGTTTTGTTGTGTCCTACAGCTTGGCAAATGCTACAATGAACTATTGGTCTTTGTCTTGGAAGTGTCATGACCTTCTTCTTTTTACTTGTTTCTTCTTCAGCATCCTTTCTTCTTGCTTTTGTTGGTCTACCTCTTTTTCTACCAAAGTTTGGAGGAATGGGTGGAATGTAGCCTGTTGTAGTCCATAGGTCTGGTCCATCCATAGGATGCAAAGCTGATTCATACACCTTATTGTATCTCTCCACAGAATAGTAGTCATTAATAAAGTCCTCCGGATCTAGTGCCTGTGCAAGGATAGCACTTAGTACATGTTTGCAAGGAATGCCTTCCAATTCCCACCTTCTACATGAACATGTGTGTGCCTTCAAATTAACATCAAATCTGCCCCCATCACAAACTGATATCTCATAACTCCAATCACTGGACTTAATTGGAATGCAATCTGTGACCGTTTCCCTTCTTCTATAAATGATTTTTCTGATTCTTGGGCACAACTTTTTGCCTTCCCAACAACTTTCTGCCCTATCTCTGTTCTCTTGGAGCCTCCTCATGAGATACTCTCTAATCCACTCCAACATGATAAGAATAGACTTTGCCCTAGCTTCTAAAATTGTACTGTTGAATGACTCAGACATGTTGTTTGTGAGTATATCACATTTAGAGTAAGGTGAGAAGTGAGACCTACTCCATTGTGTTGGTGGTCTCTCTTGCAACCAAGATAAACACCTATCATCTAACTCACCCACACTCTTCATTGCCATATCAAACTCACCCATAGTACTTGCCCTAACAGCCTTCCACAACATAGTCTTGAAAGCAATCCCTCTGAAACCAGCAACCTTCATATTGCCATGCATATGCTTGACACAGAATCTGTTATCTACCCTAGGGAGAACCAGCTCAAATGCAGGGATCAATCCCTTCAGCCTATCAGACATAAAGGTCCACAAGTTTTCCCTGGTAATTTGCAAATCTTCCTTCAACAGCTGTAGAAACGACACCCAATTTTCTTTTGTTTCACTGCCCACCACTGCATAAGCTATAGGGTATATCTGGTTGTTAGGATCCATCCCAACAGCAGTGAGCATTACACCACCATGTGGACCCTTGAGGTGACACCCATCTACCCCTATACAAGGTCTACAATATAGAAAACCCATCTTTTGAGCTTGAAAACAAATATACAGCCTCTTAAACTGATTTCCACTTGAGCCTAATGTCTCCTCAACCCCCATTATGATAGTAGAACCAGGATTTTTTTGCCTTAGTTGAGCTGCATAATCCCAGAGTTGGGCATATTGTGCCTTATTACTGCCCTCAACTACCTCTAAGGCTTTCATCTTTGCCCTAGATGCTTGCTGTTTTGAGATATTACAATTGAACTCTTTCATTGCAGCTATTCTAAAGCTCTTAGTACTCTTATTAGGATCATCCCTCCAAGACTCAAGATAGTACTTAGATAACCATGATGAAGTCATGTTTTTCAAGTGATAACTAGTACCACAAGCATGGTCAGGGTTGTATGTCCTAATCTGCCATGATTCTTTACTCATTACCTTAAGACAGTTGATCTGCCACTCACAGCCCTCCCCCAAACATCTAGCATATATTCTTTTGGCCTCATTTTTAGTAATTTTAACATTTGTTCTTGCCCTAATACCATGAGATTTTACAGCCTCCTTAAACAATTTTTTATCAGTGAACTTCATTCCAATTGCAAATTTAGGTTTATAAGTTTGTGAAGACTTGAAAATAGGACTGGGGTCATGTTTATCTATGTCTGAGCCTAACTCACTGTCAAGTTCTGCCTCGGAGTCTTCTACTTCTGATTCAGAATCTTGCACCATATTCACCTCAACATTTGATTTACCTATGCCTACCCACTCCACTTCTCTATTTATATTATCCTCAAACAAAATATCATCAAAATCATCATCATCATCAACATTAGCAATTTTTTCAGGGTCAAAATCATTATCACTAGAATCAGTCCCTACATCATTCAGATTCTCATTTTGACCAACCCCATACTCTTCAGGATCAACACCATCCAAAGACCAATCACAATAATGATCAATAGTTTTATTCATACCACTACCACCCTCTGCCAGATTTGCAAATTCCACAAGCATATCAGAGACATCAAGACATGTCCACAACAATTTAATAATAAATAATAAAGCCTCCAATGAATGATAAATAATAAACATAGGTCCACAATAAACAATAACCATTCATCGAAATCAACACACGTCCACATAGTATCAACATAGGTCCACAATTAAACAATACCATCTCATTCACGGGCCCACTAAGCATTAAACTACAAACATGAATTTTCAGAACTATGAAAAGCACAAAATCACATATTTTCATGTAAAACCCTAAAAACTCTCAAAGAACAAGAAAACACCCTCCCCCAAACGTAAAAAAATTGAATTGCTAACTAACCGTTCATATTTGTCAAACCATCGATTTCCACAGATGGGGCATTCACCTGCGATTTCCACCTCACCATAGCTCTTCTCAGCGATTTCAGCTTGGGAAATAAGCTTGGAGATTTGGAGAAGAATTGGGGAAGATTTGGGGGATGATTTCGGGATTAGGTTAGCAATTAAACTGATTTGGGAATTAGGATTTGTTGTAATAGGGAAAAGACATTGTGTTCTCGTGACAAATTCAAAGACTTAACGGGCACGTGCCTTACATGTGGTATCTCTGTTAAATTTTGGACGGAAATTTGTGGAGGGTCAAAAAAGAGTGAATTTGAACCAAAATCGGCCCGAGCCCATTCCTATAGGGCTAAAAATGAATTTTTCCCGGTTGAAGCATGTTGTGTTGCTTGTTCTAATTGTTCATATCAAGGAAGGGAAAATACTAAAAGATTGTCTTCATTTTGTGATTTAATTTGCATTTCCATTTCGTTTTCGTTGCTAAATCTAAGGTGTAAATACAGCTAAAGACAATCTTGATCTTTTCTCCTCTCAAATACCTTATTTCCATCCATTGCTATTCTGATGTTCTATAGACATTAGGCAATTGGTATATTCAGATAAACTAGAATATTGATTGTGTAGAATGTGTTATCTCTAAAGAAGCATAGTCATTGAAGTTTGAGAGCACGATGCAAGGCTTTCAATTTCTGTTAGTTTATTCATATGAAGACCCATTTTGAAGCCCTTTTTTTATTTTTTACAACATTCGTGTGAATTGAGATGCACCATCAGATTAGTTGAGTATTTTGCTGATCTGGTGAAGTGGTTAGGCCATGTAACTGAAATTGGCCTTTTCTGTAATGTGATCCAAATCTTAGACATGCAAGTTTATCAATTGAGATTGAGGAACCGATTCAATGTTGTTCTTACTTACTTTGTGTTAGTCCCAAGTGGTCCGAGGTTCAGAGGGGGGGGTGAATGAACCTTGGTCGATTTTTCAGAATCTTTAAAACAACCGTTCTGCACTGCAAGTTACTTGAGCTTGCAGCGATAGATGGTTACTGCTTGCAGCGCTACGATGCAGTGCTGCACGCTGTAACCTGGAGTTTTGTACGCAGCGAAAATAAACTTTTAAACACAAGGCTGTTTTACACAAGAATGCTTCTTTCAAAACGTTTTATGATGAGAGATAGATAGATATGCAGAAAATAAGCGCAGATAAATAAAGCGATAAAAACACTTATGGCTTATAGTGGTTCGAAGGTGGTGTAATCCTTCTACGTCCACTCTACTGCTCCTCGAGCAGGAACTTTGTTAAGCAAGATTGATTTACAGGACTCTCCTAACAATCTATCAACTTTACAAAGCAAACCACCTACTGAAGTCCAGCATACACACAGCAACTGCAAACTTCAAAGGCTAACCCACACAGGGTTCTATACTCCCACACAGGGAAGCTGCCTAACATTTAGACAACTAAACAAACAGTAGGGATCTCTCCTATCAACTGCTTGACACCACTAAAACAACCTAAGCACACAGCAACAAGGTTAAAAGGATAAAAAGGTTTTCTTCAACTTGTGCTTCGAAGTGAGCTTCTGAATCCGTAGGGAAACTTTCAGCTTGAACTTGCTTCACTTCGATAGGTTGAGTGACTGAAACTGATTGTAGGCTTGAATACTTGAATCTTGTAAGCTTTGGATTTTTCGCGTATGAAATTTTTAGATCTCAGTAACAGTAACCAGCTTCAGTGCTCCTCGACCTCTATTTATACTTGTAGGAGAAGATGTCCGTTGAAGGAGACATCCCTCTTTTAAATTTGAAATAGCCTGGCCAAAGTATGGTTCGCATTTAATGCGACTTGACTTTTCCTTTCGGAGCATTTAATGCGGCAGTTGCGGCTCGCAGCTTTCTGCGGCGCGTCAGACCATGTGGCATCTTTTTATTGGCTCCGTGTCTGCTACTTTGATTTTTTCTTGAACGGCTCTATTGTCCCTACTTGGATCTCCGTTCCTCGTACTGCATTTATCCTTCCTGGGATTTGCAGGATACTTCGTCTTGTAGTTGGCGCTGTATTACTTAACTGACTTGTCAGCCTGCGCTGTATCCTTGGTCCTTGTGCAGCTGATGCATTCTTTCAGTACTGCTGTATTTTAGACCTGATTGTAGTATCGTCTGGCAGTGCTGCTGTAACTTCGTTCTAGCAGTGCTCCTGTATCCTTTTCTTGCAGCGATGCTGCACGCTGTTCTTCCTTATTTTGCTGTATCCTGCCTTCATGCAGCGATACTGTATCCTGCCTTCTTGCAGCGATATCTTCCTTTAAAGCTTAGATGCAGCTTTATCCTCTTTTAACCTCCATTTTAAACTTTGACTCAAGACTCAATTCTAGTCTATTTGTTCACTTAAACAATGTGAAAATGGGGTACTCAAAACTTCCTATTACATGATTGGTTTGTCTCATCAAAATCTAAACACTGAAATCCCAACACTTTGTTAATGCTTGTTCTACTGCTGCTCTCACCATTTTTCTTGAGATACCTAAACCTTGTACTCGTTTTTTTTTTGTAAAAATGTATTGTGTCGATGAAATGGCTCGCTCAACTCCAGTAGTATTACATATAATGTCTTGATCCACATTGATTGAAAACAAGTGTTGGTTGAATCATCAGAAGCTCAAACAAGACAAGATTCGTGGGATGGAAAAACATTCTTATGTTACATCTACTTGTGTTTGTGTACCTAGTAAGATGATGCATTGATCAACATGAATGATGGAGCAGCTCCTCACTCTCTTGTAAATTGATCTGCATTATATCAGTTGTATAGTTTAGTTGATGATTCAATAACTAATGTTTCATTTTATTCCTGCTATTTTTTCATATTTGGTAAAGACAGTTAACATTGCTGCTACAAGAGCAAGTGGTCCTTCGAGATGAAGCCATGAGAGATGAGATACAAGCTGGGATGAAGGCTCGGATGGAAGCCACAATGGATTCTCGGGTACAATCGGCTGTCACACTTATGTTAGAGCAGCTACAAAATGTGGGAGTGATTCCACCATTAGATCCCTCGCCCACTTTACAGAATCCGCCTGCAGAAGATGATGATGTCTATTTAGGGGATAAGTAGACATTCATATCTTATTTTAGATAACTAGACTTTGAAACTTAAATTCGACTTACTTATGTATATTTTGACTTTGTGCGTACGTTATTATGCAAGACAACTTATGGTTTATTGATAACATTGGTATATTATGGTTTATTGATAAAATTGTTCGGATGGGTGAGTTTAGTACAGGTTTAAAAAAAATTAAAGTAATAAAAAATAAAATATATTTATTTAAAATTAAAAACTTTAGTGACGGATTTTTTCTGTCATAAATTATTTATGTCAATTTTAGTGACGGAATGTTTCGTCACAAAATTAGTGACGGATAATTTCCGTTACAATTTAGTGACGGTAATTTCTGTCACCAAACATTGTCACGGATATTTTCGTCATTAATTTCATCACTACTCAACCAGAAAGTTAAAATGATGATCGAATCTGGTGATAGAATATTTCATTTTAGTGATGAAAATTCTGTCAGAAATTTAGCGATGAAATAAAATCCATCACTAAAATTTAGTGATAAAGCTCCTTTTGACGGAAATCTTCCGTCACAAATCCGTCACTAATACATGTTAGTGACAGAATTTTTCGTTTTAGTGACGGATTTTAGTTGTTTTTTTCTCCAAGCTTTGTTGAAATTCATAATATTCTATTTAACCTAATTAATATGGTAATTTAATTAATATTTGACCTACAACCTTTAATTATTGAGTTTATTTTGGATTTGGACATTAAATAATTTTTAACATGCTTTTAAATTTGGTAAATTTTAAGATGAATTATAAATCTCAGATCTATTTCATCAAGAGTTTTATGGCATGTTATGTTTCATTAATTAATTCATGTTATATTAGAATTAATGATAAATATAATTATTTGTGTATTTAATAGAAGATCAAAATTAAAACTTACAGCGCAAAACAATTCATCTAATGTCTATAAGAGCAAGTTATGTAAGTGCATAAAACTTTTCACTGTTACATAAAACTGAGGATGAATTGGGAAAAGAACTTAAAGTACATCAAAACTGAATCCATTATGGAAATAGATTTCTTTCCTTGGAGAATTATTAATAATAAAATTTTCTATTGATAGTTCAGAACATTTTTTTGTTTTTGCTGTAAAAAAGTGAAACGACATATTGAAACAAAAGATCTAGTTAATAAAATTAGTCGTAGAGTTCTTATTTCTATTTAATTTTTTTTGTTATAGAAAAAGATAGAACTAAAGTATATTTAGGTTTGTAAAATGCAATTAGTGTTTCAGATTTTCTATCTTATTTTACAAATTAATACAGAGAATTAACAAATTTTAGAGATCGAAAAAAACAATTATCTAATTGAAAATTTTCTCTCTAGAATACTATATGAGATAGACAATTACCATTTATACCTATTAGATAGGAAACACTTTTTATATGTCTGCTGACAAGCTTTTGTCTTCGATTGTCTCACGTATGACATAAACTTGCATATTTGAGATATTATGTTCAAACAAAGTTGTATGATTTTAGGACATAATGAAAAATACCATTGTTTTTTACAATTTGTATCTAAAATTTTGATCAACTTTATTAGTTTTTGTTTATGTAATTAAATTGTGTAATTGTCATAACTAGTTTCATTACATTTCTATATTTATATTTATCATTAATTGTACTTTTAAGTATGGATTAGTTGTATCATTCTTTTCTTTTCTTTTTTTTATTAATATTTGTGAACAATCTCTCTCAACAATAATGGTAGACGTTGGATAAAAGGTCAAGAGTAAGTATATAGTGTTATGAATGGACTTAAATTTGTAGAATTTTTTTTTTCAATTGCAAGTGAAGATGAGATTGATCTGTTTTATGAGTAAATGGGGGACATTTTAACATTTAATTGTGGACTTCAGATTTATTCCATGACTCCATCTAGTTTTGAACTTACACCTGATTATGATTTGTTAGGATGTATACTATAAGTTTAACATTTATATGAACATCTATTTTGATATGAGAATCTTTTATGGTCAAATGTTTGCATTTTATATTTGTTATATATGTTATTGCAATTGTCCAATTAATTATATTGTAGATAACATGGTGTGTGGTGCCACACAGAAGATCATGTTATCAGTTCCTTAGAAATTATAAATAGTAGCTCACAACCAAGTTAATTTTGGACAAATTATCGGAATGGTTGTAGCGTAATTTAGTATTAGTCTATCTTGATTATCAAATTACATTAGTACATTTTGTATGTATTGAGTAGGACCAATTGAGGTTGTTCAATTTATACTGACTATATAATAGAACAAGACCTTTGTTATTATGGATATGCGTCCTCTTAATCATTATATAATAACGGGCACATATACCTGATATATGTTTTTATAATTTACCAATGGGCGAGATTTATTCATTAAATCAATAAGGTCAGTAAATTGGGATACAATGTTGTTTATATGGTATGCTGTTGATTATAGAATGAAACCATGTCCTAATTATTTAGGATGATGAGGTCTCCTTAAGAAGCTCCTAAGGATTATTATGTAAACCCTGCAGGTGGATTTATTCCGGCATGATAATAAAGTTGAGTGGTAATACTCTTGGAATTAGATATTAATTAATTGAATTGTCAGTAATTCATTTAATTAACAAACATTCGATATCTTAAATACGGGGAGATAAATGCGCACATAATAAATAGAAGCCCATATTTAATATGGATTTGGGACGGTAGTTCAATAATAACTCTTTAGTGGATCGAGTTATTATTGATGGGATTAAGAAGTGTGTTCAGGCCGAACTAGGACTCCTAATTCCATCAGGAGACCTAATCTTAATCCTACTCTAGGTCCCTGTTGTAGCCTATAATAAGTCTAAACTCAGCCGCTTCTAAACCCACGAAAATCTCATAAAATGATTTTAGTAGAAGACGACTTGTATTCTCAAAGAATCGTTGCCCACACAACATTCAAGTAAAGATGAGGAATACGACAGAAGATCGAGAGGACCAGGCTCTATCGATAGTTCGGTAATTCTGACCTTAAACTGGTTTGTCTTCACCTATTAAATGTATGATTCGTTTTCAACTATGCATTAATCATATCTTGTGTAGATCCCGAATCAGATAATTACATAGGGTTAGCGATCCAGTGGTTCCAACAATTAGTATCAGAGTCGTGGTTTTCTGACTCTATGCGATTAAATCGGTTAATTTCATTATGATCATGTCTTGTTTCATATGTAATTATGGATTGGATAATAATAGGGTATGCACAGATTAACTCAGTGGTTATAGGAACCCTAAATCCAACTATTATGGTTTGAATGTATGTTTATGTATGAATTAAACCCTCGGACATGTCAATGTTGTTTTGATAATATATGATTGTAATAGTAAAATCACGGCGATTTTTCGTGTTAGGTTTTAATTTTCTGATCGATCTAGTTATCATATGTAAACTCTTTCGTGGAGTATAGGATCGATGGATGTAATAGTATTATAGAGTTAGGGTTGTGAAAGAGACTCCTTGCCGTGAAGGAACATTCTGGTGTCCAGAAGCCGCGACGGAAAGAGAAGCGAGAGGGCAGAAACCCTCACCGAGGAGGTCGAACCCTATTTGACGATAAATATTCGAGAACGCAAGTATATAACGAGGCCATAATAGTTAGAATTATTGTTTTCCATGCTTATTATTGTTATTTATATGTGTTGTTTTGTAAAGCATGCTTTTATGTATTTCATATGATATGCATGTTAAAATCCCTCATGTTAAATAACTAAGTGGGAGAGGGATTAATTTTAATAAATCTTGCAGTCTTCATTACTAGTTTGTAAGTGATGCATTTAAATTTGCGTGTTGGCTTTAAGTACCTTCCTCCATATCGAATAAGTTTATTTACGGATCACTAGATCAAACTTCCTTTATGGATGATTATAGAAAGTTGTTTAGGAGTATGTCATCTTCTCCATCTGAAGGGGCATAATCCTAGATAATGGATTTAGTATCAAGTAATGGTATACACTTAGGTTTATTTGATAGTATCCTCCCCATTGGAGCCACTGCTGTTATTTGTATGGCCAAAGCGGAACCAACTATTAATTTTATTTGTCACAAAGTTAGGTTAACAAGATAATAAAATTAATGGGTAAAACCTCCTCTAACGAATGCTTGAATTAGTATACGTCCACACTATCGTGGCATACGAAGTTCATGGTGTATTGAGGTGTTGGTGAATTTAAATTATATTGTTTGAGAGAACAATATGATTTTTTAATTCAAATGTTTTGACCTATGTATTTATTTACGTGATTCTCCGGTTTTTCATTATGGCTTTCAATCCTCTTGCTGTTATACTTAAAAGAAAAACAAACTTACTGGTCCTAATTATATTGATTGGAAATGAAATCTGGATATTGTCCTAACTGCTGAAGAGTACAAGTTTGTACTCACTGAGCACTGTCCTGACATGTCTGATAAAAACTCTAGTGAAGAGGAGAAAATGTTTTATAGGAAGTGGGTCAAGGCAGATGAGATGGCACGGTGTTACATTTTAGCTTTCATGTCAAATATACTGCAACATCAGCATCAGGTCATACCTACTGCCTATGATATAATGCATAATCTCAAAGAACTCTTCGAACACAAGAGTCGGGCTGCCAGACAGGAGGCTATGAGAAACTTGATAACTACCACTATAGCTGAGGGGACACCTATGGGTGATCATGTCATCAAGATGATGGCTCATCTGAATGAGATAGAGGTCCTTGGAACTGAAATCGATGGGGAAACCCAGGTCGATATCGTACTCCAAACGCTACCTAAGAGTTTTGAGCAATTCCACCTAAACTACAACATGAACAAGAATTCTAACAAAACTCCAATCAGTAGAGGGACTGTTTCGTCAAAATTTTCAAGCTTACATTGCTGAAAATGTTTCTTCTTCTAAGCCGAAAGACGGAAAGAAGAAGAAGAAACAAAATCTTTTAGCAAAGAAAATGGTTAGACCTTAAGTGGCTGGGCCACAAGGTGGCATGAAAAGCCGAAGGGTAAGTGCTTCAATTGCAAGAAGCCTGGACATTGGAAAGTGGATTGTCCCCGTAAAAATGAGAACAATGGAGGTACATCTTTTTCATTAGTTGTTGACACATGTTTAGCGGTGTTATCTACCGGTATCTGGTGTGTAGATACTGGAGCCACTGATCATGTCTACAATTCATTGCAGGGGTTCCAGGAAACCAGACGACTCAGTGATGGAGAGATTACCATATACATGGGCACCACTGCGAAAGTAGCGGCCGTTGCAGTGGGAGACGTTTATTTATCTTTTCATAAGAATAAATCTTTGGTTTTGAGAGATTATCTTTACGTACCTTGTTTTAGAAAAAATTTGATTTCAGTTTCTAAACTTTTTAGGGATGGATATTCTGTTTCTTTTGATGACAAAGTTGTGGTCAAGAAGAATAGAGGTATTATCTATTCTAGTACGTTGGTTGGCAATTTATATACTCTTAATCCAATAACTCCTACGATGCAACAAATGGAAATTAATAACATGTCTTCTAAATCTAATAAAAGAAAAGAACCTTCGAAAATGAATCAAACATATCTTTGGCATCTAAGGTTGGGTCATATTAACTTAAGTAGGATTCAAAGGTTGATAGCGATGGACCTTTGGGTTCTTTGAAAGTGGAAAACTATCTAACCTGCGAGTCTTGCTTGGAAGGAAAAATGACAAAAAGTCCTTTTAAGGCCAAGGGGTATAGAGCCAAAGAAGTCTTAGAATTGGTTCATTCTAATTTGTATGGCCCTATGACTATTCAGGCAATAGGTGGTTTCGAATATTTTGTCTCATTAATAGACGATTATTCGAGATGTGGGTACATTTACTTGATGCGCCGCAAGTTTGAGTGCTTTGATAAGTTCAAAAAATACAAGGCTGATGTGGAGAAACGACATGGTAAATGTATCAAGACACTACGATCTAATCGTGGTGGTGAGTACCTCTTAGGAGAGTTTAGGAGTTACTTATCAGAGGTTGGGATTCAATCCCAATTGTGTACACCGGGTACACCCCAACAGAATAGTGTGGCAGAACGAAGGTATAACGCCCTGCTCCCCTTTTTATTGGAAATAGGTCGTCATCCTTTACTTATTTAGAAATTAATGGAATTATAATTACTTTCTAATATACAGTGGAAGACTTAAAATGAACATACGAGAGCTATATATATATTTTTTTATTTTTAAAATCGTAACACATATACATATATATATCCAAAACTAGATCGTGTCTTACCCACATTTCTAGGTAAAATGTTCATACCAAAAGTCTATCTGAAATTACATGACAAACATATATACATGACAGAATACAAGTCTAAGCCCATAGTCTATCATACTATGCATATTTAACAACTTATTGTTCTCAAAAGGAAACATTATTCTAGTACAATTTTATAGATACAGTGAGAAGTCAGTCAAGTCTGCTACACGTCTACATCATCATCTGCCAAGCCTGAAAATATAAAAAGTAGCATCATGAGACACCTCCGGAGAGGGATCCCAGTGGGATAAATGTACTCTCTAATATATACTGAAGCAATTAAATTAATTAGCACATATTACATGTCCTTCGGGCACGCTCACTCTGGACCATACATAACATAAAGGAATGTGGGAGTTGTTCGCCTACTAAACCTTGCTTTCATAGACCAGACATTTTCACCCTTATGGTCGTCGCCTGATAGTGAAGCAACGGAGCTTCAGCCGTAGATTTTCATACATAACTATTTAATTTAATTATCAACACATAGTAAAGTGTAGAAATTACCCACTTGTACGTTGATAGTGCAAGGATTGCTTTTGGATTCACCGATCGTCTCGACTGCGCTTGACACACTTAACTGATTAGCCTCTTATGTCATATAACATAATCTTTTGTATTTTATATTAGGTTTCTTTAATCTAAAGCATAATCATACTTATAACTTAGTTGTTAAGCATTTCAATTAGCAATTTCAAAACTAAAATGACATATAAAGATGTAATATTTTTAACAATTCATATATAATTCCTAAAATCACAAAATTATTCATATAATCACATAGCTTCTTTTAGTATAACATACTGAAATTTCATAAATTTAACAGCTTGTACAAGGAATTAAAAATCACACATTTAACTAGTTTTTCACTTCAATTCTAGCTCCAAAACAGTCTGATTTTGAAAAATTAATCAGACCCTATATAATTCATTAAATCCTTCGAAATTTCTACAGACTATATATAACTTATAGAAGTATGACACATAAAAATATCAACTGAAAATAAGATTCACATAATTAGTTATGAATTTTCTAATTTGGCAACAAACAGGACATAGTATATGTTGAAAATAGACTTTCTTGTAAAAATTATCATAAATCGTACAAGGTTCTAAAAATTATATGGTAAATTTCTAAATCTCTATAAGAACGTATAATACAACATAGTAATATATGGCTTATATATACGTTTGCAATAATTAGTTATGAATTTTAGAACAAGACATGACCTACACAGAAAACCGACTATGTTGTAAAATTTGGCATAAATCGTACATAACTCAAAAATTTACATACTAAAATTTTGAACATACCTAAGAACTGTTTCTAAATCATAAGAAAAGATCATACATAAAATCGAAGGGTACAGTTCAATAAAAAAATTTGATTCGGATCCAAAACGAGATAAAAACTGTCTCTGAACAGCTTATCTTAGAAAAATCATAGAAAATCGAGTTTAACTCCAAATCTTCTGAAATATTACATACATGTTCTAAACTTCATATACTAGACTATGTTAAAAGATTTTAGCCTAAATCGATTCCTATATCACTCATAACATTTACAAACAGAGAAGCAGAGCATAAATGGAATTATAGCATAGCAACCTATTTTTGTTTCATTCAAGAAATTCATAAACAATTTAATCTCAGCCCTAATTCCAAAAAACATCTTTGGACTTCATAATATATGCTAAAAGTCATGAAATATCATAACTCATAGAAGAAATTAGAAATTTTAAGCCAAAATACCTTCAAATCAAGAGAGAAGAAGGGTGTTCTTCCCTTTTTGGAAAATGTATTCTTGCTCTTCTATTTGCAACCTTCCTTTTATATTTTTTTTCTTTATATGATTCATCAAAGTATATTATATATATATAAGGATTAGCACATGAAATAGGAGATGACTTTTAGGTATTAGGATGTGTAGAAGGTTTCATTCTATAGACTAATAATGCATGTATACAAGTTGTAAAAATATCTTTATTTCCCTTTTTCTTTTCATTTTTTTCTTCTTTTTTGGTGTCTTATATTATTAAAGAGACTAATAATAACAGTATAAAGTATAAATTATATAAGTGTAAAAATTAAATAGTATAAATCTAAGTATTAAAATTTACACACGTAATAAGTGTCGTGGTTATTTTACTATTCACTATAATGCATGCTCGTTCAAGTAAAATGATTTGATTCATAAAAACACATAAAGATCATAAGTAAAATTTCATAAAAGAAAGCATTCGAAAGTGGTAACGAATAAAATTAGCATATGAACATAATATCATATATTTCTTTTAAAATTAACTCACATCTTATCGTTTACTTCCGTTCATATGTGTAGAGTGAGTGGAGATCGAGGTCAGTTTCTTCCATAAGTTATCCTGCAAAATCTTTAAAATCTTGAAAGAGATATTAGATCATAAAGATTTTAAAATCATCGATCATAATATGATTTGTAAATCATAACATTAAAGAATATAAGAACTTGCACTTAAATCATTTATACTTGAATGATAAAAGAAATTTTTATAAAATATGCAATGCAGGGTTTTCGTGAAAACGGGGTGTTACAGAAGGAATATGACTCTTATGGAAATGGTTAGATCAATGATCAGTTATTCAGAATTACCAAATTTGCTTTGGAGGTATGCTTTGGAAATAGCGGCATATATTTTGAACTTGGTACCTTCTAAATCAGTACCCTCTACTCTCATAGAATTATGGACTGGGTACTAGCCAAGTTTGAAACACATTCGGATTTGGGATAGTCCAGCACATGTGCTGAAGGGAGATGCTGATAAATTGGAATCTCATACGGAAATTCACTTATTTGTGGGCTATCCTAGAGGAATGAAAGGCAGTTTATTTTATAGTCCTAAAGATCAAAAGGTCATCGTTAGCACAAATGCTCGATTTTAAAAAAAGGATTATGTAATGAACCACAAGCCCGTAAGTAAAATTGTTCTTGAGGAAATGAGAAGGGATAATTTTTCTGTACCAATGGTACAAGATGAGATACCACAAGTGACTGCACCTCGTGTTACAAATGATACAAAATTACCGATAGTACCTTGTCGCAGTGGGAGGATTGTTAGACAACCTGATAGATTCATGTTTTTGGGAGGGTTTTTGGACTTGGTCCCCGGTGAACATGAAATAGATCCTTGAACTTATGACGAAGCACTTCAAGATAAAGATGCGATATCTTGGCAAAAGACAATGCTTTCTGAGATAGAATCTATGGATTCTAATCAAATCTGGGATCTTGTAGAACCACCAAATGGTGTAAAAGCCATTGGATGTAAATGGGTCTACAAAAGAAAAAGAGGATCAGACGGAAAGGTAGAAACCTTTAAAGCAAGGTTTGTTGTAAAAGGGTATACTCAGAAAGAAAAGATCGATTATGAGGAAACCTTTTCACCAGTAGCCATGCTTAAGTCTATCCGGATTCTTTTATCTATTGCTGCTCATAAGGATTATGAGGTTTGGCAGATGGATGTCAAGACAGTTTTCCTTAATAGAAGTCTTGAAGAAAACATCTATATGAAGCAACCTGAGGGATTTATTGTAAAGGGTAAAGAGCATCTCGTGTGTAAGCTCAATCGATCCATTTATGGACTGAAATAAGCATCGAGATCTTGGAACATCTATTTTAATGAAGGAATCCAGTCTTATGGATTTATTCAATACCCGGATGAATCTTGTGTATATAAGAAGAATGACGGAAATGTAGTGGTATTTCTTGTACTATATGTAGATGACATCTAGTTAATTGGAAACAATGTGTTGGTCCCAAGTGGTGTCCGAGGTTCAGAGGGGGGGGTGAATGAACCTTGGTCGATTTTCAGAATCTTTTAAAGCAACCGTTCTGCACTGCAAGTTACTTGAGCTTGCAGCGATAGATGGTTACTGCTTGCAGCGCTACGATGCAGTGCTGCACGCTGTAACCTGGAGTTTTGTACGCAGCGGAAATTAACTTTAAAACACAAGGCTGTTTTACTCAAGAATGCTTCTTTCAAAACGTTTTATGATGAGAGACAGATAATAATACAGAAGATAAACGCACAGATAAATAAAGCAATTAAACACTTATGGCTTATAGTGGTTCGAAGGTGGTGTAATCCTTCTACGTCCACTCTACTGCTCCTCGAGCAGGAACTTTGTTAAGCAAGATTGATTTACAGGACTCTCCTAACAATCTATCAACTTTACAAAGAAACCACCTACTGAAGTCCAGCGTACACACAGCAACTGCAAACTTCAAAGGCTAACCCACACAGGGTTCTACACTCCCACACAGGGAAGCTGCCTAACTCTAGACAACTAAAACAAACAGCAAGGATCTCTCCTATCAACTGCTTGACACCACTAAAACAACCTAAGCACACAGTAACAAGGTTAAAAGGATAAAAGGTTTTTCTTCAACTTGTGCTTCGAAGTGAGTTTCTGAATCCGTAGGGAAACTTTCAGCTTGAACTTGCTTCACTTCGGTAGGTTGAGTGACTGAAACTGATTGTAGTTGGCGCTGTATTACTTAACTGACTTGTAAGACTGCGTTGTATCCTAGGTCCTTGTGCAGCTGATGCTTTCTTTCAGTGCTGCTGTAATTTAGACCTGGTTGCAGTATCTTCTGGCAGTGCTACTGTAACTTCTTTCTAGCAGTACTCCTGTATCCTTTTCTTGCAGCGTTGCTGTACGCCGTTCTTTCTTGCTTTGCTGTATAGAAGTTTAGCCTTATTTATAAATTGTTGTTCCTTCCTTCTTCCAGCTATGATGTATCCTGCCTTCCTGCAGCGATACTGTATCCTGCCTTCTTGCAACGATATCTTCCCTTAAAGCTTAGATGCAGCTTTATCCTCGTTTAACCTCCATTTTCAATACTTGACACAAGACTCAATTCTAGTCTATTTATCCACTTAAACATTGTGAAAAATGGGGTACTCAAAACTTCTTATTACATATTTGATTTGTCTCATCAAAATCTAAACATTGAAATCCCAACAATTTCCCCCTTTTTGATGATAACAAAACCTTTACATTATTTCGTTCATGAAGAAGTTTCATTTTACATTAACTCATATGATTTATCCAGATTACATGCTTGCACAGCTTTGAACAATTAAATTTAATCCTGGACTCATCAGAGATGCATCATGCTATTCCTTTTATCATAAGCAACAGGAAAACATAAACAGCATGCATGAGTTCATAAGAGTTGAACTTAGATAAAAACAGAAGGAAAAATTTCTTCATTAGCAGAGAGAAATTTTTACAACGTAGCAAAAATACAACATGGATCACAAGAGGGTATATGAATACAGCTTAGTAAAACAAAGACCTTTTGCTTGTTGGTTCGTCTGATCTTCTTCCTGCAAACCTTTCAAGGTCTTCTCTTCCTCTTGATCCTTTCCACCAGTCTCTGATGGACTCTTGGTAGGACTTTTCCAGCTTGTGTCTGATTACGGGAACTTGAATCCATCTCAGCCAGAAGTCCTCGCAGTATGGTACAATCAGCCCATTCTTCACTTGGTCGATGTAGAATTGTTGAATTTCAAGACTTCCTTCCAGAACGAGCTGCTCATATTTCCTCAATGCAGTCTTGCAAGTATGATACCTACTGAATTTGCCTTTTCTGCATAGTTCTCTGAAGTGTCTGAGGTACTCTGATCGTTTGAAAATAGTGATCGCCTCAAATGTTGGATTCCGATCAAAAGACAGTCTGACTTCTTTGAAGATGTCAAATCTCCAAGCCATGTTCTCTCCTTCAGGCCTTTGATCCATCAACACGGACACTTCAGCAGAGATATTTTCAGTGTCCAGGCGAGGAATTTCTTGAGGAGGAAATTGGTAGAAGTTATTTGGAAAAAAATTTCTATCACCAATTACTCCGAGTCTTTGAATCCAGGCATTAGGATCTGTAGCTTCTTCGTTCTGGCACCTTTGATTCTCAAACTCGTCCCCGCTCATCCTCTTCCTTGAGCCTTACTGCTGGCTATCATCCCTTCTCTTATGATGATAGTTGGGAGGTGCTGCATCCTTGCTTGCAGCTCTACTGTGTGCAGAATCTGCAACCGATCTTCTTCCAGCAGCTGCACCGGCTCCACCAACTCCATCATCATCTCTTCTCCATCTCTTCGGAGAGGGGATATCAGTAGCAACAAATGATCCAGACCTTCTTCTCCTCCTGTTGAGATGTTGCTGGTCATCATCATCTTCTTCTTCAACTTCAGCAGCCCCTTTGCTCCTGTATCTATCATCAGCTGTTTCAATTCCTTCCTCCTTTTTGGCATCATCAAAAGCTGGGGGCTGGGCAGGGGCAGCTGGGACCACCCTTGAACGAGGGCGTCGGGTCGGCTCGGGGGCGGGCTCTGGAGCTTCTACATGCTGAGGGAAAGCTCGAACCATGATGTCTCTCAATTCTCCCACTATCAGCTCCAGATTCCCCAAGCGGTCGTCCACACTTCTGGTTCTCTGAGATTGATCATACACACGATCCAGAAGTGTTTCCAGGACTTTGGAGTGAGAGTTGAGTCTGGTTGAAGCATTTTCAGCATGCTGCTTGCATTGCCTGATCTCCTGACGCGTCAAAGCAGCATCGACCTTCAACTCCCTTTCCAGCCTGACCCGATCGTAGTACAGCCTATTTGAATGCTCAGCGAGATTTGACTTGATCATATCAGACAGTACTTCGAGGTCCTTCTTGAAACCTGTCATGGTTTCAGCATGGAATTGGGCAGTGACCATGAGACTGTTGTGCATGATAGACTCATACTCCTAGAGAGCATGCAGCAGGTATCTAACAGCGGTCTCGACTCTGTTGATAGATTCATCAGGAGTCAGCCCTGAATCCCTTCTTGTCGAGGCAGCAGCGGATGCAGCAAATGGAATAACATCTTGACATACTGGCGCTGCATCCTGCCTCGGAACTTCAGTAGCAACCTCATCCTCATGGTTGCTGGTTTGAGAGCTTGTCGAGCTTGAGGATGGGTGCTCTTCTTCTTCTTCTTCTCCTTCTTCCTCATCTGCCTCCTCTTCGCCGGATGAGACTTGAACAGGATCTACTCCGCCAGTTTTTGGCCCATGAACAGCTATGTTGCGTGCCTTCATCATCCTTGCGAAGTCGGCATGAGACATATTAGCATCCACAGTAACCTTTGCTGCTGTAACCTTGGAAAGTTCTTGAGAGCGAGCAGCACCTGCAGCATCAACCTCCTCTCAAGGTGTCTCTAGCTGCACTGGGGTTACCTCAGCTTCAGCTTCAATATCCTCAGTGGGTACTGTCTGAACAGCCTCCCCACCTGAGGTCTTCTCACCCTCAGGGAGTGTTGTCAGAACAACATCCTCCACAGAGGTCTTCTCAACGGACCCCGTCTCCTCGGCCGGTCCTGTAACCTCGACAGCCTCTGCTGCAAGAATGGGTTCTTGCAGCTCTGCTTGGTTTCCTGCAGCGTCCACAGCTTTCAGCACTGTATGCTCCATTGCTGCAAGGATCTCAGCTTCCACCCTGCTTGTCTCTGCAGCTCCTTCTTCTTGTTGAAGGGTGGTTGCCGGCTGCACTGCTGTTGCGTCCAGTGCAGGGAGTACCGCCTCTGCAACTTCCTCCGTAGATGCTTCATCGGCAATTTCAGAGATGTCTGTCATGACATCCCTGATTATGGCAGTTGGTTCCCCCTCAGAATCTGCATGAGCAGCATCTTCATCTTTATGAGCTGGGGAATCGCCATAATCCAGTAGTTGGGCTTCCTCCTCTTCCAAGCGATCCAGCGAGACAATGTTGGAGAGGCCCTCAACTACTTGCTCATATGCAGGGGAGTTCATCTGATGTGAGCTTGAACTTTCTTCTCCCCGCATCCTCCTTGGAGTGTGCTGCATCCTGGTTTCCTTCAGGCTTTGTTGCAGCGCTAGATGCAGCATAGCTTCTTCAGCTTGCTTCACTCCCAAGGTGTCGATTTGCTCTTGAGCAAAGGCGACGTCATCGCCCCTTCTTACAGCCTCCGCAGCCGGGGTAAGGAAGACCTGCGCATCTTCCACTGCTGCTCTCATCGGCAGCTCTGCAGAGTTGGATTCTGCAAGAGCTTTGCCCTTTCCCTTGTCCTGTGCTCCCTGTGCAGCACTGCATCCATCAAGTTCTTGAACTCTTGCTGCATAGTCAGGTTGTAGGAGTGCCAGAATGTCTTCTGATTTGGCCCACTCCAGGACAGCTTGCTCGACTGTCAGGAAATCCTTTCATTTCAACAGGATTTCCCCCTTGGATAGTCTCATCTATCTCCAGAGAGAGTACTCTGCAGCCATATTTCTAACCGCTGGAAAGATAGGATCGAGCACTGAAGCTTCTGTTTGTAGATGAGCTTCTTCTTCAGTTGGCTCGACCCGGTGCTGATATAGCTCTTGAGGCCGATGTGACTCATCCCCAAGGTCAACTACAACCATATTAGGTGTAGAGAATTGGGAATCAAAAGAGTCACATTTACCCCTGGGCTGATGTGACACATCCCCAACAGCAGCAGCAGCCCTCTTATTGCGTGGAGCCCTTCTCACCAAGGGTGCGTCATCATTTGGGGAAGAGGATTCAAGTTCAGGTACAGCCTTCCCTGAACTCCTCTTGATAACAGGAAGAGGACTCGAGGCATCCTCTTCTTCGGCTTCCTCCCCGCTGCCTGCAGCTTCATCTTGCAGAGCAAGAGTTGCATTCTTTTTATTTTTTGTTTTCTTCCTCGCAACTCCTGCTCCTACAGCCTTCGGCTGGGTCTTGTCATTCTTCTTCACCCCGAGATATTTTCCGATGTGAATGGGGGCAGGTGCTGCAAGTTGAAAGCCAAGCTTGCAGAGCAGAGAGCAGATGGTGATACCGTAGCTCCAACGCTCCGTTATCTTCTCTGCTTCCTCCCACAGCCTCTTCATGATGAACCTCGCCCAGTTCACCTTTTCTCCGGCCATGATCGCAGACATGATCCGGAACCGGAGATCTGTGCATTTGTCATTACTCCCGGTCCTTCCTTCGATGGAGTATGCACAGATGTCGTGGAGAAGTTCAAACTCCGGTTTGAAGAGCTTCTTTGGGGCGCTTCTCTTGATTTCAGCCTCTGCATCCCTTGCTCGAAAGAGATCCCACATCTCTTAAGCCGATGCCTCCCCATATGTTGTCAACTGACTAGGGGTAAGACCTGCAGCGGAGATGCTGAAGGTGGTGGAGATGTCCCTAATGGTCAGCGACCGTTCTTCTCCATCTGCATCCATCCGGAACAGGATGCAGTTTCTGTCCTCCGCCTGCCTAGCGTAGGCGTAGAATCTCTGTACTGACTCCATCGAGAAGCTAGCGTACACGGTGGTCAACAACCCTAGGACTTGGGTCTGTTGAAGAGCATCAAAAATCCTTTTGATCAGGGCATTATCATACAGCCCTGACTCAAGGATGTGTTCCTGGTTGATCATCCTTCCATCAAGAACGATGGTTCTTCTGGCAGCCATTGATGATATTTTTGTGAGAGAGAAAGAGAAAGAACAAGGGTTTGCACTTAGAGAATTTTCTGTGATGAAGGCGTTTCTCTCTCTGAAGATGGTGAAAAATGAATTCAAATGGCACGTTTTGGTCTTTATGGTGGTTCTCAAGAGACGTGCATAGATCGACGGTTGAGATAAATCAGGAAGTTGATCTAGTGGCTCAGGAAAAAGTGGAGATGTCTAATCGACACTAATAATTACCTGGCGCGTGGGTTCTGTCAGCGCCCTTTCCACTTCCTGACACCCGTAGTCATTCATTTAATGCTGAAAGACATGCCCTTTGCCGCCTAAATAAATGCCTTTTTAAGATTACAGCGATCCAAGTACGAGGTTACAGAGCAACCAATAATCTTTTGAAATAAATGCTGTAACCTGGTGCTGCTTGAATTCTCGATCACTGCTGTACTGTAAGAATGAAGCTTGCAATTGAGGTCTGCTTCCTGCAGAACCATGAGACAAGTCTATTTCCCAGAAATTGACATGTCCCACTTGTACTCTTTCTATCAATCTTGCAGCCTGCATAATCTGAGTCGGAGTAGCTTTTAAGCTTGAATCCTCCTTCCTTAGGATACCATAGGCCGACTTCCTGAGTTCCTTTCAAATACTTAATCACCCTTTTTACTGCTAACAGGTGTGATTCCTTTGGTGCTGCTTGGAACCTTGCACAGACTCCTACTGCAAACATAATATCTAGCCTGCTTGCTGTGAGATACAGCAATGATCCAATGAGGCGTCTGTACTTGGTAATGTCTACATCTTTACCGTCTTCATCTTTGTCAAGACTTATGGATGTGGACATGGGAACGGACGTTGCTACTCCATTCTCCATGCCAAATTTCTTGATAAGCTCCTTCGTATACTTGACTTGGTTGATGAAGGTTCCTGTAGGTAGCTGTTTTACTTGCAGTCCGAGGAAGAAGCTTAATTCTCCCATCATACTCATCTCGAACTTTGACTGCATCAGGTTGGAGAATTTCTCACATAGCTCTTTGTTTGTGGATTCGAAGATAATATCATCCACATATATTTGTACTAACAGTACACTTTCTCCGTCCTGTATCCTAAACAGCGTTTTGTCGATTGTTCCTTTCTGAAAGCCATTTTCCAGAAGATAGAGAGATAAGGTGTCATACCAAGCTCTTGGTGCTTGCTTCAGTCCATATAGGGCCTTTTGTAACCGAAACACCTTCTCTTCTGCTTGATCCTCGAAACCAGGAGGTTGTTCAACATAAACTTTCTCTGTAAGGAGACCATTCAAGAATGTGCTTTTAACATCCATTTGATAGACGTTGAAATTCATATGTGCTGCATAGGCTAGGAAAATTCTTATCGCTTCTAGTCTTGCCACGGGTGCAAAAGTCTCATCAAAATCAATTCCTTCTTCCTGACAGTATCCTTTAGCAACTAATCTTGCTTTGTTTTTTACAACGACTCTTGATTCATCTAGCTTGTTCTTGAATACCCACTTTGTTCCAATAACACCTTGATGGGTTGGTCTTGCAACTGTTTGCCATACTTGATTTCTTTCAAATCCGTTCAGTTATTCTTGCATGGCCTGCACCCAGTTGCTATCTCGCAGTGCCTCTTCAACATTCTTAGGCTCTGATTGTGATATGAAGCATGCAAACATTGCTTCATGTAGTATTGATCTCCTTATCCTTACACCGATGGATGGATCTCCTATAATGAGATCTCTTGGATGATTCCTTAGCCATGTCCTATCTGGCTCAAAGACATGTGTTGGTGTAGCTTGTTCATTTTGTTGCTGTAATGCAGGAGGTTCTGCTGCTGTAAGAATGTCTGCTGCATCCAAGGTTGCAGCTTCTTCTTCTTTATCTTCTTCTGTAGGCAGAACTCCTTCTATGTATGGTACAGCATTCTCTTTTCTAGGAGCGGTCTCTTCAGGTGGTTCTTCCAACTTCTTTATGTCACAATATGGTTCATCAAACACCACATGTATAGATTCTTCTACCACCAGGGTTCTCTTATTAAACACTCTGAAAGCTCTACTTACAGCAGAGTATCCTAGAAATACTCCTTCGTCTGATTTAGCATCGAAAGTTTTTAGATGTTCCTTTCCATTGTTGAGAATGTAACACCTGCATCCAAAGATATGCAGATAAGAGATATTTGGTGTATGACCATTCCATATTTCATAAGGCGTCTTGTCAAGATACTTGATGATTAGACATCTGTTCTGCGTATAGCATGCAGTGTTGGTTGTTTCAACCCAAAATCTCTTGGGTATTTCTGCTTCTGCTATCATTGTTCTTGCTGCTTCCTTGAGGGTTCTATTCCTTTTTTCAGCAACCCCGTTTTGTTGCGGTGTTCTTGCAGCAGAGTATTCATGACGAATACCATTATCAAAACAGAATTTCTCTATAAACTTATTTGTGAACTCGGTTCCTCTGTCTGATCTTATCTTCACTATACTCAAGCTCTTTTCATTCTGAATTTTCTTCATGAGACCAGGTAACTTTTCTTGAGTTTCCGACTTCTTTGCTAGAAAGATCGTCCATGTATATCTGGAGTAGTCATCTACTACTACTAGGGAGTACTTCTTCCCACTCAAGCTTACTGGTTCTACTGGTCCAAAAAGGTTCATGTGTAGAAGATCTAGAATCCTGTGAGATGATTTCTGAATCTTATCCTTGAATGAGCTCTTAACTTGCTTTCCTTTTTGACAAGCTCCACAGACATTCTCCTTCTTGTAAGCTACATCTCGTAATCCTCTCACGAGGTCTTTTCTTGCTAGCTTGTTGATAGTTTTGAAGTTCAAGTGACTTAATCGCTTGTGCCATAGCCAGCTCAGCTCTGGTGGACTTTCACAATAAAGCATGTTGATTGAGTGGAGGAATTCCAATCTGCTAGGTAGATATTTCCTCTTCGTGTTCCTGTAAGCTTTACTTCATTTATGGTGCTGTCTTTGATTAAGCACTTGTTAAGGTTGAATTCCACTGTGTATCCTTTGTCACAAAATTGACTGATGCTTAGAAGATTGTATCTAAGCCCCTTTACATAGGATACATCCTTGATCTTTATGTTCCCCTTGACTAGGCATCCGCTTCCTTTTGTGCTTCCTTTGGAATCATCTCCAAATATGACCTTAGGTCCTTTGCATTCTTGGAAGTCTTTCAACGTTTCTTTACTGCCTGTCATGTGCCTTGAGCAGCCACTGTCGATATACCATACATCTCTGCTGCATCCTGGCACTGTAACCTGTAACAATTTCAAATAGATTTAGGTACCCATATCTGTACGGGTCCTTTGGGGTTAGTTACTTTGGGAACCCAAACTTCTCGAATTGCTCAACATCAAATTGAACACATTCATAATGGAAGTTATGTTGATTGGTTTGCCAAATATGTAAGTTATAAAGTTGAAAAATAGTAAGATTAAATTTTCAATGTATGTTTGAAATCTTATAAATAAGGTTTGGAATAGGTTGAGAGATTGGAAATTTCTGAGGAACATCTAATATCATAGAGACTGGAAGTTACTCACTCATCAGCCAAACTTTGTTGGATTGAAATATGAATTTGTTTTTATACAAGACTTTGGATTTCAACCAATGACTTAGAGAGTATAAGGAAGACTCAAAATAGTAGGGTGAGTGTCATGGCCACAACATCAAGTTTTTCAAGTACAATGGACCAAATCCTATCTTAAGCGAGCTAGAATATTATGGAGTTTTGAAAAATATCATTAAGTTAGATTATAGTGGTGGTCGTAGGGTTGTATTGTTTGAATGTGATTGTGTATCTAAAGGAAAACGATTGAAACAAGATGATGATGAGTTTTGCATTGGCTAATTTTTTAAATGTAAAACGTCATAATGAGCCATTCATTCTAGTATTGCAAGCTGAACAAGTGTTTTACGTTCAAGATCCAATTAAGCTAAATTGGCATATAGTTGTTTCTACTACTACAAGAGCACATTATAACATGAAATTCATTGCTGATGTTGAAACGTTCTTGCAAAACAACATTTGCAACCTTCCAACTAATATTGAAAGTAATCATCAATTTAGTTGGATTCGTGAAGATATTGAACAAATCGACATCGATATGTGAAAACATTTTTGTTCTCCTTAGTTTGGCATTGGGTATTGTTGGAACTGTCAGATCGCCGATCCTATACGATTATCTGATTCGGAGTCCATGCAAATATGATTAACGCGCAGTGGATAAACAAATCATACATTTTGCACCGATATTAGTTTTAAGGTCAGAACTGTAGATCGAGGAATCGATGGAGCCTGGACCTTACGATCTTCTGCTGTATTCCTCGTCTATTTCTCGAACGTTGTGTGGGCAACGAACTATCGAGACTTTCAGTCGCCTTCTACTAAATCGTATCTCAAATTTTATGTATTTAGAAACGGCTGACTTGAGGCTTATTAATAGGCTACAACAGAGACCTTGAGGAGGATTAGGAATCGGTCTCCTCATAGGCTTAGGAGTCCTAAATTCAATCTGAATATACTTCTTAAGCCTATCAATAATATCTCAATCCACTAAAAAGATATTATTGAACTACCGTTCCTTATCCATATCAAATATAGGCTCATATTTATTATGTGTGCGTTTATCTCCCCGCGTTTAAGATATCGAATGTCCATTAAAGAAATGAATTACTGACAATTCTATTAATTAAAATTTAATTCCAAGAGTAGTACCACTCAACTTTATTATCATGCCGGAATAAATCCACCTACAGGGTTTACATGATAATCCTTATGAGCTCCTCAAGGGGACATCATCATCCTAAATAATTAGGACACGGTTTCATTATATAATCAACAGCACACCATATAAACAACATTGTATCCCAATTTACCGAGCTTATTGATTTATTAAATAAATCTCACCCATTGGTAAATTAAAGAAACATATATCGAGTATACATGCCCATTATCATACAATGATTAAGAGGACGCACATCCATAATAACAGAGGTCTTGTTCTATTTATGTAGTCAGTACAAATAAAATAACCTCAATTGGTCCTACTCAATACATACAAAATGTATTAGTGTAATTTTATAATCAAGATAGATTAATACCAAATTACACTACAACTATTCCGATAATTTGTCCAAAATTATCTCGGTTGTGAGCTACCATTTATAATCTATAAGGAGCTGATAACATGATCTTCTGTGTGGCACCACACACCATGTTATCTACAATATAAATTAATTGGACAATTGCAATAACATATATAACAAATATATAAAATGCAAACATTTGACAATAAAAGATTCTCATATCATAAATAGATGTTTATACAAAAACTAGGTTTATAGTATACATCCTAACAGGTATGTGTTACTGTGTTTTGAAATTTACAATATTTTTATGTTATTTTATCATTTATTTTCTTAATTTGAATCTTACTTCATTTACTTGTTTGCAATATGAAACTATTATTTAAGTGTTCCAGCTACGATCAAATAATAGTATATATTATCCTTTTGATGCAGGTGAAAATGCTTACCATTTTAAATTCACCTTTCATATAATTTTCAGCATAGAAAAGATAGATCTTCTACTATATCTAAAGGCATCTCTCTCAAAAGGCAACAAAATAAGAAGATGGAAGAGGATGAAATAAGAAAAAACAATTAAGGAAAAGAAAACAGCCCACCGACTCACTCTAAACATACAAGCTCACCCATTCAAGCAAAAAAAGAAAGAAATATCACCTGCAAGATAAATGTATGAAGCTTATTTGATGGAATTTACTTGAGTATGTATAGCAATGTTCTGATTGCAGTCTTTTGCTATTTATTTAGGCTTCTAAGACAGTAAACAAAACACTTGAGATCTCATCAAATTCATCCCAACATGTTCCTGTTGGTAAAGGAAAAACAAAACAAGTCGCTTCAACCACCAATGCAAAGAAAGAATTTGAAAACTCTCAAATCAATCTCAAGTTGTGGCCATTAATAAGGAAAAGAAAAACAAGATGCTATAAATACTAACTTGATATACACTACATTCATTGATCATATATCAGTCATAACTTAGTACTTCACTATGATGTTATATGATTGTATAACATCTGATGGACAACAAATCAACAAAGATACTGAAGATATTCTAAATTGATTTGGTCTTTCTTATTTCTAATTGTATATCTTCTCGTTTTTATTATTGCATGTCCTCCCAAAATACTGTTGTAATTTGTACTCTTTATATACCAAATAAATACATAATCACCACAAGGTGAATATTATGAAATCCTACATGGTATCAGCCAAATACTGATCCTCCTCCTTTTTTTTTCCCTCATCTTCTCTTTCATCATCAACTATGGTTGCCCAAGCCGATATCCTTTTCTTCTCCACTCTAATTCACATGATCACCATCAAACTTTCTTCCACAAACTACCTATTATGGCGTAACCAAGTATCATCAATTCTCATTTTCCAGAATCTGCTTGGTCATGTGGATAGCTCCTCCTCTATGCCACCATGCACTATCTTGGATGATACTAATTCTCAAATCACAAACCGGCTTTCATTGCATGGACATTGCTCGACCAGAGGCTTCATAGCCTTCTCCTCTCTTCACTAACTGAGGAATCCATGGTTGCGTTATCGGTTGCACTTCATCCCGCAAGGTATGGATAACACTTGAGAGCCCTTTTAGCCATCGATTGAAGGCTCGTTTGCATCTCAAAGATGATCTCCAACTCATAAAAAAGGGTTCACGATTTGTGTTGGAGTATGGATGCCAATTCAAAGCCCTTTGTGACTTACTTGCTGCTATTGGTTATTCGGTAGATGAAATTGATAAATCTCCTTGGTTTCTAAAGGGACTCAGCCCTTCCTTTTTCCAGCTTTTCCTCTGCTCATATGGCTCTTACCCCCGTACTGATTCTTCCAGAATTGCTGTCCCAAGCTGAAAGTTTTTTTCCTTTTTCAGGAATCTCTCGAGTCCTCTGGTACTACCATAGCATTTGCTACACATCGAAATACTCCCTATACTCAACAGCATTCATCGTTGTAGAAACAGTCTTCTTATCAGCCTCTTTCTTAGTCTGTTTCTCATAGATAAAGGATGTTCTGGACCTAAACGAATCCCTAGTTGTCAAATATGTCGTCAAGAAGGCCACTATGCCACTTATTATGATGTCAGGTACACACGTTCAGACACTGCTGCAAGTGATGACTTACCTCAGGCCTTTCGGGAAAGTTGTGTTATCTCACCCGTCTCGACCTCAGATTGGTATGTGGATACGGGAGCTTCAGCTCACATGACCTCTGCTCCTTCAACTCTAGATGCTTATGATCCCTACACAGGCCAGGATCATGTCGTTGTTGGTAACGGTCACTCTATCCCTATATCTCATACTGAAGACCCTTTCTTGTCTAATGACCTTAAATTATTAGACGTCTTGGTTGTCCCACATCTAACCAAGAACCTATTGTCCATCAGTAAACTAATGTCTGATTTTCTAGTAAATATTCTGTTCACTAATGATGCCTTCACCATTCAGAACCGCAGCACCAAGGAAACTCTGGCAAGAGGCAAGTGTGACAATGGCCTATACATTCTAGACAAATGATATTCCACTATGGCAACAACATTGTTTTAACAGTGTCTACATGCTTCTTTTGATTTATGGCACTCCCGCTTGGGACATGTTGCATTTGACACTATTTCTCTATTAAATAAGATGGGACATTTGAAACTTACCTCCTTATTACCAACTCCTACATTATGTGCTTCTTGCAGATCTGCCAAAAGCACTCGTTTGCCATTTAAAATTAATGAAAAAAAGTGTTTCTCATGTTATGGATTTCGCTCATTGCAATTTATGGGGACCTACCCCTATTTGCCCTACTGTTGGATTTCAATATTATGTCATCTTTGTTGATGATTTTTTGCGCTTTACTTGGTTATATCCTTTGCATAGAAAAGACGAATTCTTTGATATATTATTGAAATTTTCTGTCTTGACGGCGAACCAATTCGCATGCTCCATTAAATGGTTTCAAAGTGATGGTATGACTGAGTTTACAAACAGAAAAGTGCAAGATTTCTTTTCCTCTCGCGGCATAGTTCATACGATTTAATGCCCTTACACCCCTTCCCAAAATGACCGAGCTGAGCGAAAACATCAACACATAGCAGAAACAGGTCTTGCTATGATGTTTCACGTTTAGTCTCCTGCAACTCTTTAGGTTGATGCATTTGCAGTAGTTATGTTTACAATCAACAGGCTTCCATCCCGTATTTTGTCAGGCTTATCGCCATTTCAAATGCTATATAATTACGCGCCATCATATGAGAATTTCCTCCCCTTTGGTTACATAGTATATCTGTGCCTACATGATTACGTCATAAATAAATTCTCTCCGCGTAACACTCTGTGCATTTTCACTGGTTACAACAATAGCTACAAGGGATTTCATTGTCTTGATATGCAAACAAATTGCACTTATGTTACAAGGCATGCTCAGTTTGACGAGTCTTTCTTTCCCTTTTCCGGGTGTGCTTCGATGCAGAATCAGAAAAATCTGGATTTTTTCAACTTTATGGACTCTTCTTCTCATAATACTCTACTCATGCCATTGCAAAATTTATCTCCAGCTCCCATTCTTGCACCAACTAGCAGCACTCCCTACTCACTGTACCCTGCTGACAATTTACCATTATCGAAAATTGCTCAACAAACTCCACTTGTGCTTCAACAGCTTACGCCTGAGCCTCTAGCATCTCCTTTGCAAGTTATCCATCAAATGTCACAGCCTACCCCACCACCAACTCCTGTATCATCGCAACACTCCATGATCACTCGATCAAAATCTGGAATTTTTAAACCAAGGTATTTCGTTGATATTGCTAACCTCTCGTCCTTCATGGCCACTACAGAATCGAAGGGGTTCAAGTCAGCCTCCAAATATCCCCATTAGGTTGCAGCGATAGACGATAAGATTAAGGCTCTTCGTGAAAATGGTACGTGGGACCATGTTCGATGCCCATTAGGAGCAAATATGGTTAGTTCAAAATGGAGTTTCCGTACGAAGATTTTGTTTGATTGTTCTATTAATCGCCACAAAAGATTGGTGGTTGAGGGTTACACTCAGCTATCGGGGTTTGATTACTCCCACACATTCAGTTCGGTCATTAAAGATTCGACCATTTGAACTATTCTTGCTCTAGCGGTCATGAAAAATTGGCATTTACATCAATTAAACGTCAAAAATGTCTTTTTGAATAGCATCCTTACTAAACAGATCTACATGTCTCAACCACCAGCCTATACTGATTCCTATTTTCTAAATTACGTATGATGGCTAAAAAAGACATTGTACAGTCTCAAGCAAGCTCCTCTAGCATGGTTTCAGCGGTTTAGCTCACTTCTCACATCAATCGGGTTTTCTTGTAGTCAATCAGACACTTCCATCTTTGTCTTTAAGCAAGGGACTTCACTTATGTTGGATCAAATGAATAATATAGAGAGATAAAACACGCAGCGGAATAAAAATAGAGAGGGGGAGTAGTGGAGAGGAGAGGGAACACTTCTGCAAATATAATTTTCTCACTCAATCAACATTTTTATAAACTCACTCTAAACTCTCATGAATACATACGATTAGCTTTTTTTTCTTTATCTTTTTCTTACTAAAATCAAATGAGCAACCACCTCTATTTATAGAGGTTTGTAAGAGGTGTAATACAATTCAAACTGAAACTCTAAGAAGAGGAATACAAATTGAACTGAAACTCTAAGAAGAGGAATACATATTGAACTGAAACTTTAAGAAGAGGAATACAAATTGAACTGCAACTCTAAGAGGAGAAATACAAATTGAACTATCAGCACAATTCGAATTAAGCTTAAATTCCAACACGCCCCCTTAAGCTTGATTCTCGCATACCGAGTTTACTTCTCAACTTCTCGAATACTTCTCTACTTCTCGAATACTTCTCTCTTGAAGGGCTTCACCTCACACGAAGGTTACTTCTCTCAACTTCTCGAACACTATTAACTTGTGAATGCTGCAACATACTCAGCTTCACAAGTTGATAGTGTAACTATCCTTTTTTTTCGATTGCCAGGTGAATGCTGTTTCACCTAAAATACAAAGCCACTTGTACTCTTTCGATCATCAGGATCTCCGGCCCAATCACTGTCATTATACCCAACTAGCTTCATATCTCCTTTTGCTGGATAGAACATACCCAAACTGGATGTTCTTTTGATATAACGAAGTATCATCTTTGCTACTTTAAAGTGATACTCATTTGGATTCTCCATATAACGGCTAATAAGTCCCATTGCAAACAAAATATCATTTCTTGTGCATGTTAAGTATTTTAAACTTCCAACCAAACTTTTGAATAAAGTTGGATCAACCGGATCTCCTTCAATGTGTTTAGACAACTTCTCTCCAATATTGATTGGAGTGCTAATTTCCTTGCAACTCTCCATTTTAAATATTTTCAGCACATCTTTTGCATAATCTTCGTGTGAGATGAAGATATCATCATCTCGTTGCTTTACTTCAATGCCAAGATAGTAAGACATCAACCCGATGTCTGTCATCTCGAACTCCTTGGTCATCTTTCTTTTGAATTCATCGAACAATTTCACATTGTTCCCTGTAAATATCAGGTCATCAACATACAAGCACACGATCAACATATCACCTTTATCATTCTTCACATACAATGCATGCTCATGTGGACATTTTTGAAATCCCTTCTTAAAGAAATAGTGATCAATGCGACTATTCCACGCCCTTTGTGCTTGCTTTAGCCCATAAAGTGTTTTCTTTAATTTCAACACTTTATTCTCTTGACCACGAACCATATAGCCTTCAGGTTGGTTGATGTACACCTCTTCTTCAAGCACTCCATTTAGAAATGCTGATTTCACATCCATTTGATAGATTTTCCATTTATGTTGAGCTGCTAAAGAGATTAGTAGCCTTATAGTCTCCAAACGGGCTACTGGGGCAAACACTTCATCATAATCAATTCCAACCTTTTGCTTGTAACCTTTAACAAGAAGTCTCGCCTTGTATCGTTCCACCTCTTCTTTGGAATTTTTCTTCCCCTTTAAACCCATTTAACTCCAATAGATTTATGTTTTGTTGGTAAGGAAGTGAGTTCCCAAGTATCATTCTTCTTAATAGCCTCTATCTCCTCATCCATGGCATTTCTCCATGTTTCACTCTTCGATGCCTCCTCAAAGTTGATAGGCTCCGTATCAGCAAACAAACGAAATAAGTTTGTATTTTGATTGAGCTGATCATAAATTTCATGCAATGTTCTTATTTTTTGAGATCCTTCACTATTTGAACTTTCACCTTCTAGAGAAGACGCAGGGGATGGAGGTGGAGTTACTTCATTTTCAGGCTCACCTTCAACTTCATGACTTTGATCCATAAAAGGATAGAATGTGTAATGCTCCTTTTCTTGAGCATTCCAATCCCATGAGCTTTTCTGATCGAACACAACATTTCGACTGATTTTTCTCTTCTTCTCCACAGGATCATATAACTTGTATCCTTTTGAAGCTTGATCACAGCCAACAAATATATATGTTTGGCTTTTCTCATCAAGTTTTCTCCTTTGCTAATCAGGAACATGCATATGAGTAATACTCTCAAAAACCTTCAAATGTGCTATGCTCGGCTTGAATCCACTCCAAGCCTCTTGTGGTGTTATCTCAAAAACACTCCTTGTCAAACTTCTGTTTTGTAAATAGACAGTACAATCAACAGCTTCTGCCCAAAATTCCTTTGGTAATTGCTTGGACTTCAACATACACCGAACCATATTCATAATGGATCAATTTTTTCACTCCGCAATGCCGTTTTGTTAGGGTGAGTAAGCAACAGTAAGGGGTTTACGAATACCATGCTCATCACAAAACTCATTGAATTTGGTTGATGTAAATTCACCTCCACGATCTGATCTCATCGCCTTAATTTGATAGCCACTCTGTTTCTCAACAAGAGCTTTAAACTTCTTGAACATAGGGAATGCTTCTGATTTCTGCTTCAAAAAAGATACCCACGTTTTCCGACTATAATTATCAATAAATGTTAGAAAATATCGATTACCTCCAATCGAAGTAGGTTCAATGGGGCCGCATATATCCGTGTGTATCAGCTCCAATGGTTGTTTTGCTCTTGACAACGATTCTTTTGGAAAACTTAATCGAGATTGTTTTCCGGCAAGACATCCTTGACAAACTTGATTAGGGTGATCAATCAATGAAAGTCCTTTCACCATCTTCTTTGAAGCCATCATTTTCAATCCACCAAAATTTATGTGTCCTAGCCTCAAATGCCATAACCAGGATTGATCTTTATAACATATGCTCAAGCATCTCGCTATATCATTATGAATATTCAGTATGAACATTCGATTGCTCATCATTGGAACAAAAGCTATTAATTTTCCTTCAACATTCTTCAAGTAAAGATTACGGCCCTTCATATGAATGTCGTATCCTTTCTCCAATAGCTGGCCAGTACTCAAAATGTTTGTCTTCATCCCAGGCATATAATACACATTTTCGATGAATTGGTGTGCTCCACTCTTCAATTTGATGAGTATTCTCCATTTGCCTTTGATGCTGATTTTTGACATATCCCCAAACGAGATATTTCCCGTCACTAATTCATTTATTTCCACAAACATGTGTTAGTTCCCGCACATGTGGTTGCTGGCACCGGAATCTAAGTATCATGTGATATCTTTATCCTTTGTTGATACCTTACACGCCATTAGAGATAGTTCCGCAACCTCTTTCTCCGTTTCTTCACCATAATGAGTATTTTCATCATTAGACTCATTTTGACACTCCCAAGCAAAGTGTCCATATCGATGACAATTATAACACTCGATATCCCTCTTATCTTGGCATCGATTGTATCCACCTCTTCCACGACCTCGTGTAGGTCGATTCTCTTGCTTAGTCTCATCATTATTGTTATAGACTTGTCCTTCACGACCTCTGCCACGACCACAGCTGTGTCCTCGCCAAGACCTCTTCCTCTTGCTCGAAATCAAGCACCATCAATTTTTTATTGGTCGGCATATATTTTTGCTTGAAGGGCTTGTTCAACTTCAGGCCCTTTGTTTCGTCTTTTGATCTTCTCTTCATGGATTTGCAACTTTCCCAATAACTCAGTCACTTTAAGAGTCTCAATGTCATTAGACTCTTCAATTGCCACGACAATATAATCAAACTTTGAATTAAGAGATCGAAGTATCTTTTTAACTACTCGATGCTCTTCCATTTTTTCACCATTTCTCTCAAGTTAGTTAACAACCAAAACTACCTTTGAGATGTAGTTCGATATTTCTTCAGACTCTTTCATTTTTAACGACTCAAATTCTCCTCGAAGTGATTGAAGTCGTACCTTTTTAACTTTGTCAATGCCTTTGAAAGCATCACTAAGAATATCCCATGCTTGCTTTGCATTTGTAGCTTGAGAAATCTTCTCAAAGTTGTTGTCGTCTACACCGAGTTGAATGATGGAGAGAGCTCTTTGATCTCTTACCTTGGCTTCTCTTGCCATCTTCTTTTGTGCTTGATTCAAAGCAGCCAAATTCTCCGTCTCTTCATATGCTTCTTCAATGGCATCCCAAACATCTTGTCCACCAAGAAAGGTCTTCATTTGAATGCTCCAGCGATCATAGTTCTCTTTTGCAAACTTTGCAAATGGGAAAGCTCCACTTGTAGTTGACATTGTATCTCTCTCCAACGTGGCTCTGATACCACTTTGTTGGATCGAATGAATAATATAGAGAGATAAAACACGCAGCGGAATAAAAACAGAGACGAGGAGTAGTGGAGAAGAGAGGGAACACTTCTGTAAATATAATTTTCTCACTCAATCAACACTTTTATAAACTCACTCTAAACTCTCATGAATACATACGATTAGCTTTTTTTTCTTTCTCTTTTTCTTACTAAAATCAAATGAGCAACCACCTCTATTTATAGAAGTTTGTAAGAGGTGGAATACAATTCGAACTGAAACTCTAGGAGGAATACAAATTGAACTGAAACTCTAAGAGGATGAATACAAATTGAATTGAAACTCTAAGAGGATGAATACAAATTGAACTGTCAGCACAATTCGAATTAAGCTTAAATTCCAACAACTTATCTATCTTTTGGTGTACGTTGATGATATAATCATCACAAGAAATAAGCCGAAATAACTGCAAAATATCATTCGCCGAATGCATCGTGAGTTTGTCATCCGTGACCTGGGTAAACTAAATTATTTTTTTAGTTAGAGGTCACATACACATCGGATGGACTATTCTTAAATCAAGCGAAATACATTGCTGACATTCTTAAGCATGCTGACTTGTTCGATTCTAAGCCCATTGCAACATCTCTTGCAGCTGGAGAGACTCTCAATCCAATTGGGCAGTCCTTCTCGGATCCTACTCTCTATCGTTCACTGGTAGGCATCTTGCAATATCTCACAATTACAAGGCCAGATCTTGCTTTTGCTGTAAACTTGGTAAGTCAGTTTTTGCAAGCACCATCAATTGATCACTTCATTGCCGTCAAACGGATACTGTGTTATGTAAATGTCGAGGACAAAAATTCATAAAGAAGGGAAGGATGTAACACCCTTAAATAAATAAAATAATAATAATAAAATGAGAGATTTTTTTTTATTTGTACATGATATGCTTAATCACCATCTCTTCTCTCTTTTCCTTGGAATATGCCACCTCGTCCCATATGTAATGTTTCTCTTATTTTTCATTTTTTTGATAAAAGATAAGATGGGAAGAAAAAATAAGGATATACAAGAAAGAAAACTCCTTCTCTTTCATATTTTCTTCCCCCATTTTCTCCTAACCGCCGACCACCTTTCATCGATCAGACGTCGGCGAACCACCTTCTTCTCTAGTGAGATTTTTCATTTATCTATAGTAATCGATGAGTCGGTCACAAATCGGGGCTCGAAATTCAAATCAGCCGCCGCCTCCACCACATATGGCTATGGGAAAGGGACAGTCGTCGTATCCCTCTCTCCATTTTTCTTCTACCATCGTTGTTGTGAGCGTTGTGAAGCCGTATGAGGTTTGCATAGACGAGTCGAACGAGTAGGGTTATCGGAGTTGGGTCGTGTCGGTGTGTTGGGCTGTGAGCCGCCACGGTGAGCGGTAGCATGTGTATATATCCATATTTTTATATATACGTGTGAGTATATATCTATGTGCATATATATCATGTGTGTATATCGTGGCGCCGTTGTGAGTAGTAGTGCCAAGTTGGATGTGTGTGGCCTGCGTGGGTTGCACCGGCAGCTAGGGCTAGTCTTACGGGGCAGCAGCGCTGCAGTGTGTGTGTGTGAGTGTTGTTGTGTGTTGGGTGTGTGTGGTCTCCGGCAACTTAGAGTCACCAGCAGCAGTAGGCGGCGGTAGTGGGAGAGGCAACGACAGCTAGGGTTAGGGTTTAGGGGGGTTTATTTTCTGAATTTGATTAAATGTAAGGACCTATATGCAAATACTAGATTTTGTTGAAATTAATGTTTAGTCCCTAAGTCTTGTTAATTTACAGGTTGCCCCTTAACTTTATGAAAATTGAGTTTTGACCCCAACAATTATGGATTTTGCACCACTCATCCTGACTTTATGGAGTATGCATTTAGACCCTTAAATTTTGAACAATGATAATTGAACCCTAGAACTTGTTAAAATTATATAACACATCCCAAAATTTGCTAATATTATACATTTCACCCTAGAGTTGCTGGTTTTTGTACATTGACACCTTAACTTTTTAAGATATGTTTTATAACCCTTAATGTTTGAAGAAATGACAGAAACACTCCTAGAACTTATTAAAATTGCAGATTTACCCCAAAATTGATTGGATTTACGAAACGAACCCCTATAATTTACTAGCATTATGATTGAAACCCAAAGTTAAGATAAAATGATGAATTAGACCCATACAAGTGTATTATGTTGCAGTTTAAAACTAGAAAAGTTATAATAATAAAAGAATGTACGACCTAATCGGTTACCTCAAGTTTAGGGTATAACACCCTAAACTCGTGACTTGTTAACCCCATGACCCAAAGTTTAAATCGAACTATCCACGCATATATTTTAGATGTATCTCTACGATAAAGAGCCTCAACTGAAAGAATTTACTTTAATCTATTAGCGGTTCGATTAAGTCCTAAAACGAGCACTTGTATCTTGTAGGAAACACAAAAAGAGAATTGAGTTAAGCTCGTATAAGAAATAGAAGCTTTACAAGCAACGATCTTGAAAGGTATTACGATATCTATATTTTTTCGAGGTATTTAAAATATGAAATATTATATTGAATGAAATGAGGCATGTAACTATTTATTATAGGAGGATGCCGCCCCCTCGGGACTACCAGTAGCTTCGGTTGTTGAATCTCGTGCAAGTTAGGTTGTGGCTACAAGCGGAACGTAGGCGCTTTAGGTGTGCGAATAAGGTGCTATGAGTTAGGATGTTATGATATGATAAATGAGATGACCGAATGTTTATTTTATACAAGACGAATGTGAAAATGCGTGAAAATTTTGAGTTTCACGAGGTTTGATTTATTATTTTATGATTGTTGTGAAATAAATGAATCTATGAGTTGGATAATTATTGTGGGTTGAAGTTGTGAGTTTTATCAAGTGGCATTTTGGTGAAAAGAAAATGGAACTCTATTTTTGGGTTATATTTATGTTGGTCACAAGATGCTTTCTGCACAGAATTATATGGTGTTTTGTGCACGTGGTGCTCTATGCACGAAATTATATGGTATTGTGTACACGAAATTCATGTCGGGATATAACCCGAGGTGTTGTGTGCACTAAATATATTAGAAATGAACTAGGTGAGTGTGAAGTGTTAGAAATAAAATAGGTGATCACAAAAGGGGATGCATGGAAAAGAGTTGTAAAGAATCATATTATCATGTATAATTTCTGCTTAGTGAGATTTATCTCACCTAATTTATAAGTGTTTTTGGTTTTACTTTCTTAATGCAGATCGACCCCACTAAGTGTTTCACACACTCACCCCTTTTATGTTAAATTATTTTCAGTTTAAAGAGTTTAAGACGTACTGCGCGAGTGGTGGATGCTAGTAGTCGATAATCAAAGGTTGTAGAAGATTTTTATTTAAAATGTTATATTTCATGAATTATGAAAATGTATATTTTATAATAAATTTAGATGTTAATTATCTTTATTATTTTTGAAAGAGTGAATTTTACAAATAACATCTTAATCAAGATTTACCTTCAAAAGAAACGGGAGACCTTTCAATTTACACATGTTCTTTAACCCGTAATCAATCAATGTAGTTTATTTCCTTTAGGCCATCAGATTACTTGAATCACATTGTCCTTTTTTCTATGTCTATTACAGTAACTTTGTTGGTTCAACTTCATTACAAGAAACAAACAAATGGTACAAAATATAATGTAGAATCAAGAAAGAGTGCTTGGTAGATTGATAAGATAAAAATACATAAGATTCTGAATTATGTCCAACTATATGAAAATCTATTGAAAACAATAACATGGACAATCTAAAAAGTCATGAAAATCTAATGAAAATTAGAACATTAACAATCTAATATTCACTTAAGCAATACATCACAATTTAGAAAACCACCAATGCAAACCAAAAACACTTTTTTCTATAATTCATCTTCAAGGTTGTTTACATGTCTTAATAAACCAGGTAATGATAATTCGAGCTCTTTCACACAAAGGCGGATCAATCCAAACAAAAAAGTTTCATCTTATATTTTTTTAAATTCCAATTGAAACGGTTAAAAACCAGAATCATGTCAAACTTAATCAATCTAACAATTAATATACAACTATATTTGCCTAATTTTCTAGAGAAAAATACCAAACAAACCATAAACTCTAAAATGTATAAAATTAAAATGTGCAAGAAAAATGCAGAAAAAGACACCCCCAAAGTTAGAATGTAGTAGTTTCAGTACTTGTTTTAGTCCACTCTCCCTCTATTTATAGATGTGGGAATATGCTTGTTAAAAGAGGCATAGTCTCTCTTTTGAATTTGAATCTCTTTCATATATGCACGACTTGCATTAAATGATCTCTACTCTTACATTAAATTTTTCGTGTCTTGCATTGCAAATCATTAAATGCAGTTGTACCAAGTTGCAGCTTTTCTTTAGGTTGTCAGGCCACGTGTCTATTGTAGGTTGGCTTTGAACTCTGCAACTTACATATTGTCTCTACTGGCTCTATTTTGACACGTTGAGAGGGTTGATCCTTGTATAAGTCTTGATCTTCCTCGTACTGCATCTTGGGTCCACTCTGCTTGTTGTAATAAGTGTATTTCTGAAACTTGCAGCATGCAGGTTTTGTCCTTCTACAACCTAAGTTACTTCTCGTTGTAACTTAACTTACAGCGTTGTTGTATTATACTTCTTCTTGTAGTTGTGCTATATTTTATGTTTCTTTCAGTTGTGCTATTTTGATCCATTCTTGCAGAGTCTCCTACTCTTCTATTACTTGCAACACGACTGCTTACTTGAAGTTCTCTATTCTTCCAACTAAAACTAATTACTCAAATTTAGTTTAAGTTTTATTTAAACACTGTGAAAAATTGGATACTCTAACTTCATATTACAAAATTGTTTTGTCTCATCAAAATCTAAATATTGATATTTTAACAAAAGGTTTTTTGTGTAATCAATCATTCATGTATATATATATATAATGATGCAACATTTTTTTCCGTTCCTTTAAGCATGCATAACTTATATATATGTTTTTAAATATGATGTTTTTTTAATATATTTAAAAAGGCAACAAATATAAAGTATGTAAATAGTTAATATATTAAAAATAAACATTGAAAACATACAATTTTGCTCTGAATATTCAAATTAATTACATTAATTTTGAACTTATATAATAGATCGAAACTGAAATATCAAATCATTCAACATACGGATGGAATACTTGCCATTTTTTTTATTTAAGTTGATTTTTTTTAATTTATGAAATATGAAGGATTAATTCATTAATACTATATTTCTTATAATATTTATCAACAAATATAGCAGCTAGCAGAGAAATAATAATTATAATAATATGCTTAGTAGCCATATGAATGGCGTAAAATTTCTACATTTGAAGTGAAGAAAGGCAAAGTAGTGGAGGCATTAATGTGTTGGACCAAAGTTGACAGCTCAACTGAGAAAGACACTCAAATAATGCAATTCTGTGTCCCTTTTTAATTAATTGCTTATGTTAGCGTCGCGTTCCATATTTATATCTAACTTCTATTTTTCTATCGTTACGTATTAATAACGAATGCTCAACATCTCTGAGATGGCAAAACCGACAGCTATTGATCACCATATATGTGTTAAATTAAGAATTAGATAAGTTTTTTGTAATTTAAGTGAAAGAATTGTGAGTTATGGGGTATTTTTTATTTGGATGATAATGTAAACTACATATCCAATGGGGAATTGTCTAGTGGGGATGGAGATAATAAATGAACATGGAAATGGGAATATAAAATTATACATTAATACTACATTATTTTGGTGTGATTATAACATTTGGGTATTACGAGTTAGCTAGACTAAAAAATAGCCATAACCTCGCAAATTTGTTTGTCCAAATTTAATAGAAAATGACAACTCAAGAAATGTCTAATAATGATTTGGAAAATCCATATTCTACACAAATATGTATGATGATATTTTTACTATAAAATTTGTTAATTTATTATTATAAAAACACCAAGTAAATGTTTGAGGCAACTCAACACACATTTCTAATACTTTTGTTGTAAAAAATTTACCACATCATAGCATATCATCCAACCCCCAATCAGTCCTTGATATTCTCAATGACTCAAGTTATATATGAAAATATTCTAAGGAAAATGGAACTTACATTGGATAGAAATTACCTAAATTTTCATATTATACATCTATGTATTTAATTTTTACTCTTGCGTTTATTACGAATGTCAAATATTGGGGAAACTATGGAACAAGTGTATCGAATAATGATAAGGGTTGATAATATTTTATCATCCGTGATTTTATATTTTTTTGTATAAATTTTGAAATATTACATTTTACTGTATGAATTTTAAATTTATTATATTTTTAAGATATCCTAAATCAACGATTATGATTTGTCTAATGATAATAATAATGATTTTTGATGTGTTAAGTTTATCTGTGGCGTGTGTCAATATATATCCACATGATTGTGTGAAGAAGAGAACAAATAATAGAAGTCACGTCACGGGTGGTTACAAAAATCATCACAAGATAGCATAGAGAAAAGCAAGAAAAGAAACTCTAAATATATTCTGATCATATCCCACGTTAAATAAGACATGTGAACTGTTTTCGAATCTATAACAGTTCAACAAATTCCAAGAGGACTCGTAAAATAAAATTAATAGGGATAGAGATAATTTTCCACAAAATTTCGCTAAAATGTAAAAGTTTAAGAAATCTATGTGACTTTTGCTATAATCTCTGGTTATCAGTAAAATATTTAAACATTATCGTTATATAATTATCCAAAACCAATATTTGTCCTGGGCATACAATAATTTTAAAATTTATTTATTATTTGAAATAATATAGATCTAATTGAGTAGATTGACGTATCAGGATGAATTTGAATATTATCAAAACTATTAGGATAATATTAATATTTAGGTAGTCTTGTTACCTTAATATATTAATATCTGTTCATTATTGATGTATCAAAGATCTGACATATTTATTAATTTCGTGTTTTATAATTTAAAGAGGTCATATTAATACATATTGGACGTATTAAAAATTGTCCACGTGTGGACATTTTAATATTTTGTAACAGTTAGATCTAACATTTAATGTACCCTAATATTTCCTAAATTAACATCACAATTGTTTGAAAATCGTGTAGCATGAATATAGCCTTGGTGCAAGATGGCAAATAGTATCCGTATCTATAATAAATTATAAGTTTTGATTATATTTAAATTTATATTGAGAAATTATGACAAAAGTTTTAAACCTATATTAGAAAACTAAACATGTATACTTACTCTTACTTAGTGAATTGATCGAACATAAAGGCATAAAGGCATCCCATATGTAACAGCGATTCTTTTATTGGTATTACATCATTTTTTGTTCTCTTTCTCTGTCTATGCTTCCACATTCACGTGTCATACAATTGTCTACTTGTTTATGATAGCTTTGCTTTGGTTTTGTTTGTTCCTACTTATTTGACAATGAAATATACCTATACACTTCTAAATAAATGCAATTTACCCACTTTTTATGAATCATATTCTCTCCCCGTCCAATATTCTTTTAAACAACTTTAATATTGAGGAGTATTAAGGATGGTTGGTCTCCAAACCAACGTTAAGATTAGCGATGATTGACCTCGAACCTACCATGAGTACTATCAAAACTAATTTTAAGCAAAAATAAATAAATAAATAACTAAACTAAAAAAGAAAAAAGATCTTCAAGTTCAATCGAGACAATGCAAATTTGTTAATTCGAGTAAAGATAAGTAATTTTGACTTAAATAGCAATGTATTTTATTTGGATAAGTTGGTAGCTTCTATTTCATTGTTTGTTTTTAAAGAAGGATTTAATTGTATTTATTTATTTTTGGAAAATAGTGTGGTTTTTTAATTTCTTTGTTGCAAGAAATATAAATATAAATAAATAAAATTTAACATTTTGTAGGTGTGTAAATGTTATGTATGCGGCAAGTCATTACTCACTCATTACATTCTTACCTTGAACTCCATTCCCTCTTCTCCACTTTACATAATACCATTAGAAATGCTACACTTTTTTGAATTGCTTAACTGATCTGTTCTTCACAGATTGCAAGCGTTATAAATAACAAGGGTTGGTTAAAAGGGCCTCTTCACATCACACTTTGTTGATGAAAAATGAATTCTCCAATGCTTTTGTGTGTGTTGGTGATAGTTTTATCTCACATATCCTCCATCGATGCTGTGGACAGAGTGTGCACCAACATGGTTCAACCTCATACTCTGAGATACGAATTGCTCTCATCCAAGAATGAGACATGGAAACGTGAGATGTTTTCACATTATCATTTGACACCCACAGACGATGCCACGTGGTCTAGTTTGTTTCCAAGAAAGATGTTAAGGGAAGAAGATGAACATAGCTGGGCAATGATGTATAGGAAATTAAAGAACTCCGGTGGAGCTTATAAGGGGATTAAAGGTTTACTTAATGAGGTTTCTTTGAATGATGTGAGGCTTGATCCAAGTTCAATGCATGGAGAAGCTCAACTAACTAATTTAGAATACTTGTTGATGTTGGATGTTGATAGATTAGTGTGGAGTTTTAGGAAAAATGCCGGTTTGGATGCTCCCGGGGAGGCCTACGCCGGATGGGAGAGCCCCACTAGCGAACTTCGTGGTCACTTTGTAGGTTCGTTTCCTTTTTTAATTCTTCATTATCTTTTTCTCACATACTTCTGCTTCTTTTTGGATTGATGGGTATTTGAAACTTTGTAGTGCCTTTTTAGTTTACCTAATTCTGTTTAACTTGATGGTAATGGATTTCAAATTCATAATAATAATGAACTCGAATTAATTGAAATTCGATTCGATTTCATAGGGATGGATTTCAAAGTTACATAATCAAAACAATTAATGATGAGTTTATCATCATTTTGAGTTCAAATTTAGCTTCAAATCCCTTAATAGAAAAGCAATCACGGACTCCATTAATTTGTATTGATTTGCCAAAAGATTTGAAACGCCCTTGATTTCGTGACTCACTAATGATGGTATCACAAGTGAGGAATTTCTAGGAATTATCATTTTTTTTTTTCAAATTCACTTAAGTTAGAATTTGAAACCACGTTATTCGAATATTAGATTAAAATGAAAGTGATAGATTTCAAATTCATATCTATCTAAACACCATCAATATATTTATTATTAGTAATTTCAAATCTATCCTGAAATGGCCTAGGAGTATTTTGTAATTGTTTCTGCATTATTGAAAGTATAAATCTTGTTCATTCTTTATAGAACTTGGCTCAAATTTTTAAATTTGCTATCCTCGTCCGTGATGGTTATTAAACAATTTTCATTTGTTAGTTCTTAGCTTTAATAATGTTCCTCAATGACATTTGCCATGCTACAAATTTCTTCTTTCGGCGTTTAGGCTTTTTGTGGATTATTGATGTTTTTATTATAAAACTGCGGCTTGCGGAATTTTAGTCATTATTGGAACAAAAAAAGTGAAACATCTTTCTCATCACTTTGTGAGAAATATTTTATTCGGTTTTCTCCTACTTAAATGTCTAAACTACCCTCAGTAAAAATGTCGGCATGATATAAAATACGTGTGAATGCTCATTAATGTGTTAAATTACTTTTAATTGAGGTTGACACATGATTGAAGATTGACATAAGGTTAGAAAATTGATTTTATATATAATTTCATATTATATTCTTCATTTATATTCTTAAAAGTAATAAGATTTTGCTCCGCTTTATAAAAAAAAAACTTCCCATTTGTTTAATAAAATTTCGTCCTTGTGCCTTCCCATTAAAATTATGGAGGTGAGTCTTGTGAAATCGGTATCATGGATGTGAGATGAGTCAATCTATAATTTATATTTTATAAACAATGAGCTTGGTCTCACGATAATTATCTATCTATGGAACTTTCTTATATACAAGGTCGGCCCGGAGATAGGAAGAGCAGGTCGATGACCTAGGACCCCATTTTTCAATAGGCTTCAAATTTTCATCTAACACTAGGATATAATCCTATATTTTCTAAAAACCCTAAAATTCATAGGAAAAAAAATTGATGAAGATTGTCATAAAGAAAATTGTGAGATGTCTTTTAGGATCAATTGGTTTTTTAAGGATAAATTTCATAATAAAACTCAATTTATAGACTAGTTCCCAATTCTAGACCCAAATTTTAAAGTTTTTCAATAAGGGTCTCAATTTTACATTTTTTTTTCTCAATTTAAGGCTTGAAAATTAGATTGAGTTCTCAATTCAAGACAAATTTTCATTTTTTTTCTTTTTTTATTTATATTTATAATTTATTTATATTTTAATATGTATATATAGTTTTAGATAAATTAAGATAAGTTCGTGCAATTTAGGAACGATCTTCATCCTTTATTTTTCTTAATTTTATGAATACAAGTATATAAAATCGATTTTAATATTAATCAGTTTAATATAATATGAATTGAATTAATTATATTTTTTTCTTTCTTTTCTTTTCATATAAATTAAGATAAGTCGGATGAAAATTATTTTTCAAGCACACTAACTTGTCTTAATTTATCCAAAATATGAATACATGTTGAAATATAAATAAATTTATAAATATAAAGAACAAAGAATATGAAATTTTATCTTGAATTGAGAACTCAATCTAAATTTCAAGCCTTAAGTTGAGAAAAAATGTTAAATTAAGTCTTTTATTGAGAAACTTTAAAATGTAGGTCCAAAATTGAGAACTAATCTATAAATTGGGTCTTATTATAAAATTTATCCATTTTCTTAATATAGTTGACATGGTTATTTCATCTCAGAAGAGTAGATCTTAACATTTGGAAGTCTTTGAAAATATTTTTGAGTTTTTGTTTAATCCTAAAGAGTATAGCTTTTATTATGATAAAAAATTGCATGAGTCTAATATTAATTTTCAAGTTGTTCTTACACATAATGACAAACTAGATATTTATATTAATTATTTATTTTTTGAATTGCAAGTGCTACAAACATGTTAACAAATAGAAACAAAATAAACTATTGATGTTCTTAAGAGTTTGTAATGACTTTGGATTAATTTCCTGATACTTTCATTACATATGGAATTTTGAAAACTATAGCAATTACTGTAATATCAACAGATTTTAAAAACTAATATTGATAAAATCTTATTTGCGTTCAACTATAATTCAAGAAAAACTAAATGGATTAACAATTTTATGTATAAAATATGATGTATTGGAAAAACTTGATCTTGTACTTTATTAATGATTTTTCTTCTCAAAATGCTAGAAAATCTAGATATTTTCAATGATAATTTGAAACTTTATTTTGCTTTTACGTTTGTAGGTATTCCATATTTTCAACATTTTAGATGAACAAATGTGCATACTGAAACTTGATCTATGTGCCCAACTTTTTGAATGAGAGAATATTCTTCTTATATTTTTAAGTTATATTTATCATTTATTTAATAATACTTATTTTTTCTCCATAGGATCCTTTTTTTTTTAGAGTAGTGATCTTGTGAACCAAGTGCATGTACAACTGGGCGTGCACTAGTTAAGTTGGGTTCCGTCTAGATCCGTGCCCATACATTTATTTTATATTAACATAACTTTTATACAAATATCATAATTTTTAAGTGAATAACTTAGATTTTTTTTTAGTATAAAAATTCATGTAGAATAGCTGAATCTTTATATTATAATAATTTAACATTTATGTTATATTATTATAATATTTATGTTCTAATATCATAATCTTTGTGTACTTAAAGAATAACATAAAAGTTATATTATTATAATATAAAAATTAAATTATGATAATGTGAAGGTTATATTATCATAACATGAAGAGTTTATACATCTGTAATATACCGTAAGATTAAACTAGTAGAAATATAAAAGTTATATGAACATAACTAAAAAATTAGGTTCGACTAACTAAAAGGTTAGGCGAACGGAACTAGGATTTGAGCACGAACCTAGGATTTGAGTGCCGACCTTGAGGCACATGTGGACATGCGAAGTGCGTGAAAAACATTGTTGGGTCATATGATTAGAATGACCTGGTTCATGACCCATATATTTAATACATATAAATATTTGTGTGTGTGTTTTTTTTTATCTGGTCATTTGTCCCAAAAATTTCAAGCCGGCCCTTATGAAATTCTTGTCTCCTTTGAACCAAATCGTAGATCCTCCCCTGTTGTCAACCACCATACTTATATCAAGTGAGCATTGGAATAAATTAGTCACGTGTAAACTCTCATGCAAAAAGTTCTCTAAGGAGCTCGTCCATTTTTAACAAGGATATTTTGATAATAATGACTAAAAGAGTTTTACAAAATAACAAATAGAATGTTGATTCTGTTACTTATTATGTCAGGCCAACATAAATTCTTGATAGTATTACTAACTAGTGGTATGAACATATTGAAGGGCACTACATGAGCGCAACAGCACAAATGTGGGCAAGCACTCACAATGAAACCCTCAAACAAAAAATGACTTCTCTAGTCTCTGCTCTATCAACTTGTCAAGACAAAATCGGAACTGGTTATCTTTCTGCTTTCCCCTCCCAATTTTTCGACCGTTTTGAAGCCGTAACACCTGTTTGGGCGCCATATTACACTATTCATAAGGTATATAAATACAAGGGATAATATCAAAATGCAACTTGTACTTTTTTACTTTTTTTCTATTCAAGTCCAAGCTAGACCAAAAAAATAAAAAATTTCTGCTTGCTATACTTTTTTTAAAAATTGTTATCTGCTCTCAATTTTTGACACATCTAACTAGAAAACAGTAATTGAAAATCTTGAAAATGCATTTTCATGAACTCCTTTCAAAGCCAAGTTAAAATTCTTTATCAATTTCATGATTCTTATTCAATTCGAGCCCAAATTGAACAAAAAGCATAAAAAAATTGTTTTATTCGGGTTTGATCAAACGTGTATCATGAAATAGATGTATGGTTATAATTTGGTTTCGAAAAATGATCATTCAACGTATAACACATGCATTTGGGCTGATGTTTGAAGGCTGATTATACTTTCAAGTTTTCTAACAACGGTTTTTGGCCGAAAATGTGTTTGGGTTACAATCTGAATTTTTTTCGATTTAGGTACCAAACTAAACAAAAAAATGCTGAAGTACAAGTTGCGTTTCGATATCAATCCCAATTCCTAAAAACAAACACGTTTATATTCATTTTTGCTCAGTTATTTGTTACCCTCATACTTGCACGCTTTTAACAGATATTAGCAGGCCTTTTGGATCAGTATACTCTAGCTGGCAATGATCCAGCATTAAAGATGACACTACGGATGGTTGATTACTTCTACAATCGCGTACAAAATGTAATAGCAAAGTACACAATCGAGAGGCATTGGCTATCCTTAAATGAAGAAACTGGAGGCATGAATGATGTCCTCTACAAATTGTATAGTATAACGGTGAGCCATTGCAGTTCATCGTGCACTTTTGACATTTTAAATTGATCCAAAGAAGTGACATTGTTATATATGGTGGTGTGCAGGGTGATCAGAAGCACTTGTATTTAGCTCATCTATTTGATAAACCATGCTTTCTTGGACGTCTAGCTCTTAAGGTAATTAAACGATTGTGTTAGAGTTGCTACATTTGAAGATATTTTGTTTGTTTCTTTAGTTACCACTTAAAAATTAACTATGTATTATGTTGTCATGTATAGGCTGATGATATATCCCATTTTCATGCCAATACTCACATTCCGGTTGTTGTTGGATCCCAAATGCGGTATGAAGTTACAGGAGAACCATTGTATAAGGTATTCAACTGTCTCCTAATATCAATTAATCCCTATGACCAAAAAAAGAAAACTATTAGTAAACTATCTTTCCAGCACACCACCTGTATAAATGACATAAATAATTAATATGAGACGTGTGTAAAATATCGAAATATAATAGAAGATCCAAATCATCTCGACTTTTTTTTTTTGGATTGAGGAAATATAACAGTAGTTTATTATATCATCTTAACTTAAATAATTTGATATTTTTTTATATAAACTTTGGATGGTTAACTTTATTGTTTGAACTTTAAATTTGATACATTTTATTGTACGAGTTTTAGAGCACGTGCGTTGCACGTGGAAATCAATTCAAATTAAAAAAAGAAATAATATGAATATTGTATGTATAACACTTTTATATTAGAGTTCTAATTATAATAGGATTTTATAAAATTTTGAATTAGTTAAAATTCTAATATAAAATTATTTAAGTATGAAAATCTTAAATTACTTAAATAATAATCTATAATAGAGATATATTCAACAATCTATATTTTGTAAGAAATATTCACATTTTTATATAGGTAATAGATATAACAAGTCATTGTTTTACACATGTCAAAAGTCCTACTAAATTTTGTCGGACACGATAAAATGCACCAAGTTCGAAGTTGATACAATAAAATAGATCAATTCAAAATTTATATATAAATTGTACGGAAAAATGTTTTTACCTGTATATCTCAAAACTCTCAATTTAGATTTAACTTTTATTTTCAGGAAATAGGCACATTCTTCATGGATATTATTAACTCTTCTCATAGCTACGCCACGGGAGGAACATCAGTCAGTGAATTCTGGTATAACGAGCGAAACTGTATCTTCAAAACTCATCTTATAATTCATGATATAAAAAATATTTTTCCATTTGAATTAGATGTAGTTTAACATTTCTATTTAAACTCTGAATCATTCAATTTTTTTATATAAAACTTTAAATTTGAAATATTTATTGTATCAGATAAATCTTAGTCATACATATGTAAAAAAATCAAGGATTGAGATTTGTCTAAAGGTAAAATACACTAATTTAAAATTTATATAAAAAAAGTGAAAATTTTCAAAGTTCTGATGCAAAATTCTCTATTTCTGAAAAGGACTGACCCAAAGCGTTTAGCTGAAACGCTACACACGGAGAATGAAGAATCCTGTACGACTTATAACATGTTGAAGGTTTCACGACATCTATTTAGATGGACGAAGGAAGTGGCGTATGCTGATTATTATGAACGAGCGCTAACGAATGGCGTATTGAGCATACAAAGAGGAAGGGAACCTGGAGTAATGATCTACATGCTTCCCTTAGTCCGTGGTGCTTCTAAGGCCGTAAGCTACCACGGATGGGGAACTAAATACGACTCTTTCTGGTGCTGCTATGGAACAGGTATTTTTATACAAGAAACACTTAATTAATTGTGTTTGGATAGAATGATTTGAATTTTCATTCCATACGTTGAAAAATACATAGGAATCGAATCATTCTCAAAACTAGGAGATTCAATATACTTTGAAGATGAAGGAAAAGTTCCCTCCCTTTACATCATCCAATACATAAGTAGCTCTCTCAACTGGAGATCGGGGAATGTCACCCTGAATCAGCAAGTAGACCATGTCGTTTCGTGGGACCCACATCTTCGTGTGGCATTCACATTAGAGGTACGATGAAATTGTAGTCTTATTTTCCATTCTTTATTTGTAGTTGGATTGAAGTTCAATCAATGAAATTGATTATGATTTTACTTGCTTGATTAGAATACAGCAGGTGGAACATCTACTTTGATGTTTAGAATACCTCCATGGACATCTTCCAATGGTGCAAAGGCTTCCTTAAATGGCCATGAATTGCTGCTTCCACCTCCTGGTCTAACTCATTCTTCTCTTCTTCACCACCTTAAAGTAATTAGGAAAAAAAATTAAAATTTGGATAGATGTTACTTTTATCCGTATAAATAGTCATCCAATCTTTTTCTTTTTTTAAATGTCACCAATTGTCACTCTGTATTATCACGCATGACCGTACACGATTATACTCACGACCATTAGTGACATTTTTGAATAAAAATAATATTAAGACATTTTGGTGAGGTACTAATTTATGATGACATTTTTGTTAGTGTTTGATGGAAAACTAATCATCATTTTCATTTTTTATTGTGCAGGCAATTTTCTTTCTGTCTCCAGAAATTGGAGCCCTGCTGACAAAATTTATTTAGATCTACCAATTAATCTTAGAACTGAGGCAATCAAAGGTATAGACATGCAAATACCTACTCCTCCGTTCAATTTTAACAGTTGTTTATTTATTTTTTTAGATATTAAGAAATCATTTAAATAGAATTGACACAAAACCTAAAATTATGTTTTTTATGAAGTCCATTTCAAAACAGATTTTGCATTGAAAAAGACCGGAAAATAAAAGTAGAAGAAAAAATGAATTCTTGCAGTTATTGTTGATGACAAGTTTGTTTCAATTGTATGGTCAGATGATCGGGCAGAATACGCCTCTCTTCAGGCAATATTCTACGGCCCATACCTTCTGGCTGGACTTTCCGATGGTGATTGGGATATTAACGCAAAGTCGGATTGGATAACTCCAATCCCATCCGACTACAATTCTCATTTGATTTCTCTATCCCAACAATCCGGGGAGACAACATTTGTTCTGACCAACTCAAACGCCTCACTGAAGATGGAAAATCTGCCAAAATCGGGAACCAACTCCGCTGTAACCTCGTCTTTCAGAATCATCTTGAAAGACCCTACTCTTTTAAACTTTTCAAAGCCTACAGATGCTATTGGAAAACTAGTCATGCTGGAACCATTCAATTTGCCGGGGACAGTCGTTGCACATTACGGAGAAGGGAAGAGTCTTGGAGTGGCAACTTCTTCTGAGGCTAGTGGTGTCGTTTTTCACCTCGTTGCTGGTTTAGATGGGAAAGATACCACTGTTTCATTGGAGTCTGATGATCACAAGGGTTGTTTTATTTACAGTGGGGTTGATTACAAAAATAACACTGATGTCAAGCTTTATTGCAGTTCAAGATCATCAGATGATGGATTTAAACAGGCTGCTAGTTTCACTCTGATAAAAGGACTTAGCCAATATCATCCTATCAGCTTTCTGGCGAAAGGGATGCAGAGGAATTTCATTCTTTCTCCATTGCTTAGCTTAAGAGATGAATTTTACACTGTCTACTTTAATGTACATTCTTAATTATAAAGCCATAGTAGGATGCAATGTATTAAACCTTACAAAACATAAATATCATAATGTAGAAAATAGAGAACACTAGTTTTCTATTCTAACTGGTTTGTGTTGTGTTTATGTCATAGACTCATAGCAACCACTCTGTTTTATCGTCAATGTATGTGTTGGAATAAATATTTGACTTAAGGTCAATGTACTGGGTCAATGGATCGTGCATCAGGTTAGACCCTATTCCATACATAATATATATATTATAAGTATAGAGGTTAAAGTGTAAATAAGATAAATGTGGGAATTATCAGTTAGATAATTTGATGCAAACATAAGTGTGATAAAAATAGATTACGATTCATTGATTCTGAAAAATACTTGGATGTAAGAATAATTTTAAACTTATTTCATAAATCAATAAATTTCCTAGAATAATAAAAATAAATAACTCATATCTATACTAATATAACCCTAGAATCCTTAAATATAAAGATAAAATCAATATCAAGATATTAATAACAGTAAAATATATTCAAATTTTAGTCAAAGATATCAAATCTCCATCCTCCATTATTCTTCACATCTTCGGAACGATTCATTCTTGAATTGGAATCAGTTTCAGAAGTAGACAAGAAATTCATGGTGGGACATGTGAAATCTCAAATAAGAACAGAAATTGAGTACCACCATCCCATTTTTTATAATTCACCGAATATGCTTCTTTGATGATCTTATTTGACTTCCCCATCTATATAGAATGTTATTGATTTGTTAAATTCCATGCATGTGACACTTTTTTTATTATGAGATGTTTCTTTCTAAAGTTGTCATACTCAACAATCTTTTCTTCATTGTTCTTGGTCACATCAACTTCATTTGTAGCGTTCAGGACAAAAACGAAGCATAATTGGTTAATTAAATAGTAAACCCTTAATTAATATATCTTATGTGTATTAATTCTTGAGTGTTTAATATAATTACGTGCGTTTTAGATATGTGTTTAACGATCGATTTTAAATGGATAAAATTTATAGACATGGAACATAGAATATTTTTATACCATTAGATGCATAATGGAAAAACGAGAAGATAGAAATGAACTAGAGGTCAATCGGACACCTGTAGCTCAAACGACGAAGAAAAGAGCAAAATACGGAGTTTCGAAAAAACGAGAAACGAAATCGTGATGAACAGTAACCGAAATCTTATCGTGAACAGTAGCCTATCCTAAATGAACAGTAACCTGCCCTAGTGAATAGTACTTTCCAATTTCTATAAATAGATGCTCATTCGTTTCATTTTTCACCGTTTCTTCGAATGAGTCGAAAAGTGCCGAACACACGTAAATCCCTCTCTCCTCTCTCTTTCTCTTTTAATTTAACGTTCTGTCTCCGACGTGCCACCGCAGGCGCCGCCGCACCGCCGCCATCACTGCCGTCGGAGTTCATCGGAAAATTTCAAACTCATCCGTTTCAGCTGATTTTCAAACACAACATAGCCCTCGATGAGACGAATTTAGGACAACTTTCGGAATTCAATTCCGATTCTTCGTTCGTCGGAAATGGCGAAAAACAATCTCCAAACCCTAAACCCTAACTTTTTACCATCTTTTCTCTCTCCCGTTTTCTCTTTCTCTCTCTTATTCTCGCGGTTGCAGGCACTGGAGCCGGTGCCGGAAAATGGGCTAGAAAGTGGGCGGTTGAATGGGATTTTGTGTAGTGTGTATGTGCGTGTGTGTGTTGTGTATACATGCTGTTGGGGGTTGTATTGGTGGTTGTCGGCGACTGAAAGTCGCCGGCCAGTATCCTAGGTGGTCGGGGAAGGGTCGTCGGTGATTGGAAGTCGCTGGCCGGAGTTGGAAAGGCTGGGGTTTGGTTAGTATATGCGTGTGTGATGAAGAGTATTTGAGGCTGTTTTTATGGCACTATTCATGTCGGAATCCAGCGATGGATAGCCGGAGGTGGTAGCCGGTAGTGCAGGCTAACCGGAGGACGAGATGACGGCGGCACAAGGCGGCGCCGTCGTAGTTGGTGGTGTCGGAAAGTAGGCTGGTCGAGCAGGTCGATGCTGGGAGGCCTGGGCGCGAGCCGGGGCCGAGGCTGCCGAGAGGGGCTGCCCCACTGTCAAGAAAACTCGGCAGCTAGCGGGAGACGCTGCCGAGGCCACCTGAGGTTTTTCTCCTATCGCCTGGAACGCGTGCGACGTCGTATTTTCGATCCCAATCTCATTTTTTTTTATCGTACTTTATTATCGAGTCGTCACCAATGAAATATCGTTGACCGGGGGTCGTGGCTCCCGATCAAAGTCAACCCTTCGACCAAATTACCGAAATACCCCTCAATCTTAAAATGCTCCGTTGGAGCTCGTTTCAACTCCGATTAAGCTCATTCTTGTTTTGTTGTGATCCAAAATTCATTCTCTTTCACCTCAGCTGTATAAACTGATATTTTCCTATTGTTTCTTCAACCACAATCATTAGGCCTTTCGTTCTGATCTGTCTCATCTCGGTCGATAGTCTCCAATCCGATGTTAGTTTAATCTTTAATTATAGATTATAATGATCTAAGAAAACATCATAAATTATGTAGGCTACCTGTTGGATTGAAGCTTTGGGATACGTGATCTTTGACACTTGCTGCTCACGTGGTAACCACTGAACAAGGTGGGGGTAAAATCTTATTTATGTTTTAAATTGTACAATTTTACGAAAAACTATGTGACTATGTGTTTTGAATTCCGTCTTTATGTGGCATCGATTTAAAGTGAAGCGTCTTCACTATGTGAACAATATTCGAGTAAATTATATAATTTTGAGAGCTATCAATTTCAAGTGACACAAATGCAAATGGTTTCAAATGATGATAAGTCGGGATAATACCCGCTAAAAATGGGTTTCTTTAGAAGCCCACATATGTCAAAAGATTTCTTTACCTATGTGTTGTGTGAATTATATGGCCAACGTGAACGTGATCAATGTGTACTATGTGTTATGTGAAAACTATTGTATGATAATTTAACTGCGCATGCGCATGCCACGCCAAGTAGGGTATTCCTCGTCGGAAACCCAACAAGGGGATATTCTACAGAATCCCAACATGAAGGGTATAACAACTCAAAATGGGGTCGGTTTGGGGCCTCGATAAGTCTTCTTCGGAAACCTATTCAACGGATTGCATTGAGACTCTTTGGGAGTCTACAACGTGTATTATATTATAGTATTCAAGAAATATTATGTGTACCCCTTTCACTGTACAAATCAACCCCACTAAGTGTCCTTTTGGCACTTACCCCTTTGATATTTTATTTTACAGAAAATTTCGAAGGCGAGGAGGAATGAATAGAAATGTTTATTATTTTTGTATGTATATAAGAATGTATATGGATGTTTGGCATTTCTAAAATCCCCGTTATGTACAAAATGTTGGGATTTCAATGTTTAGATTTTGATGAGACAAACCAAATATGTAATAGGGAGTTTTAAGTACCCCATTTTTCACATTGTTTAAGTGAATAAATTGATTAGAATTGAGTCTTGTGTTAAGTGTTAAAATGGAGGATGAAAAAGGATAAAGCTGCATCTAAGCTTTAAGGGAAGTTATCGCTGCAAGAATGCAGGATACAGTATCGCTGTAAGAAGATAAGGATACAGCACAGCTGGTTGAAAGAAGATACAGCAACAGTTCAACGAGTCAAATCTTCTATATAGCAAAGTAAGAAAGAACGGCGTGCAGCAACGCTGCAAGGAAAGGATACAGGAGTACTGCTAGAAAGAAGTTACAGCAGCACTGCCAGAAGATACTGTAACCAGGTCTAAGTTACTGCAGCACTGAAAGAAAGTATCAGCTGCACGAAGACCTAGGATACAGCGCAGAACTTACAGTACAGTTAAGTCATTCAGCGCCAACTACAAAACGAAGTATCCTGTAAATCCTAGAAAGGATAAATGCAGTACGAGGAACGGAGATTCAAGCAAGCCGTTCAAGAAAAGGTCAAAGTAGCAGACACGGAGCCAATAAGAAGATGCCACATGGACTGACGCGCTGCAGAAAGCTGCGAGCCGCAACTGCCGCATTAAATGCTCCGAAAGAGAAAGTCAAGTCGCATTAAATGCGAACCATACTTTGGTCAGACTACTTAAAATTCAAAAGAGGGATGTCTCCTTCAACGGACATCTTCTCCTACAAGTATAAATAGAGGTTGAGGAGCACTGTTACTGTAACTGTTACTGAAACCATTACTGAGACCTAAAAGTCATTTGCGAAATACTCAAAGCTTACAAGATTCGAGCATTCAAGATTACAATCAGTATTAGTCACTCAACCTACCGAAGTGAAGCAAGTTCAAGCTGAAAGGCTCCTTACGGATTCAGAAGCTCACTTCGAAGCACAAGTTGAAGAAAAACCTTTTATCCTTTTAACCTTGTTGCTGTGTGCTTAGGTTGTTTTAGTGGTGTCAAGCAGTTGATAGGAGAGATCCTTGCTGTTTGTTTAGTTGTCTAGAGTTAGACAGCTTCCCTGTGTGGGAGTGTGGAACCCTGTGTGGGTTAGCCTTTGAAGTTTGCAGTTGCTGTGTGTACGCTGGACTTCAGTAGGTGGTTTCTTTGTAAAGTTGATAGATTGTTAGGAGGGTCCTGTAAATCAATCTTGCTTAACAAAGTTCCTGCTCGAGGAGCAGTAGAGTGGACGTAGAAGGATTACACCACCTTCGAACCACTATAAGCCATAAGTGTTTATTGCTTTATTTATCTGTGCGTTTATCTTCTGCATTATTATTTGTCTCTCATCATAAAACGTTTTGAAAGAAGCATTTTGAGAAAAATAGCCTTGCGTTTAAAAAGTTTATTTCCGCTACGTATAAAACTCCAGGTTACAGCGTGTAGCACTGTTACCTAGCGCTGCAAGCAGTAACCATCTAACACTGCAAGCTCAAGTAACTTGCAGTGCAGAATAGTTTGTTTTAAAGATTTTGAAAATCAACCAAGATTCATTCACCCCCCCTCTTAACCTCGGACACCACTTGGGACCAACACAAAACAATGTTTATGTGATTTGATCTAAACAAAAACGTTTTCTCCGCTGCAATGATATAAACCTTTTGTATTTTCAATGGTTATCATCTAGATCTTTGATTGTTTTAAAATCTCAACGGTTTAGGAACTTTTGCTGGACGCCCTATGAAGATGTTGTGCTTACACTCTGTTTAAAAAAATATATATATACATATTTATTTCCGCGTTTTAAATTTTATGAAAGAAAATGGGGCGTAATTAACATCATTTTTGTTGTAACATCCCAAAATAAAATTCAATCACATAAAGTAAAATGAAAAAAAAAATTCATTAGTTATACGAGACCTAAATGACACCGAAAAATTTATTTATTAAACTATGTATAAATTTTCAAAAGGAATATCAATTTCAAATTTTTGGTTATATATATAAGTATATGTATACAATATTATAATATATATGTTGGTGTCGTGCATATTGTGTAAAAGAAGATTAATTAATACATAAGTGTATAAAGGATTAGCATAAAGTGTTGCAACAATTTATAAAAATAAGACTTAATAAATAATAAAAATGGATAAGAATCACTTTCTCTCTCTGCAAACTCTCTCTCTCTATTCGGCGTGCTATATCTCTTCAAACTCTCTTCTTTCTCTTTCTGTTGCACGTCTCTTTCTCTCTCTCTCTGATACTGTCCACCGCTGTAGTTATTTTGGAACCGGCGCGTGGTTCGCCCGGCGTGGCGAGCTGTGAGCCGTCGCTTGCAGCGACGGCGTGTGTATTTATATATATGTGTATATATATATATATGTCTCTGTGTGTATATATATATGTGTGTGGTTGTTGTGTTGAGGATAAAGGAAAGACCAAGGCTTTCGGCGTTGGGCGGGATGGTGCTCGGTGCTGCGGTTGTGCCGGAAAGGTGTGTGGGTCGGTGCTATGAGCAGTGGCGTCGGGTTGAGCGGCAGCAGGGGCAAGGGGGGCGGCGGTGGCTCGGGTTTGGGTTTGGAGGTAAGGTTAATTTTGCAAATTTTATATAATGGAGGGCTAAATTGCAAACTCTATAATTATTGGAAATTTATGTTGGAATCCCTAAAAATTATATATATTGCATTTTTATCTCTAACTTTATGAAATAGGCTTTAAGACCTATCATTTAATGGATAATGATAATCGAACCCCTGAACTTACTAAAATTACAAGAATACCCCTCGAGTTGCTAAAATTATGATTTTGCCCAAAAATTATCTGGACTTATAAGACTAACTCTAGAATATATTGAAAATATAGATATTATTTTATAATTAAGCAGAATTTGATATATGAAAACCGAGCTTTAATTAAATGACAAAGAGAAATTATATTTATTTATTTATTTTATTTAGACCTCTTTATATGTCGATTAGGGTATAAAACTTTAGATCCTTATCGAAATAATTAAGGAAACTTAATTTCAGGTCGGATTTTGGAGTTGAGTGTTATCACCCTATCTTATTACATTAATACTTAATTTTATTTCGTAAACCCTGCACCCCATAACTCTTGGGAAATTATAAATATGGACCAAAATATAATTATGGATATTATGTTTTGATTTTCATAATTTAATAAACAAACTAAAGGCCCAATTATTTATATTAAACATTCAAATAAATCCCCCATATTGTTAAAAATGACCTAATGATCTTAAATTAATTACGAACTTTACAAGTTAATTTTCCAAAGTCAAGTGCCAACATAAATATCAAATTGATCCTCTTAGACAAAATTAATTATACATATTATCTAAATGTTTAATTACGTCATGATTTTATAGATAGCCTTTTATAAATATATTCAAATTTCTTAATATCTAAGCTAAACCGTAAATTATATAATTAGATTTTCTAAGATTATTTTAAAGGTCTTTAAGAATTATTTTAAGCCAAAAGATTGATAATTTATTTGTCTAGAATTATTATCAAATCTTCAAGATCTAACCTAAATCATAATTTTATAATTAATTTTCTTGAAATTAAGCTAAGTCTTTCAAGATCTAAATAAAGTCTAATTAAGCTTTCTAATATTTTAATAAACACATTTTTATTAAAAATTGACCTAAACCTTATATTCACCTTAAAATTATTTATTTTATTCTTTAAACCACAACATCATTAGAAATCTTTTCCAACTTATCAAAGAAAACCTTAAAGGACATATTTTAATGAGAGAAGTGTTGAGAATACCACATTTGATATAATAAATACACTATATTACCCTAATAGATATAAATTGTATGAAAAATGCCCACAAGTACAATTAAAACATTGAGGTGACATTTCAAGTACAAAAGTAGTCAAAGCATATGACACATATGACACAAAGTTATGACACTTCACATGTTGCATTTTTGGACTTTTTTTCCTTCACTTGGGCATATTGCCGTTTACAACCAAAATAGGCAAAAAAAAATTTCCCCTTTCTTCCTCACAACACTAAATGGCCATTGAAGAACCTTGGAGGTTTTGAGTTCAAAAATCGGGCAAATTTCTTGAAGATTATCACACATTTTACGGGTTAGTAAACTGCAATTATTTATATCTTTTTTTTCGATTTAAACTTTTGCAATTTATTCATTCTATTACTTATGCAATTATGAGGTTTTTTTCTGCAATTTTTGGCTTGAATTAGTTGTGCAAGTTTATGAATGAAAATGTAGTTTATAGTTTAGGGTTTTGTGATGAATTATGGCTGCAATTGTGTTATATTTTTGTGCAATTATGGTGATGAATTAGGGCTGCAAATGTGTTATATTGTTGTGTATTTTTTGTGATGAATTAGGGTTTTGTTTAGGGTTAATTGCAATGTAGTTTATAATTAGTGCTTAGGTTTACGGTTTAGGGCTGAAAAAATTGTAATTAGTCCTAGAATGTGGAATGATATAGTTGGAAATGAGAAATTAGGGGTTAACGGCAATTATGGATAAAAAATAGGGGCTAAACGGCAATTAACCCTAATTGTCGTTTAGTCCCTATTTTTTGTCCATAATTGCCGTTTAACCCTAAAATAGGGTTTTCTTGCCGTTTAACCCTAAAATAGGGTTTTTTGGCAAGAAAATCCTGTTTTAGGGTTAAACGGCAATTTAGTTCAGTTCTTGGAGGGCAAAATCGCGGCGATTTGAAGAGAGTTTCCACGAATTGATATAGGGATATTCATTCCTATATATAGAAGTATAAGTGGTTGTGGTTAATTGAGAGATAACATTGTAATTCGAGTGATTGAGTTTTCTAGGGTTGTTGCTGCGCAGATAAACCCTAGTTTGCGTTTTTCTTCAATTCTCTGTAATCTTGCGTTCTTTTCTGCAATTAATAGAGGCGTTTTGTTCGGAGAGTGGATGTAGGCTTTTCTAAAGTTGAACCACTATAATTCTTTGTGTTTTCTTCGATTTCTTGAGCCAATTTCATTTGCATAGCTTTAGGGTTATGTAACACCATTTGTGATTAATAAGTAATGTTGTATTTGTGTACATTTGTTGTAGATGGCTTTTCGATGGGTTCGTAGGGATTGTCATGGCACGCTAGCGTACATTAACGGGTATACTCGTTTGAGTATACTAGCTGATATCAGACGAGCTTTGGGAGAGCACGGGGGAGAGTGTGTTGCTGAATTCGGACGGACATGTTTTGGCCATTTTCTACGGTGGGAGACCTCGGCGGAGACATGCAAGTCGTTTCTGCATGTTCTCATGTCGAGGGAAATAACTGGTCCGAACACCCCCGATGATGAGAGATGGTTTGCAATTGGAGAGGAGTATCACCTTTGTCGGTTTTCGAGGAGAGAGTTTGCTCTCGTGACCGGTTTGAGGTTTGGCGACTCCGATTTCAGCCCGGCTGGGGATCACCATCCGCCAAGAAGAGGAGTGTACTATAGAGTGCATGCCGATACTGCACACGTGACGCTGCAACAACTCCTATATAGATTTCAGGCAGGGGAGTTCCGCTCGAGTATGGATGATACGGTAAAGATCTCGAAGATCCTACTCGTTTACTTCATCTTACTCGGGGTCGACTGCAGAAGGAGCTTGTGGATATGTGGGTGTGGGCGTTGGTCGAGCAGGAAGAGTGATGGGAGTCATTCCCATGGGGCAAGATTTCTTTCCTGACGTTGCTTAAGTATATGGACGCAGTGCCAAAGGCTACTCCGGCCCCACCAACTTAGGTAGACCCCCCACGTATCATTTCTATGGATTCTCGGTTGCTCTACTGGTGAGTATAATTAATTTAAGAACATTACTTGGATTCTATTGTTTTAAATGATGTTATTACAGTGCTTTGCTCACACATTTCATTATTTTGTTCACTCTCAAGCTTTGGGCGTACGAGGCCATCCCTGTATCGTCCAGTGTGGCTGGCCGGCGATTGGATACTGGACTGCAAATTCCGAGGTGTTTGAAGTGGTCCACGGTGAAATCCGTTGTGGACGTCACTGATGTTTTATCCGGCGAGGTATTTATATTTTCAGTCCTACTGCCTAAACTGCATACGGTAAATTTTTCGATTTAAACTGATGTTTGAGACTTGTTATGTAGGTTGACGGCGTGGAGTCCCTCGTTCCGACTGCCGAGGAGACTTGTCAGCCCTTTTGGCAGAATATTGACCGGGATTTGAACGATGGCGTGCAAGCTGCTCCACGGAGGTGTGGTCGTCCACCAACGACGGTGGTAGCTCCTTCACCTAAGCAGGATGCACCCGGTCCATCCACATCTCGGAGTCGAGCTGCTCGGGGATCGAGGACCAGACGGTCCAGACGACCACCGATGCCTCTGAGCGAGCCACCTGAGCAGCACCCCGTTCGAGAGTTCGGTCATAGTTTCGAGCAGTAGGAGGCCGAGCAGCCTGGGTATGAGCAGCCTGAGGAGCACCCCACTGGCCAGCCCGACCAAAATTGCGAGGAGCCGTACGTCGACCTGCATGGCTATGAGCCGTATCGGGATGCCTCGCCGATCAGCTATATACCTCCTTCCGATCATGTACCGCCAGAGCCTTCGTACCCACATCACAGCTCCGATCAGGATGGCTTGTTTGAGCGCATCACTGGATTTTTTGGTACTCAGTTCGACCAGTTACGGACTTACATTGATCGATGTTTTACTGATTTGTCAGGCCATGTAGATGAGCAGTATACCGACTCTCATCCGGAGTTGGAGAATGAGGCCACGTTGATCAGCAGTTCACGGACTTAAGAGGCCATTATGATCAGCAGTATAGAGACTTGTAGGGCCAGGTTCAGGAGACTGGAGTTGCGCATACCGGATATTGTCGGTGAGGAGCTCAGAGCATTCTACAGCCACCGGCCATCATACCATACCTCCTACTATCCCGATGGTGCTGGTTATCATTATTCACAGACTCCGGGAGCTCAGCCGCCCGGCAGTCATCGAGGTTGGGATCCGACTCCAGTGCCATTGGACTTGGGCACTTGGTCGGCACCGGTGCAGGCTGCACCCAGCACCGGTGTTGACGTAGACTCACCAGAGTCTACGAGCGATTATGCTGGATCCTCCATTGCTGGGATTCTTGAGACGACTGCCGGCATTCTTCTTGTACGATAGAGAGCTCCGTCTCGACATGTTCGAAGTTCATTCATCCATGGATCTGCACGTAGACCGAGTCTGAAGCAAGCTGACCTGGAGAAATACATTGAGGCAGGACTCCTGGCGGCAGAGAAGAAGCAAGCCTATGAGATGTAAGTCGTACTTAATTAATCGTATGATATTCTAATTTACGTTAGTCAGGTTGATTATGTCCAGTGATTGACATGGCACATGTTTTTGCAGGCGCAATGTCGGAGTTGGATATGGTGTTGGGCATGATTTCTTCAGCTCGTTTTTGGATCCGTTGGCGGACATGACCCATGAGGTATTTTTTCATCACGTGAATGTATTTTTTTGCTTGCTTATTACTATATTTTGCATTTGACCGTTTGTTTTATGTCAGCATCTCGACTCCTACTTGGGGATTATGCAGAGCAATGCACTGTTTGCAGGGATTCGGGTCCACGAGGAGCAGGCTCACAAGTACCAGGTGTTGGACGTCCACTTCTTTGTAAGTATAAACATCACCATTTATTGCTCGTTCGATATATGTATCCATATACCTGCCTAGTGATTAATATTTGAACTTTGTAATGCAGAGTGCTTGTCAAGAGGTGTGGAACGTCACTCATCGAGGAGAGTCGGATTACAAGAAGTATAAAGGTCCGACCAACGAGACTTTTGCACCGGAGCTCCTGGATCAACTTGCCCCGTACGTGTTGGGACAAAAGCCCAAATGGCGACATGTGAAGCCCTGGTGGAAGAAGCCAAAAAATGTAAGTCCTTATTACTGGTCAAATAATAATTTTCGTATACTTTTGATTTGTTGGAGCAACCATTTTGAAATGCTAAATGTTCGATCGGCATTATTTTACAGCTCGTCACCATCATGAATCTGGATGGGCACTGGGTGGCTTGCTGCATTTTTCTGGGTGCTCGTAAATTAGTACTCTTCGACAGCCTGCATTGGACATGGGATAAGAACAAGGAGCTGAGGCGTTATCGGCAGACGATACCCATTAGACGTGTTATACCTGTCTTGCTGAAGCACACAGGCTTCTACGACATGATGGCCAATGAGGGTACTCCGTTGCAGCCTTTGGATGACGAGTTGGAGCTTTCGACGTGCCCTGATATTACATGTTACGAGCAGTGCGAGGACCACACATGCGGTGTCTTTGCCCTCATGGCCGTCGAGAGTGCACTGACACTTGAGTGGCCTAGCCATTTGTTTCGGTTGGGTCTCACGAGAGCACGGCAGCAGATGGCGTTGACAGTTTTCAGATACTCCTCTGATGAGAGCACCATCACGGCTGAAGATATGGCCGATTAGCCTGTTTCTATTTTTCATTTCACTGTTTTATGTATTTTCGGATGATGTATTGCCTTTATTCATTTTATGACATCGAGAAAAGAATTTTATTGTGTGGCATTCTATGAGCACTGTTTCAATATTGGCCTTTATATTTGAGCTCCTCATTTTCGACCGTCCTCACAACAAAGTAGATTCACAAAATATTCCATAATCTACTACAAAGTAAAAGAACTGTCGTACAAGTGGCACTTTCTTCTTGTATGACTGTCTGATCTACACAATGAGCACTGTTTCTTTTTTCTTTGCTTCGTACGTCCGTCTGTTGGAATCTCATCTGTATCACCAGCTAGATCATCAATCTCGCTTCGCTGAACGGGCGGCACGGGATTTGTGCACGTAGCTCTGTTGTGTCCAGTGCCGCCACACCGGCCACATGTTCCTGGTGCTCGTTGACTTCCAAAACTAGATATCCGACTTCTTCTCGGCCGGCCGGCTTGTCTTGGTCGATCAGGTGCAAGACAAAAAACGCTTCGAACCTCATCAGATATGACCCAATCTTGTGGATCGGGTACAGGGCAAACCTCACCAGCCCACATTCCTCTGAGTGACTCGGTGGTGTAGTACGAGCCAACGTAAGACGTCACTGCTTCTTTCGAAAAACTGTATGATGAGGAAAAATTAATTAACAGAGTTAAATTAATACAGAAATATTTATTCTGCCAATCATAATAATTACCTGATTGCTGCACATGCGTGGGCGCACGAGATCAAGTCATTTTGGAACACTGAACATGTACATGTGTGATGGTTGAGCTCGACAACCCAATTTTTTCTTCCTTCCACCACCTTGAACTTGTATTTACCCAGCTTATCTACATGCATTTCTCGTCCCCACCGCACGGCATCAACTAATCTATCATGTGCGGCCTTTGTCAGCTCATTTTCCCTTTCCTCAGCGACCGTCCTTCTCTCGACAAACCACTTTTCTTGAATTCATCTCGCACACTCCAAGAAGGAACACACTGGTAGCTTCCGTGCCCAAAGAAGACGAGCATTCCATGTCTCGGCGGCATTAGAGGTCATGAAGTTAAATCTTCGTACGGGACATTTCACCCGAGACCATCTCTCAGCTTTTGCATTGCTCAATGTATCCAGTGCTCCTTGGATATTTGCTTCTACAAGCAACATCATGTACCTGAGATGTTTGATATGTTAGATAACAAAAAAGGTGCAGAAAATAAATAAGTACATTCTTTTATAAAACATACTTCTCGAAAAGCTGATCGTCGTAACAGTATGCCGCTTTTTTGAAAATCCCCACAAGATGTGAACCATGCTTCGCGAGATTTTGTTGGAGGTGGAAACAACATAAACCATGAGACGCATCTAGATAGACTCTACTGATGGCACTTGCGATGCTTTTATATTGATCGGATACGATAAGCAGCTCATTTGGGCATCCGAAGGCATTTCGCACATAACCCAAAAACCATGTCCACGACTCATCATTCTCTATATCTCCAATCCCGATTGCCAACGGGAAAATCTGATCGTTTTCATCCTTTGTCACCGCCACAAATCCAATTCCCTTATACTGACCTTTTAAATGACACCCATCAACTACTACAACAGGTCGTGAATATCGACGAAATCCATTAATGGAGGCGGCCAGAGCAAAACACACATACTTAAATTTTCCATTACTGTAAGTTTCCAGAGCAGTGTAAGATCCTGGATTGGTTTCTTTCAAGACCTCTAAATAGGATGGAAGCATAAAAAAGGAGCTCTTCGGGTCACCATACGCGAGCTGCATGGCACGACGTTTTGCTGTTAATGCGAACCTGTAAGTGAGCTGCAAACCATGTCGATGGTTCATTTCCTCGATGATGGCCCGAGGATTCAGCACCGAATTATCATTTCGTAGCCTATCAGCGTAGTACTCTGCGATCAACACAGATGAAAGTCGCCTTGGAGCAAATGTTTCCAGATCATAGCTACAACTGTGAGGCAACTTTATTGTGGAGATCTTCCAAATACCATATTTCTGGTGTGCATGGAGCTTGAATGGACAATCTGTTTGTTTGCATCGAACATACCATTTCTTAGTGTCCGACTTTTCCACTCTATATCCAACTCGATTCTCCAAGTGGTAAAACCCGACTTTGTTCTGCAGTTCAGCCTTGGTGGAAAAGTGGCACCTTTTTGAAGACCGCTCGGTTCTGGGTTGTTATTATCCAAATCTGAAGAAGAGGGCGGCTCGAATGGTGGAATATCGGGGATGCTCCATTCAGATCTCAATATATACGTTAGAAAATCCTGATATGCCTCTCGTTGCTCCTGATCCAAAATGGCCTCATCTTCTTTATCCATCTCGAAGTCATTGATTATCTCGTCCGGTTCTGCCGTCTCGACATGATCGTCTCCGGTATTCGAACCTACAAGAAGGTATAATTAAACAATTATTCAATTATTTCATACGTATAATAAATTCATATGTGAGAACTATTTAAAAGTACCTACCCAGTGGTGCCGATCCTCAGGCCATTCTTGTCCTCGTTCGTAATCATACGTGTATGGATCTTCATCGGGAGGACATTCTACGTTTTCAGTATATGATGTCGGAGGCACGTTTAAGTCTAGAAAGTTGAATCCTCCATAGTTTGCCCGACCGCTTTCGGATGGCCAAGGTGACCACGTTTCAACTGCAGTTTTTCCTTTTGACGGGCCTCCCATCCAATTCTCATCACCTGTTGATCTACCGTAGGTCTCATCGTTCTGATTAGGTATACCCCATCTTGCATAAAAAGCTTCGTCATTTTTCAACCCAAAGGGAACATTTGAATTCTCCAAGTTGAAGGTCGTATGAGGGTCTGATTTCTGCACATTTAACCCGAGACCTGTGTCCCAACAAACACTTTGACAGGCCGGATCAAATACTTCATCAACGGTATTATTTTGCGCTGAATAAGAGGATCCTACGTTACGGGGCTCGGTCGAAAAACCACCAGCGCTGTAATTATCACTTGTACTTGACACAACAGGATCGAATACTCCAACATCCATCCTTCGAAGGGAGACATAAACAACAAGATCATCTCCGGATATGCATAACATTCTTTCCAAATCAGAGTCATTCTTTATTTTGATCTTTATAACTCTTTCTTTCATCTCCACTAACGAGTGGATCACATATCCCCAACAATTTCGATCTGCATGTACAACTCCATGAACACCGTCTAGTAAATCAGAAAATGTGATTCTTTGAAGATAAATCACCTCTCGATAACCATTTACGTACTCTAAGCCTTGTCAATGACCTCCAAACCAAATATTAACAACTCTCAAACTCATTTTCTTCTTCAAAATTCGACTCTAAGCAAATAAATTCGTCAGTATGCAGTGCAAAATTAATTTCAAACAACGAAATGCAGTCGAAGATATAAAGTGCTTAATTATATTCTAGAGCAACATATTCAGTGAAAGTGTGGTTCATTCAGTGAAAGTGTGGTTGTTTCACTATTGTCTATTGCTTCATTATTCTAAACACTTACACTTCTATTGTTTAAATCTACATTTTCGTAAAAAAATTGTCGTTTTTAGCCTTTCACAATAATTAGGGTATTACACGGCAATTTTTTCAAAAAAAACATTAGGGTTAAACGGCAATTTACCCTAATTGCCGTTTAACCCTCAAAAAATTCATTAATTGCCGTTTAACCCATAAAACATCATTAATTGTCGTTTAACCCCCAAGATTAGGGTTAAACGGCTATTTTCCAAAAAATAAAGGGGTAAACGGCCATTATTGTAAATTACCGTTTACCCCTTAAAAAATTTCGAAAATTGCCTTTAATCCTTTAATTTCCATTTACAAGCTATTTTGCACCTATATAGGGATAAACGGCAATTTTAATAAAATTTTAGGGGTAAACGGCAATTATTGTCAAATTGCCGTTTACACCTTAAACATTTTTCAAAATTGTCTTTACAACCAAAATTAGGGTTTTCAAACATATTTATCAAAATTTGAGCAAAAAAATTAGGGCAAAAAAATTACCTGATATCTCTTCACGACAATTTATTTTTACAAACGCAAAAAATTGAGATGTAAAAATGAAGGATCGGCAAGTAAAAATGCAATATAAAGAACAAAAACATACACTATTCACAAGTCACATGCATCAATGATTAGTACATTCAAGTGATCAATCATTGTTGTCTAAAAGTAAAAAAAAAGGGGTAAAAAAACAACCAAACTATATCAATTAGGGTAAAAAAGATACACACTATATCAATTAGGGTACAAAATAATCACCCCTATATAAATTAGGGTATTTTGGGCCCCTATCCCTATTTTAATTACTAATGACCTTAACTAAAGAATTTATAGCTAGACAATGTACTAAGACATTTTTAATGATCGATGTAGGAAAAGAGGAATGAAAAATTATCTATGCTTGCTCGACAACTTATAATTACACACGCTCTTCTCATGAGGTGGGGGTAATTGTTTATTACAGTATTTATATTTCTTTCAAAATATTTAAAATATGAAATCCTATACCTGAATGACCTGAGGTCGGTATACGTGTTATATAAATAAGGTGCTATGAGCTAAGATGTTATGATATAACGAGTGGAGATAAAATGTTTTTCTGTAAATACACTTATTCCTGATTATTTCAATTATGAAATCTTATTAAAATCTTATAATTTTAGCGAATTATTAATTTAGCATCTTATCCCTGAGTCGGGATCGAACAAAAATATTATCTTAAAGAGTTTATTAAATAATCGAGTATTAATTTATCGAGTTTCTACTGTACTTGGTCTTATTTACCACATATATACATACACATATATAACGCTCATTTAAATATTTTATGTTGTAAAATATTAATGAACTCTAATTTCTTATAATTTTGCTCATGGCTAAAATTACATAGGATCTATAATAATTCAAAGATTATACTATTTATTTCATTAAGTATTATAAATAGGGAAAACTATTAAAACAACTTTTTTCAAATTTAACCGAATAAAAATCCAAAAAATTAATAAGTTTAGCGAAAACAAAATACTATAGTCCAAAATTAGTTGTCTATTTTTATAATGTTTGGTGTAAGTCCTTAAAAAAATTCCAAATTCTAAATAAGAAATTCTATAACAATTTTAAAAAAAAAAAATTATGCGAAATAAGAATATTAATTAGTTATACTCAATTTTTTTTGTAAATTAAATATGTAAATTATATATATATATATATGATATTATATATAATTTTGTTTATTATTTATTTTTTAACAAAATATTTATAACTAAACTATTTTAACATTGAATCATATGAACGAGAAAAGTGGCTTGAATAAACATCTAAAAATAAATTTGACGATTTTGCCGCAAACGAGTAAAACTAAACTACATTAAGATTTTTTTTTTTACACAATTATTTCTATATACTAAGTGCACGTATTCTAAATTCATGCAATTGAGTTGACCCGACCCGATGGTGCATTTCACGCATCCCACGCATGTCTCACGCGCCTACCCTAGCCCAAACTCTAACCCAAACATTTGAGTTTAGCGAACTTAACCTTTTAGTTCTATCCTTATAACCGTTTAGTCATATACACATAACCTTTTGCAGTGCTAAGTAATGAAAAAAATATAAGTTATTCACTGAAAATGTTATGAAATTTGTACATAAATGTTATACTATTATAACATAAAAGTTATATCATTACAACATAAAGGTTTCGGCTATATTGAATTTTTATAGTGAAAAAACTATAAGTTATTTATTGAAAATGTTATGAAATCTGTACATGAAGGTTATTCTATTACAACATAAAAGTTATAATATTACAACATAAATGTTTTGACTATATTACATGAATTTTTATAGAGAAAAAAGTATAAGTTATGCACTGAAAAGGTTATGAAATCTGTATATAAAGGTTATATTATTACAACATAAAAGTTATGACATAAATAAAAAAATAAAAAAAATTAGGTGCGGATCCGTGTTAAACCGGACTCGACCCGTGTGCCCAATTGTATGGATCATGACTCCCAATTATATGGATCATGACTTATGCACTTGATGCATACAAACACTACCTTTTTTTTTATTATGTTTGCAAAACATAATATTTAATTTATTTTCCAAGTACTTACATTAAAATATGGTTTTTGGCTACAGTTAACTCTATGTTCATGTTGTTTCCGGAGCTATATACAAAGAGCTTTGTGAACTAAGTTTGTGATAGGCTATGCCAAAGGAAATAATTCCTAATGTTGTGTATAAAGAAATATTTCAAATTTGTAAATATATATTTCGACTATAATATATTTACAAATTCTGATTATATTGTATAGTTCGCATGTTTTATATTTAAATAATTAGATATTACAAACATTATAACATATATATTATATTACATACGAACAATATAATAATGCAAGAATCAAATAATAATGTCGTGCATTGCATAGGCCGTACACTAGTATAAGGAAAAGAAATAGTAGACCATAAATATAAAATATTTTAAAATCTTAGATAAATGTTGAAAAAATATACAAATATAAATATAAACTAAATATATGATGGAAATGCATGTTTAAAAAAAAATTAAGTTATTTTTCTCCAAAAATCAACAATAGAAAATAGGACTTACAATATTAAATCTAAATTTTTTTAAATCAACATTAACTTTTAAAAAATATTTAATACGTATAAAATATTATTCAAACACACATATTAGAAATTGTCTATTTTAATAGTTCAATAATATATTAATTAAAATTACATTATATTTAATATTACCTTAGATGATTTTTATATCACAAAATTATACATATTTTTTTCAATATAAATAATATTTAAAATTTTTTAATTTTACTAAATTCAGTTTATTTAAACCCGTTTAATACATGGGTCTTATGCTTGTATTTATATATATATATTGTTGGTCCCAAGTGGTGTTCGAGGTTCAGAGGGGGGTAAATGAACCTTGGTCGATTTTCAAAATCTTTTAAAACAACCGTTCTGCACTGCAAGTTACTTGAGCTTGCAGCGATAGATGGTTACTGCTTGCAGCGCTACGATGCAGTGCTGCACGTAGCGGAAATTAACTTTAAAACACAAGACTGTTTTTCTCAAGAATGCTTCTTTCAAAACGTTTTATGATGAGAGACAGATAATAATGCAGAAGATAAGCGTACAGATAAATAAAACAATTAAACACTTATAGCTTATAGTGGTTCGAAGGTGGTGTAATCTTTCTACGTCCACTCTACTGCTCCTCGAGCAGGAACTTTGTTAAGCAAGATTGATTTACAGGACTCTCCTAATAATCTATCAACTTTACAAAGCAAACCACCTACTGAAGTCCAGCGTACACACAGCAACTGCAAACTTCAAAGGTTAACCCACACAGGGTTCTACACTCCCACACAGGGAAGCTGCCTAACTCTAGACAACTAAACAAACAACAAGGATCTCTCATATCAACTGCTTGACACCACTAAAACAACCTAAGCACACAGCAACAAGGTTAAAAGGATAAAAAAGTTTATCTTCAACTTGTGCTTCGAAGTGAGCTTCTGAATCCGTAGGGAAACTTTCAGCTTGAACTTGCTTCACTTCGATAGGTTGAGTGACTGATACTGATTGTTGACTTGAATGCTTGAATTTGTAAGTTTGAAATTTTCACGAATGGATTTTGGTTCTCAGTAACAGTAACCAGCTTCAGTGCTCCTCAACCTCTATTTATACTTGAAGGAGAAGATGTCCGTTGAAGGAGACATCCCTCTTTTGAATTTGAAGTAGCCTGGCCAAAGTATGGTTCGCATTTAATACGACTTGACTTTTCCTTTCAGGGCATTTAATGCGGCAGTTGCGGCTCACAGCTTTCTGCAGCGCGTCAGTTCATGTGGCATCTTCTTATTGGCTCCGTGTCTGCTACTCTGACTTTTTCTTGAACGGCTCTTTTATTCTTGCTTGAGTCTCCATTCCTCGTACTGCATTTATCCTTCCTAGGATTTGCAGGATACTTCGTCTTGTAGTTGGCGCTGTATTACTTAACTGACTTGTAAGTCTGCGCTGTATCCTGGGTCCTTGTGTAGCTGATACTCCTTTGCAGTACTGCAGTAAGCTAGACCTGGTTGCAGTATCTTCTGGCAGTGCTGCTATAACTTCTTTCTAGCAGTACTCTTATATCCTTTTCTTGCAGCGTTACTCTACGTCGTTCTTTCTTGCTTTGCTGTATCGAAGTATAGCCTTATTTATACATTGATGTTCCTTCCTTCTTCCAGCTATGCTGTATCCTGCTTTCTTACAGCGATACTGTATCCTGCCTTCTTGCAGCGATATCTTCCCTTAAGGATTAGATACAGCTTTATCCTCGTTTAACCTCTATTATCAATACTTGACTCAAGACTCAATTCTAGTCTATTTATTCACTTAAACATTGTGAAAATGGGGTACTCAAAACTTCCTGTTACATATTTAGTTTGTCTCATCAAAATCTAAACATTGAAATCCCAACATATATATATATATATATAAATAGTAATGATAAGGAACCCACTGTTGGGTTTCTTGTGGAGCCAATCTGATCTATGTGGCAATATACATATATTATATAAAAAAATTTTACGTACCATGATATTCTTTTCTTAATTTTTTTATGTAGTTTGTTTTCCTTTTTTTTTCTTTTTATGTAATTTAATTTACGGCTTATCATTCTTTCTTATTTTATTTCATTTCTAAATAAATCATCTCAATACACCTATTCATCTCATTTTTAAATAATTTTTTTTCCTATATTATTATTTCTTATTTTATTCCATTTTTAAATAATTGTTTTTATTCATGTCAATTTTTTTCTTATTTTATATCATTCTTTTTTTTCTTCAAACTCATTTCATTCTATCTTAGTAAATTGTCAATTCTTTTCTTTCTATTTTAGTTGCTATTAATATCCAATAGTACTTGAAACAATATTTGCTAACATATATTTTTCTTTAATTGTATATAATTTTTAGAAATTATCTAAAATTAAGTTTCATATCACAGTATATGAAACTTATCTACAATTAAAAAAAGTAGATGGGTGAGATTACTCAATAAATATCGAGTACATGAAACTTATCTTCAATTAAAATAATAGATGGTTGAGATTACTCGATGTATTAGTACATAGAACTTTTAGACAATTTCTAAACTTATGTATAATTAATGAAAAATATGTCCTAGTAAAAAAAAAAATTCTAGAATTATTGATATTAATGGCAAAAGATGAAGAAACGAAATTGACATGAAATTTAATGAAATGGACAATTTACTGAAATAGAATGAGATGAGTTTTAATTACTATTGATACTAATGACAACTAAAAGAGAAGAAAAGAAATTGACAATTTTCTAAAATTTAAAGAAATTAACAATTGAATGAGATGAGTCTGAAAAAATGTATATTTAAAGAATGATATAGAATAAGAAAGAAGTTGAGATGGTTGAGATTACTCCATAAAAATCTACAAGTGTATGAAACCTAATTTTAGATTATTTCTAAAATTATATATAATTAAAGAAAAATATGTCTTATCAAATATTTTTTCAAATAGTATTGATATTAATAGCAACTAAAACAAAAGTAAAGAATTGATAATTTACTAGATAGAATAAGATGAGTTTGATTTTTTTTTTTTAAAGAATGATATAGAATAAGAAAAAAATTGACATAAATAAAAAAATTTATTACAAAATGGGATAAAATAAGAAAAAATGAGATAGAATAAAAAAATTATTTAAAAATGAGATAAATATACAATTATTGAGATGATTTATTTAGAAATGAAATAAAATAATAAAGAATGATAAGTTGTGAATTAAATTACGTTTGAAAAAAGGAAAAGAAACTACGTAGAAAAGAATATAGCGCTGAGTAAGAAAATAATATCATTATAAAGAATATATAATATATTGGATTTTTTATCATTACTCTATATATATATATAATCATTGTGATATAAACAATTTATTTCTTACATGGATCTTAGTTTCATGTACTTGAGTTGGGTCAAGCCGGATCGAACCTACATCCATGCATTTTCATTTTTTTTCCTTGACACTTATGTTATATTAGTCATACATATATGTTCAAATATCATACCCTTAGTACAATACTTTAACTTAAAAAAACCACTGACTTTTATATTAAATTAGTCATACATTTATATTATATTAGTCATATGTATATGTATAAATATCTTACTTTTATATAAAACTTTAACTTCAAAAAAATTCTAATTTCGACATAATTTGTACATGTATACCTTTATGTGATATTACTTATACTTTTATATCAAGAATAGTTATACATATAAATGCACAACTAACATAATTAAAATGTATAACTAACATAACTAAAAAGTATGACTAATATACTTAAAATGTATGAAAGGTATTAATGGTTGTTTAAAAAAAATGTTAAGGTACATCTAAAACTCCTAAATGTTTGACTAATATAACATAAATGTATGACTAACATATATAAAATAAAATACAATACCTTGGAGCAATTTTGAATGGGTTGGGTACACCTACTTAGACGCGTGGTCAGTGCGTGGAGGCGCGTACTATCGGGTTAAGGCCGGGTATGATCGATGCACTTGGTACATAAAAGTTTTTGTCATTTTAAAATTATATAATCTGATTTTTTTAGGAATATTAATTTCTTATTTATTATATAATTAATGTTAATATTTAATATTAGTAATATAAAAATGATAATATTTTGGGTCAACAATATTAACCGACATTGATGGTTGACCTTTGACTTTGACCGTTGATTTTTAATTAGGTTGAGTTGATCCTCTCATAAAATGAGATACGTGAGACGACCTTGTATAAAATTCATATATATGAAATCCAGATCGATCCGAATCGGATTCGTGAGTTTTGATTTTTTATTTTATGTGACCTTTATGTTATAAATATATGACCTTTATGAATATCACATAAAAATATAAATGTATAAATTTTAATGAAATTTTTCTTTTTTTTCTTAAATTACGGTACATATAGGTCAGAATATTTGTACATAAATATCACACTAGTATAACATAAATGTCTCACCAATACAATATAAAAGTTTTGCATAAAGTTCAAAAAAAAAAAAAAACTCACGAATTCAAAATTAACCTTCAGATTACATATGCACCAATTGCACATTAAACTTACTTATATGAAAACTAATTAAATAATATCATTTTTAATGGTAACTTTGTGATCTGTTGATTTGTATATATTTTTCGAATCTTTATTTATGGTAATATAATAATTATGCTTTATTAATATTTATCTAGAAAAATTGAGATTTATGTACATCTTTGATTTATTCCTTGGTCAAATATTATTGAATTTATTCCATTACCATAAGTATAATTTATATTGTCTGAGAATTTCATGTGTATTGTGCCGTTGGAGTTGCCATTTAATTACCATATCTATATATATATATATATATATTAAAAATATTAATTTTTAAAAAAAAGTTCTTTATATATTGTGATTTACATACCATATATATACACACACAAATAATCTATCTCTTTTAATATTTTATTATGAGGTCATTTTTTAAATATATATAAATAATAAAATATTTAACATTAGTAACTACATACATTAACATTTCAAAGTTTTTGGATCTTGGTATACTATTATTTTAGAGGTATTTTAATTTTTAAATACGATTGTTTAATTATTTAATGCTGAAATATTATTTAGAAGAATGATCCAAGTAAAATTTCTTCTTTAATTATTTGATGTTTAAGTAATGATTTATTTCTTAAAAAAGTAATGATTTTAATTTATATTATTACTAATTTATGTAATATTACACATAATTAGGTTTTATTATATTTTCATACTTTTACAACGTGTATTGATAAATATACCCAAAAAAAGAAAACAAAAAGATATTATTGAGAATTCATTTTAAGAATCTTATTCATATCCCAAAGGACGGTTACTGACTTGTTTCAGTAATGAAATTATTGACTTATTAGGCCTTTGAAAGTGATGAATTTTGTTGGACTTACGTCATTTGAAAGAACAAGGCGACAACAATAAACCCTATTAAGATGATGGATTTCTAGTTTTCTTTGAGTGAGCCGAATTTCAACATTTATTCTGGGTGGTGTTTTCTTTTTCAAGTGGTTCTTGTTTTTATATAGATCTTTGGTACGCATATTCATATTTTAATGGAGATGTTGAGATGTTTGGTTGTGTTTTCTCTGTTCTTCGGATTTGTTTTGAGCAATAAGGTATGCACCAATAGTGGAGCACTATCACACACAGCTCGCTATGAATTGTTTTCCTCAAGGAATGCCTCTTGGGAAAAGCAAAACATTGCCCATTTGCATCTGGTTCCCAGTGATGATCAAACATGGTCCAATTTGATCCCAAGGAAAATGTTGAGAGAGGAGGATGAAATTGCTTGGAACATTATGTACAGAAAAATGAAGAGCTCTGGTGGTTCAAGGGGGAGTGGAGTTGGCTTTTTGAGAGAAATTCCATTGCATGATGTGAGATTGGAACCTGATTCAATTCATGGTGTGGCTCAGCAGACTAATTTGGAGTATTTGTTGATGTTGGATGTTGATCGATTGGTATGGAGTTTCCGAAAGACTGCTGGTATCGACACTCGTGGTCGGCCTTATGGAGGTTGGGAAGCTCCGGATATTGAGCTTCGTGGTCACTTTGTAGGTTAGTTCATTTTTTTGCTGCAATTCATACTTGATTGATCTGCTATTGTTTTCAATCTATTTAAGATACTGAGTGTTTTACTTCTCATAGTCTGTAGAAGCATGATTGTAGTTGAGTAACATTTGGAGCAGTAGGACTTATTTGTTTCTACTTTATGAAGGGCATTACTTGAGTGCATCGGCGCAAATGTGGGCTAGCACACATAATGATACTCTTAGAGAAAAGATGACTTCACTGGTTTCGGCTTTGTCGGGTTGCCAAAGTAAGATCGGAACAGGTTATCTTTCGGCATTTCCATCCGAACTATTTGACCGTTTTGAAGCTTTACGAGAAGTTTGGGCTCCATATTATACAATTCACAAGGTACAGGAGGCTTCTGGTTACTGTTAAGGTTATGTTGTAATTGGTTGCTGATCTACGCTCTTAAAAATTTGCAGATATTGGCTGGTCTTCTAGATCAGTACAATCTGGCTGGAAATACCAAAGCTTTAAATATGACAAAGTGGATGGTTGATTACTTCTACGATCGTGTGCAAAATGTAATATCAAAGTACACCATTGAAAGGCACTGGTTATCACTAAATGAAGAAACAGGTGGCATGAATGACGTTCTTTACAGGTTATACACTATAACGGTCAGTATACCTTACTCAGGAATCCACATCCTCCTAAATTGTTCCTGATATATATTTTTTTGAATAAGTTATTAGGTAATTTTGTAACTGAAATGAAAGAAGTAAAAGGTCAATGAAATATTATTGGAAGCAACAATGTAAGCTTTTGGAACTAACATGAAAAGAGTACTGGAAGTAACAATGCAAGGATTCTATGCTTAAAGTTGCTTCAATTACTATGGGACCATAGTGTGCTCATCTGAAATACTTGTTATAGTGGTTACAAAAAAAATAGTAGACTTCCTAGTTTGTGGTCTGGTTTCAAGAAATTAATTGTTATCTTCAACATAAAACGTATTGTTGTGAGGGTGATTGATTAAGTCAAGGCAATTTTATCTTTCCAATGTTAATGGTTATTCTCATGTTTAATGAATGTAGAGTGGAAGAAACATTATATTAAAATACAACAGTTATTCAGTAAAGGCCAAATTATCTTCTCAATGTGCATAATAACTTGCCTTAATACATACTTTGGATTTGCAGGGTGACCAAAAGCATTTATTATTAGGTAAACTGTTTGACAAGCCATGCTTTCTGGGATTGCTTGCAGTGAAGGTAGTTACTGCTGTTCTTTTTAATCATGAGTTCCATGTTTTAAAATCTGTATCAATGTGTTTATATCTCCAAGTTGTGCAAACAATGATGCTTTTCTGCAGAAGTTCTGGGCAAACTATTTTGTGGTGTGAGACATAAGGGGGATTAACGAGTTTCAGTTCTCTCTCTATTAGTTGTATTTGGAAATGTAGTAGAATTTTGACACCTATTAAATTTCAAAAGAAAAAAAAAATATTTTTCAGATTTCCTAGAAAATTCCTTGTTATTTATTTGTTTGTGGAGATGACATTTTCTATTTCTATGTTTGCATCTAATTATAGTTACTTTAGTATCTTCACTTGTTTATAGGATACATTCTTGAAGAGAGCAGAATGGTATAAAAAAATTAAGTTGGAAAAGAGTTAGAGCTTATTTGGAAAATCATTTCAAATGGACTTCTTCTAGACATATAAGTCAATTTTTGAAAGTAATGTGTTTGGTGATTATAATAAATGGACTTTACTATAAGTGATTTCTTTAAAAGACCATTTTTCAGAAGTGCAAATCTATGGCTTGTGAAATTATCTCCTTGCACTTCGGGTGGATGGCATCAAAGTGCATTTCTGCTGATAACTACTTAAAGCACTTTGTAGAAAGCCCATATTTTTAAAGTTCGTTTTAGAAATGGACTTCTATCCAATAAGTGCTCCCAAACATGAACATGGTTTGCATCCTATATTGGGTTTATTATATCCAAGTGCAGTTGCGTATCTGACATCAGTTTTATTCCTTATGATTTAATGGCTTAACTAAGAAAGGAGATTATAGACAAATGAGTTTCATATGTATTGACGTGTTTTATGTAGATGATATCTTATCTTGCATTATTTAGTAATAGTACTTTCTAATTTTTGTTGCAATTTGAATTTAAGTTACCATGGACTCATGGTAATTTGGTAAATAAACAGTTTTACTAATTAATATCTTTTACTTGTAGGCTGATGATATATCTGGTTTTCATGCCAATACGCATATTCCAATTGTGATTGGATCTCAACTGCGGTATGAAATTACTGGTGAACCACTTTATAAGGTATTGTCTTTTATTTAGTTGCAAATATCACTTAGTTCATTTGTGAAGGGCATGGTGCACTGAACAAGATTTTGTACATATTGGGAGATGGGAAAGATGCATCTTTGGTAGCTTCTTGATATGTGTAGCTGAAACTTGTAGTGTGAAATTTTCATTGGCACAGGTTAAACATGTATCTGTGCATCTAAGGAGTAAATCTGAAAAGAATATTTGATACTTTGAAAGATGTGCTGCAAATGTTCAGCTTCTTCCAGTTATACTCCAGTGTATCCAGTATTTTCTTCACCTTGTTAGAAAACGAATGAAGAAAATTGCAAAAATCATGTGTATAGAGACTTTTGTGCCTGTAGCTTGAACTTCATTATTTAAATTCATATAGGTTCAGATACTCATCCACAGTCAAGGCATTCTAACATTCAAAACATGTAATATGTTAAGTAAGCATGGCTACCAAGATGCCATAAGTAAATTTCACTCAAGGAAATATTAAACAGGATGACAAACCATAGAATAAATGACTATATTGATTGAAATACTAGGGGTAATATTGTTTTAGTTGGGTATATTGAGTGGCTTGTATTGTGTTGCCTATTCAATAGCCATGTTTGAAGGACTGGATGCAAACCATGTCATAGGTATTCTTTGAACTTTGAAATGGGATAATAACTTGTCTTTTGCATGTCCTTCCAGGAAATTGGAACATTCTTCATGGATATAGTCAACTCATCTCATAGCTATGCTACAGGAGGGACATCAGTAGATGAATTTTGGTGCAAACTTTTACTTTTTTTGTTTTTATTTATTTATTAATATTTATGAATTAAAAGGCAACTACTAAGGATATTATTTGAGTATTTTTCTCCATTAGACCAACTCTATATTTTTTCTTAGCATCCGTGATGTCTTTTTATTTTGCAGGTCTGATCCCAGGCGAATGGCCAGCACTCTAAAAACTGAAAATGAAGAATCCTGTACAACTTATAACATGCTGAAGGTGTGCTTATATTATCTTTGTGAACTTTATTAGTGAGGTAGTGTATTGTGATATTGTATAATCAATGGTGTTGATGTTTTCCATTTGGCTCTTGCAGGTTTCTCGTTACCTCTTTACATGGACCAAAGAAATGGTATATGCAGATTATTACGAAAGAGCTTTGACAAATGGTGTTTTGGGCATTCAAAGAGGCAAGGATCCTGGAGTTATGATCTACATGCTTCCTTTACAACCCGGTGGCTCCAAGGCTCGAGGCTACCATGGATGGGGAACAAAGTTTGATTCCTTTTGGTGCTGTTATGGGACTGGTGAATAATCATAACTGTTTTTTGTGCTGCTTTTATTTTCACTAAAGAATCTTTATTGGATTGTCCTAAAATAAAATGAATAAATTTAACAATTTAGTAAATTTGACTGATAGATCTTGCTTTCTCAGTTTTTCCTCTTTCCACTACTCATAACCTACAATATTTAGTTTATATCTAAATTTATCCTCAGGCGATCCTCTAGCACCTATTTAAGATTGAAAACATGTTCTATATTTGTTTGATTCTATCTATCCTATTTTTACAGGAATTGAATCATTCTCAAAATTAGGGGATTCGATATACTTTGAAGAGGTGGGAAAAGATTTGGGGCTTTATGTCATACAATATAGTCCTAGCACGGTTTATTGGAGATCTGGCCAAGTTGTGCTGAGCCAAGAAGTACAACCTATTGTTTCTTGGGATCAAAGACTTAAAGTAACGGTTGTGATTTCCTCAAAGACGGTATAGTAGCTCTATTGTTCTCCAGCTACAATATATTCTTGTCTACACTGGTTCCATAGATCAATTTATTATTTTCCTCTTTAAAATATATCTCTCTATGGTGTGAGGGGGAGCTTAGATGCTCGGTAAATAACTTGAGGCTCCATTTGGATGGAGGATCGATGATGTTTGGATAGATGTGGATTTGAAATCCATCACTTTCATTTTGAACTAATTTTTGAGTAATACGGGTGGATTTCAAATCTTGAATTTCAAATCATTCTATCCAAATGGAGCCTGAGGGTTTGGAAAAATGGAGCTAATGACAGGGACCTCTTTGTTTTTTTTTTTGCATGGATATTTGCTTCTCACAATGTTTCTTCTTTCATTAGATGAAAGAAACTGCAATTTGAACTTTATCCCTGTCATGTGTTGTCAGTGAATGATTCCTTTTATCTGGAAACTAAGCATTAACTTCCTTTAATAGGCCTCTAATTTTGTCTGCATTACTGCTTCTTGCAGCAAACAGAAGTAGCATCATCAACCCTTAAATTGAGGATACCATTATGGACATATTCAAATGGTTCAAAGGCATCTTTAAATGGTCAGAAGTTGTCCTTGCCTCCACCAGGTAAAACTTCATTTGGCTTGTTAATAGCTTTCTTGTAATTTAAGGTTGCATTTGGATAGACAGATTTAAATTCAAGGATTTGAAAATTAATTGATTTCAAATCCAATTGAAATCAGTAAAATATTTGTTCAACATGAGGGTGGTGGATTTCAACTCCCATATCAATCCAACCAATTTACCAGTGAATTTGCTATTATGGATTTCCAATCCATCCTCGAATTCTCCAATCACAACCTATATGTTTCCTTTTCCGTTAGCCGTTCTTGCTATCTGCTCGTTACTTTTGTATTTCTCATGTTATAAAAGCAAAAGAGCAAGAAGATGATTTTTTTCGCTCCTTGATGTAGGTAATTTCTTGTCAATTACTAAAAGTTGGAGCCCTGGAGATGAAATCAGTCTTGAACTGTCTTTGAGTCTAAGAAGTGAGACCATTAAAGGTATCTTATGATTGTCAATAAATCAAGACTTTTTGTTGTTTTCTTAAGTGGGTCCCTAACAAATTCGTCTTCTCCAGATGATAGACCAGAATATGCTTCTCTTAAGGCTTTTCTGTACGGCCCCTACGTTCTTGCAGCTCTGACCAGTGGCGATTGGGACTTGAAGATAGAGTCGCATACTTCTCTTGCAGACTCGATTACTCCAATCCCAGCTGATTACAACTCTCAGTTGATCACTCTTACACAAGAATCCAATAACTCCGTTTTTGTCCTGACAAACTCTGCTCAACTTATAAAAATGGAAAAGTATCCTGAACTCGGAACTGATTCTGCTCTCAGAGCTACATTTAGACTCGTGAAAAACTCAACACCGGGAAATTCTCTTGCAGCAAAAGATGCTGTAGGCGTGACAGTGATGCTAGAACTATTCAATTTTCCTGGTATGTATATATTGTATAATGGGGAAGGTGAAACTCTTGAAGTGTCCAATTCCTCCTCGGTTTTCCATTTGGTTGCTGGACTGGATGGGAAGGATGGAACGGTCTCGTTGGAGTCTGAAAGTCGGAGAGGCTGCTTTATTTACAGCAAGCTCAATGATGACTCAGAAGCAAGTGTGAAACTCAAGTGTAGTTCTGCTTCATCAGATGTTGGATTTCAACAGGCGGCGAGTTTTATGCTGCAAGGAGGACTTAGTAAGTATCATCCTATTAGCTTCATTGCAAAAGGGGTGAGAAGAAACTTTGTTCTATCGCCATTATTTAGCTTCGTAGATGAGTCTTACACTGTGTATTTCAACACAACAAACAATGTAGGCTCTTGAAATTTAGGTAGAATAAGTCATATATTTGTTGTCTGTTATCACCAGCTGCAAAATCTTGGTGTGGGTCTTTTGTAGTAGGGGGATGTTTAATAATCGATTTAATAAAAATGTGCATACCATCTCCCTTTTTCTTACTCATCGTTGACACAAGGTATCTCATAATATGTATATTCAATTCACTTAAAAGGGAGAGATGGAAATATGATGAACGTACGGGTGAACTATCCAAATATCATGATCAATATTAATTAGTTAAAATAAGTATGAAGAAGAATTTCCCCATCCGGATGGGCAATTTCGGAATCCTATCTGTGTGTTATTGTTAGATTACACAATTGTTTTTGAGCTTTTTTTAATGTTGGAATGTGATTTGATGGTCTTGAATTTCAAACAATTATTTAAGAAATAATTTTTGAGAATATTATAATAGGAAGAAAAAAAAAGATAATTTTTTTATTCTAAGTTTTTCTTATTTGGATTTTTTATCCTTCATCTATCACCTTTTGATTTTTAATCCCTCAATTTTTAGTGATTAATAAATTAACCTTATATAACAAGTAAAGTTTTTTAATTACAATTTTTATATTAAAACCAAAAAAAAAAAACGTGAGAAAACTAAAACAATAAATAAACATAAACTTAAAGTAAAGGAAGATAAATGAATCGATTTCCCCCAAAACCCACTCTCTAAAAATAGACATAATCCCCAATTTAGCTATTAATGTCAATTTAGGTGTATGTTACATGAACAAAAATGAAATCGCATATTCTCCATCAAGTCTTCTATCAACTGTCAACTCAATTAAAGGAGATCAACTTGAAATTGATGAATGACAACTCCTAATTGAAGATAAGAGAAGTGAAGAGTTTGCTGACGGAACTCTATTTACCGTAGTATAAGTTCAAGCTATCTTGACAATTAAGTACAACAACCTTAAATGCTACAATAACATTTTTAGAAGGCCTGTTGCCTTCTTTAAAAAAGATGGACAAACAATACAATTAAAGCCTAAAAGCAAAGAGCTAGTCCAGAAAATCCTTGAAACATAGGATTGGTCCTCCTTGGGATTAAGAAGTATTCCCGCTAAAGTGTTTGGGAGAGCATTCCCAGTTGATTGGGAAGAAATTGTTGTTTTGTATTGGTCCCAAGTGGTGTCCGAGGTTAGGGGGGTGAATGAACCTTGGTCGTTTTTCGAAAATTCTTTAAAACTTACTGTTCTGCAAGTTACTTGAACTTACAGCACCAGCAGTTACTGCTTACAACACTAGTATGCAGTGCTGCACGCTGTAACTTAGAATTTTACGCAGTGGAAAATATCTTTTAACACAAGACTGGTTTTCTCAAATATGCTCTTTCTTTTAAAAATATTTTTTTATGCTTATGACAAGATAGATATATAAAATACAGCACAGATATATAAAGGAATAAAAACACTTATGGATTATAGTGGTTAAAAATGTGGTATAATCTTTCTACGTCCACTCTACTGTTACCTCGAGCAGGAACTTCGTTAAGCAAGATTAATTTATAGGACTTTCCTAACAATCTATCAACCCAACGACTTAACACCTACTAGAACCCAGCGCATACACAGCAACTGTAAGTTCTAAAGGCAAACCTACATAGGGAAATTGTCTATCACCTAGATAACTTATGCAAATAGCAAGGATAAATCCTATCAACTATTCGACACCTAAAACAACCTAAGCACACAACAACAAGATTAAAGTATATAAAGATTGGTTCTTCAACTGGTGTGGTGAAGTGAGCTTCTAAATCCTTTCTTGGATCTATCAGCTTGAACTTGTTCACCTCACTTAGGTCGAGTGACTGAAAAATTTTGGAGAAAGAACATAACTTTGAAAACTTGAGCTTGTTTGAGCGTATATCATTTTGCTTATCAGATAGTCAGTTGTTCAGTAGTTTTCTTCAGTGGTTCTCTACCTCTATTTATACTTGTAAAAAGATATCCGTTGAAGGAGATATCTCTCATTTGAATTATGTGAACTGATCAAAGGCATGACTTGCATTTAATGCGCCTTGACTTTTCTTCTTAGAGCATTTAATGCGGTGGTTGCGGCTCGCAGCCTTCTGCAGTCCGTCAGGCCATGCGTCGTCTTTGCATTGGCTCTGTATCTGCAACTTTGATCTTTTTTTGAACGACTCTATTTATACTTGCTTTGATCTTTGTTCCTCGTACTGCATTTATCCTTTCTCGAATTGCAGGATGCTGATTCTATTTGACATAAGCGAGGTTTGTTGAGTATGCAGCAAGTCAGTCTTTATTCTGTATCCTTGACCTTTTTGCAACAACTCCTTCTGTACAGTGCTGCTGTATCTTTGATTAGCTTGCAGCACTTTTTCCATACAGCAATGCTGTATCATATTCTTGCAGTATTCATGTAACCACTTCTCACAGCGTAGAGTATTTTCTTCTTACAACTGTGTTGCAGAGACTTCTTCTTGCAACCTGTATCTTCTACTTGCAGTGGTGCTGTTTGCCGTTCTTTCTTACTTGTTACATTACTGCATTCACTTCTTGCAGCGTCTTCATACTTTCATTTTCTTGATGCAGCATGGTCTCATTGAGCTCCTTCATCTTTCAGAACCTATAACTGTAGACTCAATCCTAATCTATATTTCACTTAAATATTGTGAAAAATGGGGTACTCAAACTTCCTATTACATATGTGGTTTGTCTCATCAAAATCTATACACTGAAATCCCAACATTTTGTTCCCCAAAACATTGGAAAGAAAAATGTGTATTGTACCCTGTATGAGGAAAGAAGTTGTAATCATCAGTAAATAAACTTAACTGATTCCCCTGCTTTGGGAAGAAATGACGTATAAAGATTACACCACCTTCAAACCTTTATAAATCTCTATGTTTCTCTTCTATCTATTATCTCTTCCATCATCTTTTTATATTAGTTAATTTGATAGAAGAGAAGAGTCGGGCCCTCACATTTCCATATTGAACTTTAAACCTCATCTCTCTATTTTTAGCCGAGTGCTTAACATTTGCTTAGCCTATCTCATCCATCTTATCCTGTCATCTACTTTCTAATATCCCTGTTGCTAAGTCTAGTTTTATCTTGGTAGAAAAAGAATAAAAGTTTATTCACCTCCCCTTTAGACTTTTTTTTGACTCTTATCGGGACCTACAATTTGTATCAAAATAGTTGGTTCATAGGACCTTCCACATTAATTTAACGTTTGTCAAAAGAACCTAATTTTATATGCTTAAATCTATTTTGTCTTGAAAGCATGAAATATAATTCTTCTAGATTGCCTTTATTCTCCAGAATGGACTATGATATTTGGAAAATAACAATTTAAACACATCTCTCCATTACGCATGTTGAAATATAGGTTGTATTGGATGAAGGACCATATCTATACTATTGCTATAGGAAATAACACACCTAGTGCTCCAAATAGAATTCAAAAAAAGAGAAGTGACATGACTAATGAAGAAAAAAGATTATCAAATCTGGACAACTTAGCCAAACATGCTCTCTACTCAACACTGGATAACTCAATCATGGCCAAGGTCGAAGGATGCAAAGCATCAAAGAGATTAGATTCTCTAGCTTTGATGTGCGAAGGAATAGATCAAACTAACACTTGTAGTACGAAAGTTTAAGAACTTCAAAATAAAGACTGACAAAGCAATAGACATACGATCAAAGGTTCACTAAGATTATCAATTAGACAACTACTCTTGAAAAGGAATTGTAATGCCCAATTCTCTAATCATTTGCATCCTACATTAAAATGCATTCATAAGCATGTCTAATATACTCTTTTAAGTGTTTCTTTTACAGTGGAAAGGTTTGGCTAGGGAAGAGAGGATGGATGTGCTGAAAAGATTATAAATACGCTAAATGCATAATATCTCTAAAATGACATTCCTAGATTAACTTGTTTACATTTCTAAGTTATGAATTTCATTTCATTTATTTATAACTCTAAAGTAAGAAAAATAGTGCAATTTGATTAGTTAGTAAACTAGGTTGAACTAAAAGCATTTGTATGGTGTTGTACTTGATTTTTATGATTTTTATCAACTTCCAACCTTCCTAAGGCTAAAAACGTGGCATGCTACCATTTCACACCTAAATAAGTCCAGCCAATTAGAACAAGGCAAGTACTTCTCTTTTGCAAACCCAAAAATGGTAGGAAATGAATTTTATGTTCTCATTTGATCACTTTCTCCCAAAATATATCCATCCCTCTTCTCTTCTTCCTTTCTTCATTCTTAGAACCCCAAACCCCATGCAAAATTGAAATCAATCAAGGTGGTTGCATATGAGATGAATTGAAGCTAGTTTGGTGCTTGTTTTGCTTAAAACATTACATCCTTAAACTTATTTTAGAGGTCTGATCCTATCCCTATATTTTATGCTTAAAATTATGTTTATATGATATGTCATATAATTTGAATTATATGTGTTATTATGAAAAGGAATTGAAGATAACTTAGTTAGTTAAAGTAGTTTAGTTGAACTTGTGAATCTTGTGAGTTGTTGTACATTTATTTTATTGATGTTTGGTATAGTTATAATGTTTGGAAGTGTGCTTGAAGAGCTGGAGGATAGATAGAAGAGCTGGAGGATAGATAACTTAATTGGTTATTTATGTTAATTACGTAAGAGCATAGGTTGTTTCGATTCATTTGAGTTCTTAGTGTGTTATTGCAAAGTAAGGGTTGCAAGTTTAAAAATGATATTAAGATGTAGATTTATAAGACTTGATATGTGTAATTGAATGATATTGTATCTTCATTGAATGAGTATTTAAAGGTATATATGCATGCTTGATTCTTTTAGGTTTATAAGCACATCACATTTTCCCCAAAGATAAACACTTCTACTATTGTGCTCGCATTGGAATTGAGGTAAGTTGAAGCTTTTAATTGTTGCATTGTAAGAATTAATTTATTCGTGTGATTTAAATGATATTTGAATTATTATTTTATGTTTATAATTAAATTGTATGCGTGGTTCTTATGATTCATAATGCATATAACAGGTGTTTTGAAAGAGGAAGTATGGTGTTTGGTTAATTGAGAGTAGGCAACATGATTATACGATCTATAGATGATAGTTGAGTATAAGAAGGAATAAGTTGAATGGTGCTTGGCTATCGAAGAGTAGACAATATATGTAGGGTCTACTTATGTTGGGGGAGTACCAGTGATAGTGTTTAACTAACGGAGAGTATATATTTTGATATGATGATCGACCAATCTTAATGAAATGCTTATACGGTCTACTGATATTGATTGAGTACCAACCTTCCGAGTACCCTATAAAGGATAATTTCAGAATAAATGAATATGAAAAAGCATATTGCATGATATGATTTATCATACGTGATTATGTGCATACGTTTTAGCTTGCTGAGCCTATTGCTCATTATTAAGTTTTTGTAATGGAGATAATGACGTGCAGAGATAATCCATGTCCTTAATGGCCAGTCAGTTTGTTTATATGTCATGCTCGAGATGAACTTTTGAAACTTATGTTCAGAAACTCGTCTTTGGGACAATTAAATCGTTGATGAGTCTTTTGTTGTAAATATATATATATGTATATTGTATGCTATGTACAAATGATGGTAAATTCAATCGACAAAGTTCCTTTCAGGTATTATGATGTCTTGCTGCGTTTTGATATAGATCGGGAACCTAATATTCCCTTATATATGTTTCTTAAATTATTTCAATTCATCAAGATTTGGGAGTGTTACAGTTGGTATCAGAGTAATAGTTTAATTGTCTATAAAGAAAAAAATGGCATATGAATATACGTTGTGGCCTGGGATCTCTCGATTTCTATTTACTTGTTTATTTTCATGTTTTGAGTATTGTATTACGTATATCATGTATGTTGATCATATCTTATGTCTGATCATTAAGCATTCATTGTTTTACATATACATCATATGAGATTGGGCATTACATAGAAAATCATGACATCGAGAAAAAGGGGAAGAACGGTGATGAGATAAGTCACTTGGTTGATAATTTGACCGATTTGATTCAGCAACAAACTAGAACACATGGTGAATAGATACAACAATTGTTGGATATGCAACAAAGAGCACAAAAAGTAAACCATCAACCTCCTCCACCACTGATTATTTGTTTATGAAAGATTCCGAAAGATGAACCCCTCTGATTTTGATGGTGGGCTTGATCTTTTAGTGACAGAAGAATGAGTGATATCATTGGAAATTATCTTTGATTACATGCATGTTGATGATGCAGAGAAAGTGACTTGTGCAATTTTCTTATTAAAGAAGGATGCTACAACTTGGTGGAAAAGAGCTACACTTGCTATCAATATGGAAGAGCTAACATTGGAAAGATTCAAAACCATTTTCTTTGATAAATATTTCATCAGAGATGCATGATCACTTAAGGTAAAAGAGTTCTTGGAGTTGAGATAGGGAGGTATGTCTGTATGTGAGTATGTCCGCAAGTTTGAGGCTAGCTGTAAATATGTGCCATATATTGCTAGAGATAATAATGAGAAGATTGACCACTTTCTCAGAGGCCTTAATTCAGAAATAAGAAGAGATGTTCGAATGTCTTCAGCTACTGAGTTCAAAGAGATAGTAGATAAGGCTTTAATGGCAGACCTTGATGAGAAAGAGATAGATAAATTGAGACAGCAAAGAAGACAAGTATTCACTCAAAGAAACTCAAATTAATGGAGGAACATAAAGTAGAAACCTAGGCAAGAAAATGAAAAATGTCAAAAAGTTGGACAAGCATCCAATGTTGTTGAAAGACCTAAATGTGCAAATTGTGGGAAGAGTCATTTTCAACAATGCTTTAAAGGTACGGATTGTTGCTTCAATTGTTATGAGCCTGGACACATTTCTAAATATTGTACTAAGCCATAAAGAAGAGTTCAAGGTAAGATATTCACAATGAATCATCAACAAGCGGATGTAGATCCCTCTGTAGTTTCAGGTACTATTTTTGTTTGTTGATTTCCTGTAGTTGCATGAATAGATTCAGGATCCACACATTCATTTGCATCAAATGCATTTGTAAGAAAATTGGGCATTGCATCGGAAACTTTAAAAGAAAGATACAATGTGTTGAATCCATCCATAAAAGAACTGGAGTCTAATAATTTATTAAGAGGTAGTACTATTCATATCAGTGTTAAGATACTTTATGCAGATCTTATTATTCTTCCTATACCATACTTTGATGTTATTCTGGGTATAGATTGACTTACAAGATATCATGCTACTATTGATTGCAATGAGAAAATAGTTATTTTCTAACCATCTGGAGAAGAACAGTTTGTGTTTAGTGGTAAGTCTCCTACATGTTACATACCTATTATCACTACTTTAAAAGCTCAAAAGATGTTAAACAAGGATTGTACTGGGTACTTGATGAGTACTATCGACGTATCAATGGAATCACAATTGAAGCCAGAAGATGTAGAGATAGTCCGTGATTACTTTAAGTATTTCCCAATGACCTGCCTGGATTACCACCTGATCATGAGATTGAGTTTGTTATTGATGTTGTACTGGGAACTACACCTATATCGGAACAACCATATCGTATGGCACTATCAGAGTTGAAGGAATTAAAGATTTAGTTGCAAGATTTGCTTAACAAAGGTTTCATTCGCCCAAGTTATTCTTCTTGGGGTGCATCGATTTTATTTGTGAAAAGGAAGAAAGGTACACTATGATTGTGTATTGATTATAGAGAGTTGAACAAAGTCACAATCAAGAATAAATATCCACTTCCAAGGATATATGATTTGTTTGATCAACTTCAAGGAATCTCAATATTTTCCAAGATTGATTTGCGTTCTGGATACCATCAATTGAAGATAAGGGAAGATGACATTTCCAAGACCGCAATAAGGACGAGGTACGGACATTCTGAATTTCTTATGATGTCTTTTGGTTTAACCAATGCTCCGGCAGCTTTTATGGATCTAATGAATCATGTGTTGTAAGAATATCTTGACAAATTTGTGATTTTCTTCATTGATGATATTTTAATCTACTCCTGTGATAAAGAAGAACATAGAGAACATCTGAGAGTTGTGTTACAAATACTAAAGGAGAAATAGTTATTTGCCAAATTTAAGAAGTGTGAATTTTGGCTTTAAAAGGTGGTATTCTTAGGACATGTGGTTTCTAAGGATGGGATTACTGTTGATCCAGTAAAGATAGAGGCCATCACTAAGTGGTTAACTCCAACTAGTGTGTCGGAAGTTATGAGTTTCTTGGGGCTAGCAGGCTACTATAGAATATTTGTGCAAGGATTTTCACACTACACATTTGACAACATTAACAAGGAAGAATGTGAAATTTCAGTGGACCGATGCTTGTGAAAATAATTTTGAAAAGTTGAAACATAAGTTGACCACAGCTCCTGTTCTTGTGATTCCATCTACTACTGGAGGATTCATATTTTACAGTGATGCTTCAAAGAATGGTTTGGGTTGTGTTTTAATACAGAATGAAAAAATGATTGCATATGCTTCGAGGCAGTTGAAGAATACGAGAAGAATTACCCAACTCATGATTTGGAGCTTGATGCTGTTGTTTTTGCCTTGAAGATATGGAGACACTACTTATATGATGAGAAATATGAGATATATACAGATCATAAAATATTGAAATACTTCTTTACACAGAAGAAATTAAACATGAGACAACGAAGGTGGCTAGAACTTATGAAGGATTATGATTGTGTGATCAACTATCATCCAGGAAAAGCTAATGTGTTGCAGATGCTTTGAGTCAAAAGTCTTCATCTTCTCTTTTTGCTATACAGAAGCCTATATTACTTGATTTGCAGAAACTAGAGCTTGAGATTATGCCCAAAAGTAAGGTTTGCTCTCTATCTGTTTTAACACTGAAATCGGTTCTTCAAGATAGAATCAAGAAAGGTCAAAAGACAGATGACTACCTATGAAAGTTGATAAGAGAAGTTGATACAAGCAAAAGGTTAGAGTTTTTTGTTAATGATGATGAAGTCATTCACTATAAAGGTCGTCTATGTGTCTCATCTAATAAATCCATAAAAGAGGACATCTTGAGAGAAGCTCATGCCACTCCCTACTCAGTACATCCAGGTAGTACTAAGATGTATAAAGATTTACAACAACATTACTGGTGGCCTAACATGAAGAAGGATGTCACCAAATTTATAGTTGAATGCCTAACTTGTCAACAGGTAAAAATTGAGCATCAAAGACCAGCAGGTTTATTGCAACCACTGCTCATACCTAAATGAAAATATGAGCACATCATAATGGACTTTGTGCTTGGACGACCAAGAACTCAAAAATGGTATAACTCAATTTGGGTGGTTATTGACAGACTGACAAAATCAGCTCATTTTCTTGTGATAGAATCTACATATAACATGAATCAATATGCTGAAATTTATATCAGGGAGATAGTCAGATTGCATGGGGTACCTATTTATATAGTCTTGGATAGGGATCCCAAATTCACATCTATATTTTAGAAGAGTTTGCATAATGTAATGAGTACAAAGCTTTCATTCAGTACAACATTTCATCCATAAACTGATGGACAGTCGGAAAGAGTAATTCAAATATTAGAGGATATGCTGAGAGCCTGCATTCTAGACTTCGAGGGGAGTTGGGATACAAAACTTCCACTGGTAGAGTTTGTTAGGATGTATACTATAAGCCTAGCTTTTGTGTAAACATCTATTTATGATATGAGAATCTTTTGTGGTCAAATGTTTGCATTTTATATATTTGTTATATATGTTATTGCAATTGTCCAATTAATTTATATTGTAGATAACATGGTGTGTGGTGCCACACAGAAGATCATATTATCAGTTCCTTATAGATTATAAATGGTAGCTCACAGCCGAGATAATTTTGGATAAATTATCGGAATGGTTGTAGTGTAATTTGGTATTAATCTGTCTTGATTATAAAATTACACTAGTACATTTTGTATGTATTGAGCAGGACCAATTGAGGTTGTTTTATTTGTACTGACTACATAAATAAAACAAGACCTCTATTATTATGGATGTGCGTCCTCTTAATCATTGTATGATAACGGGCATGTATACTCGATATATGTTTCTTTAATTTACCAATGGGTGAGATTTATTTATTAAATCAATAAGCTCAGTAAATTGGGATACAGTGTTGTTTATATGGTGTGCTGTTGATTATATAATGAAACCGTGTCCTAATTATTTAGGATGATGATGTCCCCTTGAGGAACTCATAAGGATTATCATGTAAACCCTGCAGGTGGATTTATTCCGGCATGATAATAAAGTTGAGTGGTACTACTCTTGGATTAAATATTAATTAATTGAATTGTCAGTAATTCATTAATTAATGGACATTCGATATCTTAAACATGGGGAGATAAACGCGCACATAATAAATAGGAGCCATATCTAATATGGATAAGGGACGGTAGTTCAATAATATCTTTTTAGTGGATTAAGCTATTATTTAATAGGCTTAAGAAGTATATTCAGATCGAATTAAAGACTTCTAAGCCTATTAGGAGACCGATTCCTAATCCTCCTCAAGGTCCCTGTTGTAGCCTATAAATAAGCCTCAAGTCAGCCGTTTTCGATACACAGAAATACAGATACAGACATAAAAATCTGAGATACGTATTAGTAGAAGACGGCTGAGAGTCTTGATAGCTCGTTGCCCACACAACGTTCGAGATAAGACGAGGAATACAGCAGAAGATCGTGAGGTCCAGGCTTCATCGATTCCTCGATCTACAGTTCTGATCTTAGAACTAATTTCGGTGCAGAAGGTATGATTCGTTTTTCCACTGCGTGTTAATCAATTTTGCATGGACTCCGATTCGGATAATCATATAGGGTCGGCGATCCGGCGGTTCCTACAGAGTTCACTTACAACAACAGTTACCAAGCTACAATTGACATAGCACCTTATGAAGCATTGTGTGGAAGAAAATGTAGATCTCTAGTACATTGAGATAAGGTAGGAGAGTGAAGATTACTTGGTCCAAGATGGTACAACAAACTGCAAAATTAGTAGAGAAGATACGACAGAGGATGAAAACTGCACAAAGTAGACAGAAAAGCTATGCAGATAAACGAAGAAAGGATCTAGAGTTTGCCATTGGTGACCTTATATTCTTGAAAGTAGCACCATTGAAAGAAATTATGAGGTTTGGTAAAAAGGGAAGACTAAGCCCGAGGTACATTGGTCCATTTAAAATTCTTGAAAGAGTGAGTGATAGAGCTTACAGAGTTGTCTTACCTCCATCACTATCTGCTGCCCATGATGTTTTCCATGTGTCTATTCTGAGGAAGTATATTTCAAATCCATGTCATGTTGTGAGCTACAAGAGGTTGCAGTTAACTTCTGACATCACTTATGAAAAATAACCAGTGTGGATTCTTGATCGAAAAAAAAAAAGAGTTGAAGAATAAAAAGATCTCACTTGTTAAAGTTCAATAGAGAAATCACTTGATGGAACAAGCAACATGGGAGGGAGAAAATGAAATGAAAAGCAAGCATCCAGAACTTTTCAGTAAGTCCAATTTTGAGAACGAAATTTTATAAGAAGGCAGGATTGTAATGCCGAATTCTCTAATCATTTGCATCCTACATTAAAATGCGTTCATAAGAATGTCTAATATACTCTTTTACGTGTTTCTTTTACAGTGGAAACATTTGGATTGAGAAGAGATGGATGTACTGAAAACAGTTATAAATATGCTAAATGAATAATTTCTCTAAAATGACATTCCTAGATTAACTTGTTTACACTTCTAAGTTATGAATTTCATTTCATTTATTTATAATTCTAAAGTAAGAAAAATAGTGCATTTTGATTGGTTAGTAATTGTATGGTGTTGTACTTGATTTTTATGTTTTTTATCAACTTCTTAAACCTTCTTAAGGCTAAAAATGTGGCATACTACCCATTTCACACCTAACTAAGTCCAGCCAATTAGAACAAGGCAAGTGCTTCTCTTTTACAAAGTCAAGAGTGGTAGGAAATGAATTTTATGTTCTCATTTGATCACTTTCTCCCAAAAACCGTCCAACCCTCTTCTCGTCTTCCTTTCTTCATTCTTAGAACCCCAAACCCCATACAAAACTGAAATCAATCATGATGGTTGCATATGAGATGAATTGAAGTTAGTTTGGTGCTTGTTTTGCTTAAAACGTTACATCCTTAAGCTTATTTTAGAGGTCTGATCCTATCCCTATGTTTTATTGCTTAAAATTATGTTTATATGATATGCCATATGATCTGAATTATATATGTTATTATGAAGAAGAATTGAAGATAACTTAGTTAGTTAAAGTAGTTTAATTGAACTTGTGAATCTTGTGAGTTGTTATACATTTATTTTATTGATGTTTGGTATATATATAATTTTTAGAAGTGTGCTTGAAGAGTTGGAGGATAGATAACTTAATTGGTTATTTATGTTAATTACGTAAGACTATAGGTTCTAGTGTGTTATTGTAAAGTTAGGGCTGCAAGTTTAAGAAAGATATTAAGATGTAGGATAATAAGACTTGATATGTATAATTGAATGAGTATTTAAAGGTATATATGCATGCTTAATTCTTTTAGGTTTACAATCATATCACATCTTCCCCAAAGACAAACACTTCCACTATTGTGCTCGTATTGGACTTGAGGTAAGTTGAAGCTTTTAATTGCTGCATTGTAAGAATTAATTCATTTATATAATATAAATGATATGTGAATTATTATTCTATGTGTATAATTGAATTGTATGCTTGTTTCTTATGATTCATAATTCATATAAAAGGTGTTTTGAAAGATGAAGTATGGTGCTTGGTTGATTGGGAGTAGGCAATATGATTATATGGTCTACAGATTATAGTTGAGTACAAGAAGAAATAAGTTGAATTGTGCTTGGCTATCGGAGAGTAGAGAATATGTGTACAGTCTACTTATGTTGGGGGACTACTAGTGATAATGCTTAACTTATGGGGAGTAGATATTTTGATATGATGATTGACCAATCTTAATGAAATGCTTGTACGGCCTACTGATATTGATTGAGTACCAGCCTTTCGGGTACCCTATAAAGGATAATTTCAGAATAAATATATATGGAAAAGCATATTGCATGATATGATTCATCATACGTGATTGCGTGCATAAGTTTTAGCTTACTGAGCCTATTGTTCATTATTAACTTTTTGTAATGCAGATAATGACGTGAAGAGATAATCCACCTCCTTAATGGCCAGTCAGTTTGTTCATGTGCCATGCTCGAGATGAACTTTTGAAGCTTATGTTCAGATACTCGTCTTTGGGATAATTAATCTGTTGATGAGTCTTTTATTGTATATATATATATAAATATATTTTGGATCATATGTACAAATGATGGTAAATTCAATCGACAAAGTTCCTTTCAGGTAGTATGATATCTTATTGCGTTTTGATTTAGATCGGGAACCTAACATTCCCTTATATATGTTTCTTAAATTATTTCAATTCATCAAAGTTTGGGAGTGTTACAATAATACTCTAATCCAGAAAATGCTCTCAAAATCCTTCAAGGACCGACCAAAGAATGGAATATGATGGTGGTAGAAATAAGATAATCTACAAGCATTTCAAAGATGAGCGCACAATAGATTTTCTTAAATCTCAAAGCTTTTGAAATTGATCTAAGAAGAAAAGATGAGTCATCTACATCAAATAGCTCTCAAAGCCAATGGAAGAGATGAAAAATTAAAACCTTATCAAATAGAAGAAGAGTTAGCACTAAATATGAAAAGATCGATAGAGTCAACAAAATCTACTTAAAGTACAACAAAAAATTCAGAATATTCAAAAGAGGTGAAATCGCAAACCAGATGATAAAATAAGATATGAAAACAAGCATGATGAGACAAACCCGATGAAGAAAAATCATCTAAAGTCATTTGCTATAACTGCCACAAACCTGCACACTACAAGAATGAATGCACTGAAGAAGTTAAAAGACAAAATGACATCTACAAAGGAAGTTGACAAAGATGGAAGAGATGAAAGAGAACATCACAAAGAGAAGAGGCAAGATGAGCAATGATAGCTGACAATAAAGCAGCAAAGTCTTCGAGTCATCTTCCTATAGCTCGACTGAAACAACATAATCAAAAGACGAAGCTCTATGGTGTTTAATGACAAAGAAAGACCAAGTTTCAACTATCCTAAATACTCATATGTATAATACTCTCCCCTGAACATGAATCTAGTAGATCTTTTGATAATACAACATTAGAAGAAATAGTTGATCAATTAAAACAATATCCCACAAAAAAACATATGATTTACGAGAAACATCAATTGAAATTTTAGAAGATGAAAATTATTTCTTGTATGAAAAGATAAGTTGGGAAAAAGAAGATTTATGTGGCCTTGAAAAATGCAAATGAATTTCTCACTAGTGAAATAGATCTGCTGAAAGAAAAGGTTAATAAGTATGATGATCTAAAATTGAAGTATGATATCATTCATAAAGAATCAGTAGAAAAAAAGTTACATGAAATAAAATATGACATGTTAATTGCTGCATATGGTATGTCTTCTAAAATCTATGGAAAAGATGCAAGAAAGATTAAGACCTTTATATGCTAGAGATGGCTTAGGATTCACTGGATAAACGAATGTTGGTCAAACAGAAAATGAAACAATTAAGTTTGGCAAAAGTAAAAAAAAATTCTCAATAGAAGTCCAACAAATTAACATAAAAAGAAAAGAAACAATGCATGATACATCATCTCATCCAATTAAAGAGGATAAATAATCCGCTAATAAGAAAAAACATGACAACTTCTCCTGGGCATAAAAAGAAGATCAAGCATGTTTATAAAGGAAAATCTACATCTAAACATGTGTTTGGAGAAAAGTATGGAATAAGACAAAGTCACTCTAAATCAATTGGAGTAGACTAAATATGGGTTCCAAAAGTCTCAATCACTAACACTTGTGGACCCAAAATTTAAAAGAGTACCTGAGCTATAATTTGTTTTGTAGACTTCGAGCTCGATTGAAAGAAGAAGCTCATCTGATGAAGAAGTCTGATATGTTGATAGTGGGTGCAGTTGACATATAATCCGAAAAAGAGACCTACTCTTCGAATTTAAAGAAATAAATAGACTTCTTGTATTATTTGGAGATAAAACCAAAGGAATTTACACTATCTACAAAAAGAAAAGTGGAGACTCAAGATATCTCATACGTCAAAGGCTTGAAATTCAATCTACTCAGTGTAAGTCAATTATGTGACACGATTTGAAGTAAAGTTCACCAACAACAAGTGCTACATTCGAGACAATAAGACAAAATAGATCGTACTGACTGGAATCAGATAAAAGAATATCTACATTACTAATTGGAAAACTAGATATCCCGACACATGCTTTGTAGCTAAAGGAAGAAGTGAAGTAAGCTAGTTATGACACAAAAGCTAAATCATATCAACTTTAAGACCATCAACAAGATTGTAAGAAAAGAGTTCATTGAAGGTTTACCCAATGAAGTTTTTAAGACAACCAACATTTGCCAAACAAGTTAAGTCATCATTCAAAGCTAAAAGTTAACATGCAACCAACAGAGTTTTGCAACTCTTGCATATGGATCTATTTGGACTAGTGACTCATCTAAGTGTGAGCAAAAAGAAATATACCCTAGTTGTTGTCGACGACTACTTAAAATATATATGGGTCATATTTCTGCTAAAGAAGAGTGAAATTCAAACTAAGCTACCAAAGCTTATTAGAAGGATTCAAAATGAGAAAGACATGAAAATTCTAAATATTCAATCAGATCGAGGAACAAAGTTCCTAAATCACATCATATCTAAGTTTTTTAATGACTTCTGTATCACTCATAAGCTACTGCAACTAGAACACCTCAATAAAATGAAGTAGTTGAGAGAAGAAATAAAACTTTTAAGGAAGCTGCGAGGACCATGATAGCTAAAACTGATCTGCCAAAGAGATTTTGGGTAGAAACCATCAATACAGCCTGCTACACTCAAAATAGAGCATTATCAACAAATACCACGATCAAACTCCCTATGAAGTTTGGAAAAGAAGAAAACTCATTATTTCTTATTTCCACATATTTGGTTCAAAATAATTTATCCTAAACAATGGAAAGGAACATCTGAAGACTTTCGACGTAAAATCAGATAAGCGAATATTCCTTGGATACTCCTCTATTGAAGGAATCTCACTATTGAAGAGTCCATATATATTGTTTTTGATGAATCATCATATGTCAACAGAATTGTTGAATTGCAAGTAACAACACATACAAAAGAATCTTACAATTTGAAGGAAGATCCAAAATGTTAATATACATTGAAGTTATCAATCCTTGAATCAACTTCAATTTAAACCAAGATTATGATCAACCATCGACGATAGCTCAAATCAACACAAGAAACTCAACAAAGAGAGACAATTGCTCAAACACCTATTCAAGCACCTATTGATGAAGAAACTAGTGCAGAGAGTTCCTAAACATGGGGAAAACTATTGGAGAGATAAATCCCACACTATGTGATCTAAATCAATGTCAAATCGAAGAAATTTCTTATATACAAGGTGAAACTTCTAAAAGAAGATATCAAACATCTCAAGCTGAATTCTCAAAAAGAAGAGTTCAACTATAATCTTCTAAGCAAAGAGAAAGTTAACCAAATCTGGTTAAAGACACATCCTATAAGTCAAATCATGAGAGATCTAAGTTAATAGATCAAAACTTGACTTTGGACTTCAAATAGAAGAAGCCCAGTTCTCCTGATTTCTCTCACAAGTGGAACCAACAAACATTGAAGAAGATCTAGAAGGCTCAAATTGGATAATATCTATGCAAGATAATCTTAATCAATTTGAAAGAAATCAAGTTAGGGAACTTGTTAGTAGACCAAAACATAAGAAGGTCATCAATACATGATGGATATACCAAAATAAGTTAGATAAATAAGAATATGTCATTAGAAACAAAGCTCAATTAGTTGCAAAAGGATATGCACAATGTGAAAGAATCGATTTTGATATAGCACATATGAAATTCACTATCTACCAAAGCTCGATTAGTTGCTCAACTAGAAGACATCCAAATTTTCTTAGCTTATATAGCACACATAAAATTCACTCTCTACCAAATGGATGTGAAAAATGCATTTTTGAATGGAATCATAGATGGAAAAGTCTACGTAGAACAACCTCCTGGTTTTGAAATTGGAAACAAAGTCTCCTAGCTGAAGAAAGCTCTCTACGGACTTAAACACACCCAGAGCCTGGTATAATACCTTATCAGACTAGCTGATAGAAAATAGATTTTGCAAGAAAAAGTCGACTGGATCTCATTTTACTTTCCAGAAGAAAAACATGTCTTGTCGGTCCAAATCTACATCGATGATTTTATCTTTGGATCGACTAAGAAATCAATATGTGAAAATTATCTCAACTGATAGTCGGCCCCTCATTTTAAAAGAAGAATAACTCCTTATCTAACTCATCTTCCGACAGTAATCCAGATGCACCTCCGCCCAAGCTACCATTACACCAACATTGACTGGTAAAACACCCTTGTGCATCTACAAAGATGACCACTTCACCAAATTTCCTTATCCTAAACTAAAGATGACAAAGCAAATGAAGAAGAGCATGAGCATCTCTGTACTGACGTCGATGACATTAAATCACAACTAACCAAGTTAGGACCAATTGAGGATATTGCTCGCTCCATGGCTACCAGAATGGCTACCCTTCTTGATGCTAGAAAAAATGGGGAAAGAGATAAATCTGGAAAAGAAAAGGAAGCAAAGAGAGCGGTGATGAGGAAAGTAAATCCAAAAGAAACAAAGCTTGAAGAGAAAAAGAATCTACAGAGGAAGCTGAGAAAAATGAGTCCTCTAACATTGCAAAGTCCAACAAGCTTATTGTTGGAGCGAGTTATTTGAAGATCTCTCAAAAAAAAGGAAAGAGGAAATAAGAGAAGAAGCGAGAGAAAATAAAGTCTATCAAAGTCCAGCAAGGTTTCCGCTAGCAAAGATCTCAAAGAATTTATCTTTCAACAGAGTGTAACTCAATTGCTGATGATGTTATGTTGAGAATAGCTACACCTTTTATTTTCTTCTACTCTAGTTGAGAATAGATCAACTAGTTTATATGTTTTTAATTGTAGTTTATGTGTTTTTAATTGGGTGTGCAATTCTGAACCCAATGTGAATTCTATTACCCTTCATTTGGTGGCGGAAAACCATCATAATAATATTCCAGATTTATAAGTTTTGATTGGTAACAATTTTAGTTTTCAGCATATTGATCATGTCTCTGAGTAGTTATTATTTGTTCAATGACTACCCATGATAAGAACTTTAAAATGGGTTTTGTTCATGGTAATCAAACTACATTTAACGTAAGGAGATGTGGAGAGATTTGCGTAACTATTTTGATAACTGGTGACTTCAATGCTATTATTGAAGCTCATGAGAGGATATCCGATTAGAAGCCGAATTCTAATTCTTGTAATGATTTTTAGAATTTTATTGATGATTGTAACTTCATGGAGGTGAACATGCATAACATCATTTATACTCGGCATAAACATACTCTGGTAGACGGTTATAGGGTTTCTCGCCTTGATCAAGGTTTAGGAAGTATGGGTTTCTTATCTATTTGAATTGTTGTTTCTGGTTAGGTAGCATTCTGATGTTGCTTCGATCATAACTCAATTGTCATTAGTTGCAATGATGGCATTGCAGCACACATGAGACCTTTTTATTTTCAGAACATGTGGACGATGCATGACTCAGTTCTTTTCGTGGTTAAAGAATCATAGTCTTGGCCTCTTCAGGCCAATAAGGCTCTCAATATGTTGTTTGGTAAACTCAAGCATCTTAAAAAGGAGTTGAAGACTCCAAATTTTTTAATTATTTTGAAGATGTTAATAAGAAAATTGATGATGATGCATCTTCTCTTAGAAGCATATACGAAGATATTTCGACCAACAGTGATATTGAAGACCTTCTTTTGATGGAGATTGATAATCAACTGCTTCTAAATAGTGCCATGCATCAGAAAACTATGTATTTACGACAACATAGCAGCGGAAACACTCAATTTTTTCATGGGAAAGTTAGTGCAAAAAAGGGGAGACACATTGTAATTTCACTTGAGGTTGCTGATGGAGTTACTTCTGATATAAATGCTATCAAGATTGCATTCATTGATTTCTTTTCTTCTTTCTTTTAGAAATCAGTGGAAATTGTGTTGAATTACCATCTATATGATATCATTACTCTTGTTATTATGGAAGATAATAATACGATGATAACTGGTGTGCCGGAGTAGGAAGAGGTTAAATCTGTGGTTTTTGATCTTGGGGCGAATAGTGCTCCTAAGCAAGACGGGTTCTCGGGACTATTCTCTCAGAAGTGTTGGGACATTGTGGGGATAGATGTTGTGAATGGTGTTTGTTGGTTTTTTGAATCAGGAAGTATCATTTTGGGTTTGAACTCTTGTCTCATGGTTCATGTTTCTAAAGTTAATGGTGCTACAAAGATGGAAGATAGAAGATCCGTTATGTTAAGTAATATCATACTAAAAATTTTCAACAAGGTTTTATCTACAGAATTTCAATGTGGTTTTGTTCCTGGCAGACAAATTCATGATTGAATGGGTCTTGTGTTAGAAGTTTTAACTATATGTATGGTACGGAATTTGGAAGAAATATGCTCATGAAAATTGATATTCAGAAGGCTTTCGATACTTTATATTGGGACTTCCTCATTGCAGTGCTAAAAACCTTTGGTTTCTCTCCTAAATTGACTGATTAGATTTTGGAAATTTTGAGATCTGCTCACATCTCTGTTCTATTGAACGGATCCCCGAAAGGTTTTTTCCTTTATTTTAGAGTAGTTAGATAATGCGATCCTCTTTCTCCTATTTTATTTGTGATTACAGAGAAAGTGTTGGGAAGACTTATTGGTTTTGCTATTTTCAAGAGAGAAATTTTACCTTTCAACTCTATTTGGGTATTATTTTTCCATATGCAGATAACATCTTACTCTTTTGTGCAGCTACTCCTTCGAATGCTAGAGTACTTAAAGATATCTTAGAGTTATATGGTAGCATATCGGGATAATTTTTTAACCCTTCGAAGTCAAGGGTTTTATTTTGATTCCTAAAGTTAAGACATTCAAGAGAGGCAGTTAAAAGAAATGTGTAGGTAGTGCAAGGTTCCCTACCGATCAACTATTTGTACCCTGAAATTGTGCAAGCAGCCACTATGTACTGCTTAGATTGTATTCACTTATAAATATAAACTATATGTACAAGAGTGGGCCTAGCCCATGTGTAATACCATACAACAAATTTACCAGCCCATATAACTAGTTACACTAACAACCCCTATAATCGGAATGAGAAGAGGACGTACTTTCAGATTGGTCTTAAAATCATCAAATAAGACTGTAGGAAGACCCTTGGTCATAATATATGTACATTGATGGGAAGACGATACATAGAGAACTCGAACATGTCCCGCAGTGACATGCTCTCTCACAAAATGAAGATCAATTTCCACATGCTTAGTTCTCTTCATCTGGACAGGATAGAGGCAAGGTAGACAACACTAACATTGTCATAAAATACAAGAGTAGCACCAGGCAGAGATAGATGTAGCTCAGTAAATAATGACCGAATAGATGTGGCTTCGGCGACAATATTCGCTACCACTCGATATTCCACTTTTGTACTCAAGTGAGACACTGTATGTTGCTATTTAAAGGACCATAACACCAAGTTGGACCCTAAGAACACACAATAACTAAAAATAGAGCGTCTGGTATCCGGGTATCCTACCCAATCCGCATCAAAATACACCGTTAGCTTATTAGTAACATCTGGTTTGATAGAGAGACCAAAATTAACTGTGCCCCGAAGATATCTAAAAATTCTCTTCACAGCTTGAAGATGAGTCATCCTCGGTGCATGCATAAATAAGCACACCTGCTGAACTGCGAAAGCCATATCAGGACATGTAAAGGTAATATACTATAAGACACCAACGATGCTGTGATATAAAGAAGAATTTGGAAGTGGATCACCATCAAGCAAAGACAGCTTGGCTTTAGTATCAATTGAGGTGGATATCGATTTTGCATCGGCCATATGATATTTGTTAAGTAAGTCTTATAAATAATTGGTCTGAGATAGGAAAAGTCCTCCTATAGATTGCCCATATCTGTAATAGCAAACTCTGACTGAAGTAGGCGAATAACAGATATCAGCAGCAACAAAGAAGAAGCTGTAAGAATAATATCATCAACATAAAGCAATAGAATAGCTTTATATCAGAACCATGTCGTAAAACAAACATAGAAGTTAGTAAAACCTCAGGCATAAATAAAATGCATGAAAGATAAATACCATGCGCGAGGAGCTTGCTTAAGGCCATATAGGGCCGTATGAAGCTGACATACATAATCTGGATGCTTTGAATCAATAACCCAGGAAGCTGACGAACATAAACTCTCTCTGATAAAGTGCCATGAAGAAATGCATTCTTCACGTCAAGCTGATGGATAGGTCAATATTTGGAAACTACTAGAGACAGAATTGTACAAATGGTAGATAGACGCACAATAGTACTGTATGTATCCCCATAATCCACACCGAGATACTGGTTGTACACCTGAGCGACTAGCCGGGCTTTACACTTATCGAGAGAACCATCAGCAAGCTGTTTGGTCTTGAAAACCCATTTTGTACCAACAATATTACCCCTAGAATGTTTAGACACCAAAGACCAAGTGTTATTTCAATACAAAGTAGAGAGCTAAAATTGTATGGCTGCCTGCTAGAGAGAGTCCTGTAGAGCTGCTTTAACCATCTTGGGTTCCTGCGGAAGAGAGTTAACAATAACAGTATGCAAAGAAAATATGCCTTAGGCTTTCGAACACCGGCCTTAGATCGCGTAGTCATAGGATGTATAGGTAGAGATAGAAGAATTAGTATAGAAGAAGATTATGTGATGGCATCACTGTGTGTGGTAGGAACATTAGATGGAGGTGAGGACACTTGAGCGGATGGGTCAGAAATGGAGTTGGTCGAGTGATGTGACCGGTCGATGGGAGGAGGAGCATCTACCAAAGTAAGGACGTTCATCAAGTGATCGGACGTGGAAGATGAGGGAATCGTCGGTAGGACAGGAGAGGACGAGAGAATTGTTGGAGGAAATGGTAGTGGTGAGGAAGACTGTGGGATTAATGAAGGATTTGTGAAGGACGGAGAAGAGAATGAAGGACTTAGGATTTAACTAGGTATGGGGGAAGGAATTTTCATCAAATGATACATGTCGAGAAATGAGGACCCACGAGAGGATATATCATAGCATCTATAACTTTTGTGGTTAAGAGAATAACCAACAAAGACACAGAGAGAAGATTTGGGCGACAATTTATGTGGAGCAGTAGCTTGAAGATTGGGGTGACAAGCACATCCGAAAACATGCAAATGAGGGTATGATGGTGATAAATTGTATAGAGCTCATGTGGGGACTTATTTTGAAGTAGAGGTGTAGGAAGAATATTTAGTAGATGTGCAGCTGTATTTAATGCTTCTAACCAGAAGGAGAGTTGGACAGATGATTGATATAGGAGTGAACGAAGCAAGTTCCCAACAGTTCGATTTAAACATTCTGCTTTGCCATTTTGTTGGGGGTATAGGGACAAGAAACACGAAACAGAATACCATGTTTGTGACAATATTGTTGGAATTAGGTATTTGTGTATTCAGTACTATTATCACACTAGAGTGCTTGTATGACTCCATTAAATTATGTACGAACCAGTGCATGGAAATGTAGAAAATATGAGTATGTTTCAGCTTTTGAACGTAATGGGAACAACCAACAGTAATGAGTATAATCATCCAAGAAAGAGATAAAGTATTGATAACATGTATTAGACAAAATAGGGGAAAATCATATATCATAATGTACTTATTGAAAAGGTTCGATATTGATGACATAGAGGAAGCAAATGGCAACCTAACATGCTTGCCCAACTGACATGCATGACACAAAAAAGAGTTCAATTTTTAGAGGAACAAGAGATAAAATCCTAGAATTAGGATGTCCAAAACGACTATGCCAAGGCTCTAGAGTGGTGGAGGTAACAATGACGACAAGGGAGATAGTAGGAGAGGTTCGGCCAGGATAAGTGTAGAGGCCGATTAGAATACTGGATGTGAGGAGGGTTATTGTTGACTTGGGATCCTTAACAGAAACATCGGTAGAGGAAAATTCAATCAGACAAGGATTATCATGAATGAATTGATGCACATATAGGAGATTATGAGTAAGTGAAGGACTACATAGGACATTATTTAAACAAAAGACATGTGATCCAAACTGAAGAACAGAAGAACCAACACATTTAATTTCAAGCATACTACCATTACCAACTCTAATTCTAGAAGAGCCACAATAAGTGTTGGTCCCAAGTGGTGTCTGAGGTTCAGAGGGGGGGTGAATGAACCTTGGTCGATTTTTCAGAATCTTTAAAACAACCGTTCTGCACTGCAAGTTACTTGAGCTTGCAGCGATAGATGGTTACTGCTTGCAGCGCTAGAATGCAGTGTTGCACGCTGTAACCTGGAGTTTTGTACGCAGCGGAAATATACTTTTAAACACAAGGCTGTTTTACACAAGAATGCTTCTTTTAAACGTTTTATGATGAGAAAGACAGATATATGCGGAAAATAAGCACAGATAAATAAAGCGATAAAAACACTTATGGCTTATAGTGGTTCGAAGGTGGTGTAATCCTTCTACGTCCACTCTACTGCTCCTCGAGCAGGAACTTTGTTAAGCAAGATTGATTTACATGACTCTCCTAACAATCTATCACCTTACAAAGTTAACCACCTACTGAAGTCCAGCGTACACACAGCAACTGCAAACTTCAAAGGCTAACCCACACAGGGTTCTATACTCCCACACAGGGAAGCTGCCTAACTCTAGACAACTAAAACAAACAGCAAGGATCTCTCCTATCAACTGCTTGACACCACTAAAACAACCTAAGCACACAACAACAAGGTTAAAAGGATAAAAGGTTTTCTTCAACTTGTGCTTCGAAGTGAGCTTCTAAATCCGTAAGGAATCATTCAGCTTGAACTCTGCTTCACTTCGATAGGTTGAGTGACTGAAACTGTTGGCTTGAATGCTTTAAATTTGTAAGCTTGAAACTTTCACTTATGGAAATTAGTTGACAGTATCAGTAACCAGCTTCAGTACTCCTCGACCTCTATTTATACTTGTAGGAGAAGATGTCTGTTGAAGGAGACATCCCTCTTTTGAATTTGAATTAGCCTGTCCAAAGTATGGTTCGCATTTAATGCGACTTGACTTTTCCTTTTGGAGCATTTAATGCGGCAGTTGCGGCTCGCAGCTTTCTGCGGCGCGTCAGTCCATGTGGCATCTTCTTATTGGCTCTGTGTCTGTTACTTTGACTTTTTCTTGAACGGCTCTTTTGTTCCTGCTTGGATCTCCGTTCCTCGTACTGCATTTATCCTTCCTGGGATCTGCAGGATACTTCGTCTTGTAGTTGGCGCTGTATTTACTTAACTGTCCTGTAAGTCTGCGCTGTATCCTTGGTCTTTGTGCAGCTGATGCATTCTTTCAGTGCTGCTGTATTTTAGACCTGCTTGCAGTATCATCTGGCAGTGCTGCTGTAATCATCGTTCTAGCAGTACTCCTGTATCCTTTTCATGCAGCGATGCTGCACGCCGTTCTTCCTTGTCTTGCTGTATTGAAGTACAGCCTTATTTATGCTTTGCTGTTCCTTTCTTCTTCCAACAATGCTGTATCCTGCCTTTATACAGCGATACTGTATCCTGCCTTCTTGCAGCGATATCTTCCTTTAAAGTTTAGATGCAGCTTTATCCTCTTTTAACCTCCATTTTAATCCTTGACTCAAGACTCAATTCTAGTCTATTTATTCACTTAAACAACGTGAAAATGGGGTACTCAAAACTTCCTATTACATGATTGGTTTGTCTCATCAAAATCTAAACAATGAAATCCCAACAATAAGGTTTAGCAGAGAGAAGTATACCTGCATCATTAGTCATATGTGTCGATGCACCTGAGTAAAAAGTCCACTGTTGAGAAGAAGCCTCATTAGCTGGATGACTAGTGAAAGCCTGAAGCGTAGTAGCATTGGTCTTGAGCACCAAAGGACACAATCGAGAAATATGGCCGAAGCCTCCACAATTATAGCAAGTAACATCATACTGAAATTGTTGAGAAGATAGACCTGAAATAGTACGAGACAACGTGCAGGCCCCAATATAGACGGGGTAGAAGATTGGCCACCCGAACAACCACTACGGCAGCCTGTCTGTCCACCTGAGCAACCAACTGGGCTACGACCACACCCATAACGTGTCAACGGTCCAATACCACGACCAGCAGATTGTTGGGCGATGAGGAGTTGTTCCGGTACAGTAGAAACATGTGACTTTTGAGCTAATAATTTCGACTCCTCAAGATATAGCATACTCTTCATTTGACCAAAGGTTGGTGGCCGTTGAAGCATAGAGAAGATCGATGTGATGGTATAATACTTAGGACCGAGACCCATCACAATTTGTAAAAGGAGGTCACGAGATGATACAGTATCACCAACTGACAAATGACAATCATATAAATCCTTCAACTTGAGGATAAACTCCTGTATAGTGCGATCACCCTTTTTGATACTATAAAATTCCTGGTGCAATTGGATGATTCAACTATCCACATGGTCACAAAAAAGGGTCTCAATTTTTCTCTACGCTCGGGAGTGATGATCGACTGGAGAATATCCCTGGAGACTGTCGATTGAATCCAAGAAAGAACAAGAGAATCAATATGCAACCACTAAGAATACGTAGGAGAATCCCGAGAAGGAGGGGTGGTGCCATCAACATGCGACATCATATGGTAGGCTCGGAAAATCGGTAGAAATAATTAATGCCAGAGCATGTAATTGGTGAAATCAAGCACCTCTAGAATGTGTGACTTGATATTAGATAGAGAAAGTGTCGGATGAGGGAAGGGATGGAAAGGTGTTAGCGGCTACACCAAGACAGACGTGATTGCAGTGATCGTGGACGAAGTGGGATCGACAATGGGAAGACATACATGAATCGAAAGGGGAAAGGGGTCAGAAACAGAAGACATACAAGAATCGAAATGGATTTATTTCAGAGATGTTGCTAATCGTGTCTTTGCAAATGATGCAAATTGGAAGGTTTGTCTCTTTCGATGGCTAGCCAGATCTGTTTTGTCAATTCGATGATTTCTAGCTCACTTGCTCATGTCATGATGATTTACAGATGGCCCCATTTTACCCTCAAGAAGTTAGATATTGCGATTAGAAATTTTATTTGGATAGGGAATATTCAGAATCATGGGAGTGGGGTGGTGTTTTGGAGTCGGTGTTGTGCTCTGAGAGATGAAGGTGGTTTGGGTATTCTCGTTCGATTACTTCTGCTAAAAAAGCTTATCTTATGAAACTTGCGTGGAATGTGTTATGTAATGAGAGCAATGTTTTTATGCTTCTTTATAGACGATTCTTATATGAGAATAATATTGTTCGAAGATGGATTTTCTCATCTTCTATATGGGAAGGTATTAAGATGCATATCACCAATTTTCTGGATAGTTCGAGATAGATCCCTAGAGATGAGTCCAAGGTGTGTTTTTTTGGTGGACAATTGGCTTGGTTTTTTTATTGCTGATAAGATTGGTATCCCCTGCAATGTTCGCAAATACTATCTTCAACATATTTCAGAGTATTTCGTTGAGGGAGTTTGGCACTTCACTCAAGCTTTTGTGCTCACCTATCTTGATATTGTTAAGTGCATTATTGGTTTCCCTCTTATCAAGAATGTACCTGGTATGAAAGTGTGGCCTTGTGTTGCGTCAGGATCAGTTTTGGTAAGTGTGGCATATGACTACATTCGACAGAAGTTCCCTACTACAAAATGGGAAAAATGAATTTGGGCACCGTATATTCCATTATTGTCTGGCATATTATTCATGGAAAGGTTGCAGTTTTGAAGACTCTTAGGAGTAGAGGTATGCATTCGACCATGTCTTCTGCGATTGCTCTGTTACTAAAAGTCTTTGGATATGGATTTTTAAATGTTTGACATTTTTTCCAACACTCACTTTATTTGCATGGCTCAGGATCTTGTTCGTTTCATGCAGATTACCTTCAGCTCTCAAATTGATTCGCTTTGGAAGACAATAATTGTTTCATTACCTTGGTGTCTGTGGTATGCTGGAAATATAAGTTTTTATGATTGTTCGGTATCGTATCATTTGATTCTTTCTATGCTCTGGTTTTAATCAAAGAAGTTGTTGCGGTTCAAATAGGATGCATGTTTAATAGACAAGTACATATGCTGATTTTGGTAAGATTAGGCGTTGCTGGAAAACGGTTGAAAGCTCCCATGATAACTATGGTTCGATGGTTGGATGAAGGTTATGGATGGGTATGGGGCTAGGTGTTCGGGAAGAATTCAGGCGGTAGGGGTATATAAGAACCATGGTGGAATATGTTGTGGTGTTTTTTCTTTTGAAAATGGCATTAGTTATGTCTTTAATACAGAATTATTAATAGTCATCTTCACCATTGAGGCTGCGTCTGTTCGGGGTTGGAGAAGGTTGTGGATTGAGTCAGATTATACGTATGTGGTATACCTTCTTTCGACAGAGTCGATTTCTTTGGTACGATGGTACTACCGCAATAGATGGATGGGGTTGATCAATCTTGTTTGTTTTACGGAGCTTCATGTGTTGCACATATTTCACGAGGGAAATAGAGCTGCTAACATTCTTTCCAAGAAGAACAATTGTTTTTGCTGGTGGCAGTTGGCTCCTTTAGCTATTGTTCATGTTCTTGCTAGCAATTACAAATGTACAGAATACTATCGTTTTTGTTTATAGATTTTATGGTATAATACTTTTTTTCCTTGTTATGGATTTTTCAAAGGTTTTCTTATAATAAGATTTTAATGAGGCCTGAGTGTAGTCGGGTTGTGATTTCCCCTTCTCTCTGTATCTCCCTTCTTTTATTTTTTTCTTGTTTTAATAACATATCAATTATATTTAGAAAATCATTTTTTACAAAATTCATTCAATTTGAGCAAGGGGGCTATTTTTCAACCGAAACCTTCAAATATTAAAACCCTCATTCTTCCTGTTTTTTCTATTTTTTTCTAATTCATTTTTCAATGTTGTTTTTTATTTTCAATTTTATTTTTATTTTTTGTTTGTTTGTTTTTTTCAAATACATTTTTCATTTTTCGCAAAAAACTGACTGGTACATATTTTAATTATTTTGTGTCAATCTTAAATATTTTTAATTTCTAATTTTTCAGTTTCATTTTTGTTTTTCATAAAATTAAAATTTATTTCTTTCTATTTTCATTTACATTTTGTTTATTCATAATGTAGTAAGGGTCCATAATACCACAAAATATATAAGGATATCTTTTTTCTACCACAAAAGATATAAATGATCTTTTTTTACCACAAAGTACAATTTTGAGTCAAAATTGAGCTCACTAACTGAATGGATTTGATTTGTCACAAAATTGATTCAATTACTTTTGTCACATACACCGACTCTCATTACTTTTGTCTAGAAATTGATTTCATTTAATTCGTTCATTGACTCCCCCCACCCACCTTCAATTTACGCCATTTAATGCCCCCCTCCCACCTTTTTTTCGCCATTTTCTCACCCACCACCACAACATATTTTCGATTATTTCTCACACCTCTCAGCACCCTTTCTTTTTGCCATTTTCTCACCCACCACCACAACACATTTTTTATTATTTCTCACACCTTCCACCACCCCTTTTTTTCGATTTATTCTCCCACCTCCCACCACCCCTTATGTTCGCAATTTCACCACACTAAACGGCAATTAGCTTCAATTTTATCTCTTATTTTGTTTACCAAAATTTTTGAAAATTCTTGTAGCAACCGAATTAATTTACAATGGGCGACCAGGTTAGTTTCAAAAATTCGATATTGTTTATTTGTCGAAATTTCTTAATTTATGTTCGAAAGTTCCATATTGTTTGTGCGAAAGTTCCATATTGTTTGTTTCTCGAAATTTCTGCAATTTATATTCAAAAATTCCATATTGTTTATTTGTCCAATTTTATGCAATTTATGTTTCGAAAATTCCATATTGTGAATTAGTTGAAATTTCTGCAATTTATGTTAGAAAATTCCACGTTGTTTATTTGTCGAAATTTATGCAAGTGTATGAATTAGTGTTAGAATTGAAACCCTAAACAACAATTTTATACAGTTTATGAAAATTTTAGCTAAAATTGCCTTGAAATCCCTTAAATTGCCATGAACGGCCTAAAATTGCCATTTAGGACTAAACAACAATTTTTGGCAGCTTCACGACAATTTTAGCTAAAATTACCATGAAATGCCTACAATTGCCGTGAATGTGCCTAAAATTGCAAATTGTCGTAAATGTGCCTACAATTGTCGTGAATGACCTAAAATTGCCGTTTAGAGCTAAAATGAATATTTCTAGCTAAAATTGTCGTGACATGCCGCAATTGTAGGCATGCCATGGTAATGGGAAATTTTCATTTTTGGCCCTGTAGGAATGGGCTCGGGCCGATTTTGGTTCAAATTCACTCTTTTTTGACCCTCCATAAATTTCCGTCAAAAATTTAACAGAGATACCACGTAGAAGGCACGTGCCCGTTAAGTCTTTGAATTTGTTGCGGGAACACAATGTCTTCTCCCTATTACAACAAGCCCTAATTCCCAAATCAGGTTAATTGCTAACCTAATCCCCAAATCATCCCCCAAATCTTCCCCAAATCTTCTCCAAATCTCAAAGCCTATTTTCCAAGCTGAAATCACTGAGAAGAGCTATGGTGAGGCGGAAATCGCAAGTGAATGCTCCCCTGTGGAAATCGATGGTTGGACAGATATGAATGGTTAGTTAGCAATTCAATTTTTTTGCATTTGGGGTTGGGTTTTTTCTTGTTCTTTGTGATTGGGGAATTCGCCACCTTCGATTATTAATTGGGTTATTCCCTTGATAAGGAGAGGGAAACTGTTGGCTGTTTATGATCCAAGAGTTGCACCTCCTAAGGATGCAATGGTGAGGAAGATGTTGGTGGTGGTGGCGGCGAAATGCGTGAGGAATTGTAGGGAGAGAAGGCCATCTATGAAGGAGGTGGTCGAGTGTTTGAGTGAGTTGAGTAAACTGGTTCCTCTTCATTCTTGGAATGGCTTAGCTAATCCTTGTTTGATGGTGGAGAATGTGGGTAGACCTGTTCAATCAATGGCTAAAGCTGGTGAAACTAGGAGCCTTGATGATGGCGATGCTAAAGTTGGGAGAGCATAGAGAAAAACGGGACGATTGTACTCGGATTTGGGGGTTCGGTGTAATTTGATGGAGTTGATGGGCAGCCCTGATTGTGAGGCTAATGATGGTTTGGAAACAAAGATGGAATCAGCAAAAAGGGTGTCTAGTTTAAGATTAGAGATTCTTTGATTAGGTGATAGTCATAGGCCTAATGTACGGGCCATGGTTCTTGGTGGTGGTAGTGTCTAAATTAAGGCCCAATGCATCGGTGAGAGAGAGCTCAGATATGGTTTCTAAAGATGATGAGATTGGGGAGCTGGAAATTGCGAGGTAGTATGTGTGTCTGATTTGGTAATAAGAAATGCTCGTACGAGTAAGTGTATCTTGCTTCGATTCAAATCACATTGTTGTAGAGTGTATATTATGGATTTAGTGTGCATCACTGATGCACTAGTCATGTTTGAAGCTAATTAATGATGATTTTGATTGTAATAAGCTCATTCTTGTATTAAATCTTCAGTTTTTAGAGTGATAGAAAACAAGGAAAATAGTTATTTTAAAGGCTGTAAAATAGTTGTTGAGGTAGTAAACTTTGTTAACATGTGGAGACAGTTAATATAGTCCATGCATCAGAGTCCCTCATGCAACAAACTTGTGCTAGGGTAAGTATCTATGTTTATGTAACTTGTGCATAGTAAAATACATAAAAGTTCTTCAAGTTAATACATCCTGTTTCTTAGGTTCCACCACCTAATCTCCCTGGAAGAGTGAATATCAGAGGACCACCACCAATAGTTCAGTTCAATCATTTCAATCAGGTTCCACCAAGAATGATGTTACCTAGGCCTTCATCCTCAAAAGATGCTATTCCAGTTATTAAGCAAGGAGGTATGAAGTTCATCAATCTATCAAGTTTAGATAATCTGTTGACTAGCAAGAGTAAGGATAAGGCTAAGGGCAAAGTTAAGGATAATTAGCTTCTGTATTGAACATACATTGATGTTTAGCTTCTGTATTGAACATACACTGATATTTTGCTTTCGTTTCTGAACATTGAAGTTCCAGCCACTCTCTGTTTTGGCTTTTTGCACATGAGGTGGGGTTATGAGTCATCTTTTTGTAATTGTGTAATTAATATGTGCTCTAGATTTATGTAGATATGTATGGAAATGCTTTTTCAGCTGTTTTAAAGGCTGAAAACTAGCTGTTGTTTCGAAAAAAATCGGGAAAATTGTAATCAAACTGGTTTTCACGCTGAAAATGAAATCTGACGGACAGGGCTAACTTTGATCAACTGAACTAACGGATAGGGCTAACTTTGATTAAATTTGGGCCACTTTCGTACCTCAGGGTCAAAATCGGCCCGAGCCCATTCCTACAGGGCCAAAAATGAAATTTTCCCCCATGGTAATTTTAGCTAAAAACAATTCATTTAAGGTTGTAAATGGGAATTTTAGGGCTAAATTACAATTTTAGATAATAAACAGCCATTTTAGTGCTAAATGACAATTTTAGGGCTAAACGGACATGCTTAGATATAATTTCACACTTTAGGGATAAATTGTCATTTGAGGCAATAAATGAACATTTTAGGGCTAATCGAACATTTTATGCATTAAATAACCATTTTTAGGGTTGAACGGACATTTTAGGGCCACACGACCATATTAGGCCGTAAATGGACATTTTTCAGTAATCGGACATTTTAGGTTGTAAACGGACATTTTTCAAACTAATTGGACATTTTAGGTAGTAAATGGACATTTTTAGGACAAAATGGATGTTTAAGAAAATGTTAAATTAGACCCTTTCTTTGGGCTGTAAATTTGTTATTCTAATTTTCTTATTGGATAAATGTTTTGTATATTTACTGTCTTGTAAGGTATATTGTGATTAATAATTAATAAGATATTTGTTTACATATTATAGAGCGATTTGCATTGGGTTAGTGAGTTTTGTTAGGGTTGTTTGGCCTATATTAACGGCTATACTCGTTTGAATATACTTGAGGATATTAAGGTACAATTGCGAGAGCACAGTCGGGAATGTGTTATGAACATTTTCTAAGGTGGAAGACTTTGATTAAGACATTAAGTCCATTCTGCATGTTCTTATGTCATGTGAGGTGCGTAGTACCGATATCCCTGTCCACGAGAGATAGTTTACAATCGATCAAGACAACAGGTTTTATCATTTCTTGAGGAAAGAGTTTGTTTTGATCACCGGTTTGAGATTTGGTGACTCTAAATTCAGCCCGGTTAGAGTTCACCATTTACCTAAAGGTGGAGTTTACTATAGAGTCCATGTCGAATCTGCCTACGTGACTATTCAAGACCTTCGAAAAAGATTTTCCAAGGGGACTTTTCGTCAAAGTGAAGATGATATGATAAAGATCTCAAAGATTCTTATTTTGTACTACATCTTACCCGGTGTCGATCCAAAGAAGACATGTGTGGATACATGGGTATGGGTCTTAGTGGAGCAGCCCGAGAGATGGGACAGCCTTCCATGGGGGAATTTTTTTTTCCTTACATTGTTGAAGTACATGGACAAGCTTCTAGTAACTATTCCAGATCAAAATTCCGGTGATAGAGTCCCAGCATACCACTTTGACGGATTTTCTATTGCTCTCTTGGTTAGTATAATTAATTTATTTATATTTTTTATTATTATTTTGAATGATTTTATAATTTTCGACTGTTAACATTTAACCATAATTTGTCTAGGTCTAAGCTTATGAACCGATTCTTGTCGTTGGCACATTGGCTGGACGCCGATTGGATACCACAAATTACTTGTCTAGATGTTTGAAGTGGTCGACCAAAAAGTCCACTGTAGATGTTACCCATGCATTGTCTGGCAAGATATTCTGAATTTCCTCACTGATGCATAATTAGCGAACATTCACATGTCATGTTTTTTGGATTGTTGTAACTTTATATTATTTAAAATTTGCTCGTTCTTATGTAGGTGTACTGTTTAGAGTCGCTCATTTCATCTTTTGAGGAGGAATGTCAGCCATTTTGATAGTTTATCGACGTAGACTTAGCCAACGTTTGTCAATTTGCGCCAAGAAGACGTGGTAGGAAACCTGCCCAAACGACTGGAATCACATGTGGACCTAAAAGTGATATACCTGATCTTAGTGGAACAGCCAGAGAGATCAAAAATTGTTGATAGGCCTCTCATTGCTCCTCATCCAATACATTCTCCACTTCTTCGTCTAACTCGAAGTCATTACAGATCTCAGTAGGTTGGGTCATTTCATGTTCTTTGTTGTCATTCGGATCTAAAAGAAGGTAGACTTCATTAATTATACAGGACCAATTCAATAAAGTATTCTAAAGTGATTAGAAAAAATTTATATTTAAAAGTACCAATTTCGTCATTATATTGTGGACATTCTTGTCGTCCTTCATGTTCTGCTGGTTCTGTAATTTCTTCATGAGCATTTTGCTCGTTTTCTCCATGTACGGTTGGAAGTACATTTAGGTCAAGAAGGTTGAATTCACCATCGACCACTTCTTGATGCCCTAGGTGCCCAGGCCTCATCTGACGGTGTACTTTTTAATAGCCAAGTTACCCACTGTTCATATGAAGTTGATTCAACATAAGTTGTTTCATTCTGATTCGGTATACCTATATGGTATAAAATGCCTCGTCATTTTGAAGTGCAAAGGGAACATTTGAATTTTTCAAAATTTCTTTGGTTTTAAGATCCGACTTCACCACGTTCGCATCATATGTAGGCTAACAAAATTTTTTACGACCCGAATCATATTCTTCATCTGCAGTATTATTTTGCTCCAAATAAGAGGATCCAACATTAACGCGCTTAGGTGATGTACCTCTAGGTCTGCTATTATCAGTTCTAGTTGACACTACGTGATCAAATACTCCAACATTCATCCACTTTAGGGAGATGAAAACAACAAGGACCTCGGCAGACATGGTTAATATTCGTTCCAAATCGTAATCATTCTTTAATTTGATCCTCTTCAGTCTTTCGTTCGTCTCAACTAATGAGTGGATCACATATCCCCATGAATTCATGTCTGCACGTATAATTCCATGAATTGAATCAAGTAAATCACAATATGTGAATCTTTGAAGATAAATCACCTCTCAATAATCGTTGATGCACTCTAAACATTGTCAATAACCTCCAAACCAAACATTAACAAATAGCAAACTCATGTTTTTTTTACAATCAAGTCGAGGAAAATAAAATTGTTAGTACACTCCACAGAAATAATTTTAAACAATGCAATCAAATACGAGACAAAAATTGCTTAATTATATATCTCCAACTATTACCATAAATATCATTTTAAACTATTAAAATAATAAATTCAATTTCAATAAATATCATCAATACAATTATTAAATAATTACATATTATGATAACAGCTAAATTCCAAGGTTTTCTACAATCGATCAATCAACTGGAATCGAACCTAGTAACCATTATTTTCTCTTTTTTATTGAAACTAAAGCTAAAATAAATGATTTTGGCTGTGTAATGATTGTTGAACCCTTAAATTTTAATTTTAAGCTAATTTTTCAAATAATTGAAGCTAAACAGTAATTTTACCAAAAAATCAGGGATAAACGACAATTTTACACAAATTGCTCTAATTTTTTGGTAAAATTGTCGTTTAATATTATATTAGTAATGTTCGTTTACATTATATTAGCATTATAATATTATATTTCCGTGAATGGCAATTTACTATACGGTAATTAATTACTAATGTTCAAAAATTTACTAATGTTCGAAAATGACATTATATTAGCATTATAATATTTTATTATCATAAACGACAATTTATTACTGATGTTCAGAAATGACTAATGTTCGTTTATACTATATTACTAACATTATATTAACATTATAATATTATATTACCATGAACGGCAATTTACTACACGACAATTTATTACTAATGTTTGAAAATGATTAATGTTCAAAACTGACATTATATTAGCATTATAATATTTTAGTGTCATGAACGGTAATTTACTACACGGCAATTTATTACTTATGTTCGAAAATGACTAATGTTTGAAAATTACTAATGTTCGTTTATACTGTTGGAACCGTCAGATCGTTAATCCTATGCAATTTCGATTCGTGGTCCATGCAAAATATGATGACGCACAACGGAAAACAAGTCATATCTTTTACAGCGAAATTAGTTCTAAGATCAAAACTGTAGACAAAGCAATTGATGTCGCGACCTAAAGTGAATTGGATTTGAAGACGGTCCTATCGATGGAGCCTAAACCTCTCGATCTTCTACTGTATTCCTCGTATTTTTCTCAAATGTTGTGTGGGCAACGATCCTTCGAGAATTCCAACCGCCTTCTACTACGATCGTTTGTTAATTTTTTGTATGTTTAGAAGCAGCAGACTTAAGACTTATTTATAGGCTACAATAGGAACTTAGAAGAGGATTAGGTAGGTCTCTTGATGGGCTTAGGAGTCCCAATTCGGCTTGAACACACTTCTTAAGTACATCAATAATAACTCGATCCACTAAGGAGTTATTATTGAACTACCATACCAAATCCATATTAAATATAAACTTCTATTTATTATGAGTACGTTTATCTCCCCATGTTTAAGATATTGAACGTTCGTTAATTAAATGAATTACTATAACAACTCAATTAATTAACATCTAATTCTAAAAGCAGTACCACTCAACTTTATTATCATGCCGAAATTAATCCACCTGCATGAACTCCTCAAGGAGACATCATCATACTAAATAATTAAGATACGTTTTCTATCTATAATCAACAGCACATCATATAAACAATATTGTATCCCAATTTACCGAGCTTATTGATTTAATGAATAAATCTCACCCATTGGTAAATTAAAAAAAATATATTGAGTATATGTGCCCGTTATTATATAATGATTAAGAGGACTCACATCAATAATAACAGATGTCTTGTTTTATTATATAGTCAGTACAAATCGAACAACCTCAATTGGTCCTGCTTAATACACACAAAGTGTACTAGTGTAATTTTATAGTCAAAATAAACTAATACCAAATTACACTACAACCATTTCGATGATTTGTCCAAATTCATCTTGGTTGTAAGCTACTATTTATAATTTATGAGGAACTAATAACATGATCTTCTATATGGCACCACACACCATGTTATCTACAATATAAATTAATTGGACAATTGCAATAACATATATAATAAATATAAAATATAAATATTTGACCATAAAAGATTCTCGTATCAAAATAGATATTCATACAAAAGCTAGGCTTATAGTATACATTCTAACAATCTCCCACTTATACTAAAAGACTATGCTTTCATATACGCTGCCATACATCTGATTCCCATCCCCTCAACATGCTCATCAATGGCTTTCACCGAAAGGGCCTTTGTGAAGGTTGTCGGCTGATGCAATCTAGGCAACAACAACTTCCCCTCACTTTACGATATCTCCTATTATGTGGTACTTGCGCTCAATGTGTTTACTTGCCTTATGGGCTCGTGATTCCTTCAAGTTTGCTACTGCATCATTGTTATCACAATAGATTGTGACAGCTTTGGGCAAATCGAGAATCACTTCTGAGTCCATTAAGAAGTTTCTAAACCATACAACTTCTTAGGCTGCCTCAGAGGCTGCTACATACTCAGCTTCCATGGTGGAGTCCGAAACGCATTTTTACTTTACACTTCTCCACATTATGGCTCCACCTCCTAAGGTGAACAAATATCCCGAGGTAGATTTAGTGTTGTCGCTATCTGACTGGAAATCAGAATTCGTGTAACTCACAGGTAATAAATCATTTACCTGGTAAACTAGCATATAATCTCTAGCCCTTTTCAGATACATTAGAATATGTTTTACGGCAGTCCAATGACCTTGTCCTAGGTTACTTTGATATCTACTAACCATGCCCATGGCAAAGCGAATATCTGGTCTCATACATAGCATTGCATACATTAAGCTTTCTACAGCCGAAGCATAAGAAACTGCATTTATTTCCTCTATCTTCTTTGGTATCTTAGGACACATTTTCTTAGATAAATGCACTCCATGTCTAAAAGATAGAAAACCTTTCTTGGAGTTTTGTATGCTAAAACGAGCTAGGATAGTGTTAATATATGAAGTTTGAGATAAACACAACATCCTTTTCTTGTGATCCCTTATTTTGATCACAATAATATGTGCAGCTTCTCCTAAGTCCTTCATAGCAAACTGTTTGGACAACCATACCCTTACGTCTGATAACACCCTGACATTGTTTCCAATTAACAAGATGTCATCTACGTATGATAAAAGAAATACCACCAAGTTTTCGTCACTCTTCTTATATACACAAAACTCATCCGGACATTGAATAAATCCAAAAGATTAGATTACCTCATCAAAATGGATATTCCAAGATCTCGAAGTTTCTTTAAAGGTTTCTACCTTTCCATCTGATTCGTTTTTTCTTTTGTATACCCATTTACATCCAATGACTTTTACACCATTTGGTGGTTCTACAAGCTCCCAGACTTGATTAGAATCCATAGATTCTATCTTAGAGAGCATTGCATTTTGCCAAGATATCACATCTTTATCTTGGAGTGCTTCGTCATAAGTCCAATGATCTATTTCATATTCACCAGAGACCAAGTCCGAAGACTCTCCCAAAAACATGAATCTATTAGATTGTCTAACAACCATCCTACTACGATGAGGTACTACTGGTAATTGTGTATCATTTGTCACACGTGGTGCAGTCACTTGTGGTATCTCATCTTGTACCGCTGGTACAGAAGAATTTTCCCCTCTCATTTCCTCAAAAACAATTTTACTCATGGGTCTGTGATTTATTATATAGTCCTCCTCTAAAAATCGGGCATTCATGCTAACAATGACCTTCTGATCTTTAGGACTATAAAATAAATCACCTTTCGTTCCTCTAGGATAACCCACAAACAAGCAAACTTCCGTACATAATTCCAACTTATCAGCATCTCCCTTCAGCACATGTGCTGGACTACCCCAAATCCGAATGTGTTTCAGACTAGGTTTGCGCCCAGTCCATAATTCTATGGGAGTAGAGGAACTGATTTAGAAGGTACTAAGTTCAGAATATATGTTGTTTTTTCCAGAGCATACCCCCAAAATGAATTTGATAATTCTGAATAACTCATCATTGATCTAACAATTTTCATAAGAGTCATATTCCTTCATTCTACCACACCGTTCTGTTGGGGTGTACCCGGCGTAGAAAATTGGGATTGAATCCCAACTTCTGATAAGTAAATCCTAAACTCTCCTAAGAGGTACTCCCCACCACGATCAGATCGAAGTGTTTTGATACATTTATCATGACGTTTCTCCACATCAGCCTTGTATTCTTTGAACTTATCAAAGCACTCAGACTTGTGGTGCATCAAGTAAATGTACCCATATCTTGAATAATCGTCTATAAATGAGACAAAATATTCGAAACCATCTCTTGTCTAAATAGTCATAGGCCCACACAAATTAGAATGAACAAATTCCAACACTTCCTTGGCTCTATACCTCTTGGCCTTCAAAGGCCTTTTGGTCATTTTTCCTTCCAAGGAGGACTCACAGGTTGGATAATTTTCCACTTCCAAGGAACCCAAAGGTCCATCGGCTATCAACCTTTAAATCTTACTTAAGTTAATATGACCCAAACTTAGATGCCAAAGATATGTTTGATTCGTTTTCAAAGCCTTTTTTCTCTTATTAAATTTAAAAGATGTGTTATTAATTTTCATTTGTTGCATTGTGGGAGTTATTGGATTAAGAGTATATAGATTGTCAACCAACGTACCAGAAAAGATAATAACTCTATTCTTCTTGACCACAATTTTGTCATCAAAAGAAACAGAATATCCATCCATAAATAGTTTAGAAACTGAAATCAAATTCTTTCTAAAACAAGGTACGTAAAGACAATCTCTTAAAACCAAAGATTTATTCTTATGAAAAGATAAATTAATGTCTCCCACTGCAACGGCTGCTACTTTTACAGCAGTGCCCATATACATGGTAATCTCTCCATCACTTAGTCGTCTGGTTTCCTAGAACCCCTGCAATGAATTGCAGATATGACCAGTGGCTCCCATATCTACACACCAGATACTGGTAGATAACACCGCTAAACATGTTTTAACAACTAATGAAAAAGATGCACCTCCATTGTTCTCCTTTTTACGGGGACAGTCCATTTTCCAATATCTAGGCTGCTTGCAATTGAACCACTTGCCCTTGTGGCCCAGCCACTTGAGGTACAGTTGTAACGTCCCGATTCTTTTGTAAACAAATCTTAACTGAGACGTTACTTACTTATAAAATTCACTTTTTCAATAGAATTAAGATAAATAAAAATAAAAATAATTATAAAATATACATTTCTTAAATACATGAAATTAATTATTTTAAATAAAAAGAAAATTCTTCTGTAACCTTTGATCATCGGCTACTAGCATCCCCCGCTCGCGCTCCTGCCATAAAATCCTTAAACTGAAAATATTTTAGAAATAGGGGTGAGTGACAAAAGTACACTCAGTGGGGTGGGGGAAAAACTCGGGATGACATAAATAATTTTTGAAAGATTTTACACACACATGCCAAACCATGATTTTATCACATAAAAACAGATTTTCATAAAACGTTTGTCTTTTAATAAAAACCAGCATGAAATGGATAGCTTCAAAATACGTGTCTTTAATCATTTAAAACTGCAAGTAATCATCTCAATCACATATAAACATATCACTTTCATAATCATTCATATCACTTTTCACATTATTTACGGTGCTTAGCCGCCATGAAAGCATTTTACGGTTCTTAGCCGCCATGAAAACATTTTACGGTTCTTAGCCGCCATAGATGTGGTTCTTAGCCACCATAGATACGGTTCTTAGCCGCCATAGATGTGGTTCTTAGCCACCATAGATACGGTTCTTAGTCGTCATAGATGTGGTTCTTAGCCACCATAGATACGGTTCTTAGCCGCCATAGATGTGGTTCTTAGCCACCATAGATGTGGTTCTTAGCCACCATAGATACGGTTCTTAGCCGCCGTATATGCACATGCACATATATTCACATCACACATACACATATCCAACATACACATGGAAGCACATTGTTTTAACATAATACTTAGTTGCAGTTCAGAATCACATCTTATTGCTTATATACATACATTAACTTCACATCATTCTTCACATTTGCATTCATAGTAAACATTCACAATCCATCATGTGCTTTGAAACATTCATTAATCATATCTATCATATCACTTTCATTTTCACATAAAACATCTCATGCATTCAGCACGTATACCCAACTCATTTTATATAGTATAATAGTTCGTAATTTAAATATTTCGTAAATTAAATATTTTGAAAGAGGTATCAATACCGACATAACAATTTTCCCCACATTTAATAATAATCTTAAAAGATTGCATAAACTTTATAATATCTTAATTTAAAGAAATTACCCCCACCTTGTTCGGTGGTTACCACGTGAGCAGCAAGTGTCAAAGATCCCGTATTCCAAGGCTTCAAATTAACAGGTAGCCTACATAATTTACAGTGTTTCTTAGATCTTTATTAAATAAAATTAACGATTTAAACGATATAGAATCGGATACTATCTATCGAGATGAGACGGATCGGAACGGAAGGCTTAACGATTGAGGTTGAAGAAACAAGATGGAAAGATCAGTTTGTACAGTTGAGGTGAAAGAGAATGAATTTTGGATCACAACAACACAAGAATGAGCTTAATCGGAGTTGAAACGAGCTCAAACGGAGCGTTTTAAGATTTAGGGGTATTTTGGTAATTGGGTCAAAGGGTTGACTTTGACCGGGACCCACGACCCCCGGTTATCGATATCTCGTTGGCGATGACTCGATGATAAGGTACTATGAAAAGAAAACGAGATTCGGATCGAAAACGAATCGAAAATACGGCGTCGCATGCGTTCCCGGCGACGGGAAAATTTCCCAACGGCGTCTCCCGTCGGCTGCCTAGTTTTCTAGGCAGCGGGGCAGGTTGCTCCCGTCGTCGGTCTGCTCGAGCAGCCACCTTCCCGGCGCCACCGGCCGCGACGACGCCACCCTATGCCATCAACCCTTAGTCCTCCGGCTAGCCCGTACCGCCGGCTACCAGATCCGGCCATTCCTCGCCGGATTCCGGCATGGATAGTTCCTGAAAAACAGCCTCAAAAACCCTTCATCACACACATTTCACAAACTCCTTGCAACAGCCCTCCTTTCTAGGCCATTTTCCGGCACCGGCGCCGCCACCCATGGCTGCGCCACCCCTCCAGTGGCTAGCCCACAACTCCGGTAGCCCCTCCGGTGCATGCAATGGCGAGAAAAAGAGCGAGAGAGAGAAAAACGGGAGAGAGAAAATGTGGCAAGAAACAAGGGTTGGGGTTTTGGAGATGGTTTTTCGCCGTTTTCCGGCGAACGGAGAATCGAAATTAAATTCTGGAAGTTGCCCTAGACTCGTATCGTCAAAGGCTACGTTATATACAAAAATCAGGCGAAACGGATGGGTTTGACTTTTTCCGACCACGGCAGCGGCGGTTTTTCACCATTTTCCGGCGAACGGAGAATCGGAATTGAATTCCGGAAGTTGCCCTAAACTCGTATCGTCGAGAGCTACGTTATGTATGAAAATCAGCCAAAATGAATGAGTTTGACTTTTTCCGCCGAACTCCGACAGCGGCGGCTCCGACGGCGGCGCGGCGGCAGCGGAGGCAGCTCCGGTGGCGGTGGCGACGACGACGGAATATAAAATTAAAAGGAAAGAGAGGAGAGAAAGACTTACGTGTATTCGACATTTTTCGGCTCGTTCGGAGAAATGGTGAAAATGAAATCGAATGAGGGCCTATTTATAGAAAATTTTGAAAGTTACTATTCATCATAAGATTTCGTTTCTCGTTTTTCCGAAACTTCGTATTTTGCCCTTTTTTTCGCCTTTTGAGCTACGTGTGTCCGATTGACCTCTAGTTCATTTCTATCTTCTCATTTTTCCGTTACGCATCTAATGGTTTAAAAATATTTTATGTTCCATGTTTATAAATTGTATCCCTCTAAAACCGATCGTTAAACAATATCTGAAACGCACGTAATTAAATTAAACACTCAAGAATTAAAACACATACGATATTTTAATTAAGATTTTACTTATTTACTTGATCAATTATGCTTCGTTTTTATCTTGGGCGTCACAACAGTCGTTTTCTTTACTGAAGGATTTTGTTTCTTCTTCTTCTTTCCGTCTTTCGACTTAGAAGCAGAAACATTTTCAGCAATGTAAGCTTGAGAATTTTGACGAAACAGTCCCTCTGATGATTGGAGTTCTGTCAGAAGTTCCGCCAATGAATACAACCTCTTGTTCATGTTGTAGTTCAAGCGGAACTGCTCAAAACTCATGGGCAGCGTTTGAAGAACGATATCGACCTGAGTTTCCCCATCGATTTCAACTTCAAGGACCTCTATCTCATTCAAATGAGCCATCATTTTGAGGACATGATCACTCACAGGTGTCCCCTCAACCATGGTGGTTGTCATTAAGTTTCTCATAGCCTCCTACCTAGCAGCCCAACTCTGGTGTTCGAAGAGTTCTTTGAGATTGTGCATCATATCATAGGCAGTAGGCATGACCTGAATGATGATGTTGCAGCACATTTGACATGGAAGCCAAAATGTAACACTACGTCATCTTATCCGCCTTGACCCACTTCCTATAAAGTATTCATCAGGTATGTCAGGACAGTGCTGAGAGAGTACATACTTGTACTCTTCAGCAGTCAGGACAATATTCAGGTTTCGTTTCCAGTCAATATAATTAGGATCAATAAGTTTGTTTTCTGTAAGTATAACAACAAGATGATTGAAAGCCATAATGAAAATCCTGAGAATCACATAAATAAACACATAAGTCAAAATATTTGAATTAACAAATCATATTGTTCCCTCAAACAATATAATTTAAATTCACCAACACCTCAACAAACCATGAACTTCGTATGCCACGATAGTGTGGACGTATACTAATTCAAACATTTGTTAGAGGAAGTTTTACCCATTAATTTTATTATCTTGTCAACCTAACTTTATGACAAATAAAATTAATAGTTGGTTTCGCTTTGACCATACAAATAACAACAGTGACTCCGATGGGGAGGATACTATCAAATGTACCTAATTGTATACCATTACTTGATACTAAGTCTATTATCTAGGATTATGCCTTTTCAGATGGAGAAGATGACATACTCCTAAACAACTTTCTATAATCATCCATAAAGGAAGTTTGATCTAGTGATCCGCAAATAAACTCATCCGATATGGAGGAAGACACTTAAAGCCAACACACGAGTTCAAATGCACCACTTACAAACCAGTAATGGAGGTCATGGGATTTACTAAAAAATTAATCCATCTCCCAATTAGTTATTTAACATGAGGGATTTTAACATGCATATAATATAAACCACATAATAGCATGCTCGATAAAACAACACATAATAACGACAATAAATATAGAAAATATAAATTCCAACTATTATGGTCTGTTATATCGACATGTTCTTGAATGTTTGCCATCAATCAATCGGGGATCGACCTCGAAAAATTGCCGTGATTTTACTATTATAATCATACACCATCAAAAATAACCTCGACATGTCAGAGGGTTTAAATCATACATTAACATACATTCAGACCATAATAGTTGGATTTAGGGTTCCTACAAAACATCATAATCTCTCGTATATCCTACTATTATCCGATCTAAATACATATGATATAAGATATGATTCATAATATGATTAACCGATTCAATCGCATAGAGTCACAAAAACCATGGCTCTGATACCAATTGTTGGAACAAATGGATCGCTAACCCTATACAATTCTGATTCGAGGTCCATGTAAAATATGACAACACGCAGCGGAAAATGAGTCATACCTTTTGCGGCAAAATTAGTTCTAAGGTCAAAACTGTAGATAGAGCAATCGATGTCGCGACCTAAAGTGAATTGAATCTGAAGACAGTCCGATCGATGGAGCTTAAACCTCTCGATCTTCTACTGTATTCCTCGTGTTTTTCTCAAACGTTGTGTGGGCAACGATTCTTCGAGAATTCCAGTGAATTGAATCTGAAAACAGTCATACTACGATCGTTTGTTAGATTTCCGTTTGTTTAGAAGCGGCTGACTTAAGGCTTATTTATAGGTTACAGCAGGGACCTAGAGAAGGATTATGATTAGATCTCCTGATGGGCTTAGAAGTCCCAATTCGGCCTGAACACACTTCTTAAGCACATCAATCATAACTCGATCAACTGAGGAGTTATTATTGAACTATCTTCCTAAATCCATATTAAATATGGGCTCCTATTTATTATGTGCACATTTATCTCTTCGTGTTTAAGATATTGAATGTCCGTTAATTAAATAAATTATTGACAACTAAATTAATTAACATCTAATTCCAAGAGTAGTGTCACTCAACTTTATTATCATGCAGGAATAAATACACCTATAGGGTTTACATGATAATCCTTATGAGCTCCTCAAGGAGACATCATCATCCTAAATAATTAGGACACGGTTTCATTCTATAATCAACACACCATATAAACAACATTGTATCCCAATTTACCAAACTTATTGATTTAATGAATAAATCTCACCCATTGGTAAATTAAAAAAACATATATCGAGTATGTGTAAGGTATAATGATCAAGAGGATGCACATCCATAATAACAGAGGTCTTGTTCTATTATATAGTCAATATAAATCGAACAACCTCAATTGGTCATGCTTAATACACACAAAGTGTACTAGTGTAATTTTATAGTTAAGATAGACTAATACCAAATTACACTACAACCATTCCGATGATTTATCCAAATTCATCTTGGTTGTAAGCTACTGTTTATAATTTATAAGGAACTAATAACATGATCTTCTGTGTGACACCACACACCATGTTATCTACAATATAAATTAATTAGACAGTTGCAATAACATATATAACAAATATAAAATGCAAACATTTGACCATAAAAGATTCTCGTATCAAAATAGATGTTCATACAAAAGATAAGCTTATAGTATACATCCTAACATATACTATATTACTAACATTATATTAGCATTATAATATTATATTACTGCACGGCAATTTAACCAAAAAATTTAGGGCTAAACGGTAATTTCACCAAAATTGTCGTTTAACCCTTACGTGAATTGAAATTGCCGTTTAACCATGAATTTCAATTTGAATTTCTAACTTATTTTCCTACTAATTAGGGCTAAACGGTAATTTTATGTTAAATTTAGGACTACACGGTAATTTCACCAAAAATGTCGTTTAACCCTAATGTGAATTGAAATTGTCGTTTAGACCTAAATTTGAATTTTAAACCTATTTTCCGACTAATTAGGGCTAAACAGTAATTTTACCCAAAAATTTAGGGCTAAACGACAATTTCACCAAAATTATCATTTAACTGTAATTTTGAATTTCAAACCAATTTATCGACTAAATACGGCTAAACGATCATTTACCAAAAAATAAGGGCAAGACGATCATTTTATTAAAATGTCGTTTAGCTTTAATTTACAATTATACACTTTTTAATTTATTTTTAGCCCGTAATGATAATTTCCATAAAAGTTACTAAATAATGACTGATAAAAAAAAAATTACCCGAATATTCTTCAAGGCAATGACGTATAATATTTCTGTGAAGATGAAAAATTAAAATATTTCACTTGTATAAGCTATTGGCGTATCATTCTTTTCGATTTTTTTGTGTGATTTCACCCGACACTACAAGAAAATCACCTTACGACAACGGTTTTTCTACGTCGTTAAATCCAATTTTTTAACGTTGTTATATCGACCGTTGCAAAAAAAATTCGCTCTACGACAACGCACCAAAAAGCGTTGTCGTATCTAGATATGACTACGCTTTTTGGTGCGTTGCAAGAAAAGAGTTGTCTTTTCTTATTTTCTGGAACTATTTTACAACACTTTTTACAACACTTAAAAAGCGTTGTCTTTTCCTATTTTACAACGTTTTTTGGTGCGTTGCAAGAAAAGGGTTGTATTTTCTTACTTTCTGGAACTATTTTACAACACTTTTTACAACGCTTAAAAAGCGTTGTCTTTTCCTATTTTACAACGTTTTTTGGTGCGTTGTAAAAAGCGTTGTCGTATCTGAAAAAAAAATCAAAAAAGTGACACGTCATCAGCATATTTTGGACACGCATTGCCACGTCATCTTCCACATCATCAGATTCCGACACATCATTGCCACATCATGAGAAATAAATGTGCGTTGTCTGGGATTCGAACTCGTGACCTTTGTTGGACCTTGAAACACTAGACTACTTGTGCTTTATGTGTTTATATTATATATGTATTTCTTTTATTAACTAATTTTATATATATACATATATAATTAATGACTAATTAATATATAATTGGAAAATTAATGACGAATTAATATGTTTAATAATATTTAATCTAATTTCATATTAAGACAATTATAAAGTATACTAATGCTTATTTTTAATATATATTATAAACATACTAATTTTTTAAAATTATGAGTTTGTTCATATATATAAGATAATATTAATGTAAATAATATAAAATAACATCATAAAATAATTAAACTTTTCAACTTTAATTTAATTAAAATAATATATAATTTTTGTATTATTATATAAAAAAAATTGTATTGACCAATTAATATATGTATGTTTTTTTTTTTGAAAAATAGTTTATGGTTCGATTAACATATTTAAGTTTTTTTTCATATTATTCTTTTAATTAATCATTTTTATATCTTATTTTATTTTATAAAATAATTTTTTCAAATAATTTATGTTTTTGGTATTAATTTTAAAACCAAACTAATTTATATTTATTTTCTAAAATAATAATATATAATTTTTATATTATTATGTAATACAAATTTTTATATTTTTCAAATTAATATATGTATTGTTTTTTTTTGTTGTAAAATAATTTCTGGTTCAAATTAAACCAAACTCATTTTTTATTTACTTTCTAAAATAATAATATATAATTTTTAAATTATTATGTAATACAAATTTTTATATTTTTCAAATTAATATATGTATTGTTTTTTTTGTTGTAAAATAATTTTTGGTTCAAATTAAAACCAAACTCATTTTATCTTTACTTTCTAAAATAATAATATATAATTTTTATATTATTATGTAATACAAATTTTTATATTTTTCAAATTAATATATGTATTGTTTTTTTTTTTTTTTTTGTAAAATAATTTTTGGTTCAAATTAAAACCAAACTCATTTTATCTTTACTTTCTAAAATAATAATATATAATTTTTATATTATTATGTAATACAAATTTTTATATTTTTCAAATTAATGTATGTATTGTTTTTTTTTGTTGTAAAATAATTTTTGGTTCAAATTAAAACCAAACTCATTTTATCTTTATTTTCTAAAATAATAATATATAATTTTTATTTATTATGTAATACAAATTTTTATATTTTTCAAATAAATAAATGTATATTTTTTTTATTGTTGTATAATTAAATTTTTTATATATTCTTAATTAATTGATATGATATATATATATATATATATATATATCTTTTTTTTATTTTTTTTTGTATTAATTTTAAAACACAATAATTTTATCTTTATCTTTTTTTAAGAAAAACATTGGTAATTTATGAATTATGAATTATAAAACACAATTTTCGAATTATGTTTTAAAATAATATACCAATTTTGTATTATTATTTCAAAGGGTGAGAGTAATATTTAATTAGGTGTAGTTAATTTCTTAATTAATTCAAAATAGTATTTTATAAAAATACTATTTTCTAAAATTATGAGTTTGTTCATATAAGATAATATTAATGCAAATAATGTAATACAAGATAACATTATAAATTAATTAAATTTAAGTTAATTAAAAAACAATTATTTTATAATTAATGAGTTGTAAAATTGTAAAAAAAAAAGTACTAAGAAACGACAACGCTAAAAAGCGTTGCATAAAGGGTTGTAAAATTGAAAAAAAAAAGTACTAAGAAACGACAACGCCAAAAAGCGTTGCATAAAGGGTTGTAAAATTGTAAAAAAAGTACTAAGAAACGACAACGCCAAAAAGCGTTGCATAAAGGGTTGTCGTTTTGAAATAAAAATTCGCTCTACGACAACGCATCAAAAGCGTTGCACAAAAGCGTTGTCTTTTTAAAAAAACACTCCATTTAACAACCCTACTAAAAAAGCATTGTCGTTTCCTAAAAAAGCGTTGTCGTATGGCGAATTTTTTTAAAAAAGACAACGCTTTTCGAAAAAAAGCGTTGTAAATTCCAAAAGACAACACAAATTCATAAAAAGCGTTGTTAAATGGGCGTTGTTGTATGCAAAATTTCTTGTAGTGCGAGGAGATGAAAAATGAAAATGAGGAAAAGTAATTACCGCAATAAATAGACAAAAAAACATATACTATTCAATTCAACTATTCAATCATTATGACACAAGTACAAATCATCAATCAAACATGGTCACATCTACTATTCAAATCAAGACTAGTTAAAAAAATGATAAAAAAATACTCATATTTAAATTTTATGGTAAAAAATGATCTCCCTTATATAAATATGGTACAAAAGGATCTCCCTTATATTTTATGTGGTATTTTGGATTACTATCCCTTTAGTAATATTCATAGTTTCATTTGACAAATAAGCTCAATTTTCCTTTTAGAAACTGGGAATCCCCAATTTTTGTTCCATGTAGGCTTTTCAATATTGATGTAGGCACAAATTCCTTCTATCGTGTCTTTAATATAAATTATTTGTTAATTAATGATATCACATTTAATACAATATAAAATTATTATTTTAAAATATCAAATGAAATATATAATAAAATAGAAGATGTCATGTATTGTTGTACTCCCTACTTATTTATTTGATCAATCCAAAATGTTGTCATCATCAACCACATATTTAGTCTCAAAATAGGGAACACGTGTTCTAGGGGCACAATCGAGTTATATGACATGCAGTGATGTAGGGAGAAATCTGACAACGTAAATTTAAATCTTGCGTGAGATAGATTTTTATTGACTATTGTGGAGGTGTATCTTGACATTTGTATCATATTAAATTTCTTCTATAGGTGTCTGATAATTGAATATATCCTTCGATTGATATCCCAACCGATCATATACATTAAAATATATGCACTCGATATATTATTTTATTTTTATTATTAGAAGGGAAAATTGGTACACATGTATCAAAACTTACATTCTAATCATTCGAATCCAAATGTAGTATTTGATACCATGACCCAAATCACCAATTATCATTCATTATGCCAAACACTAAGTTAAACCCAATTACAGAATGAACTATGCAATCCAACTGTTTGCAATCGAACCAATTTGGCTTCATTTCTTAATGGATATAAATAAAGAGACCTGGTTGAAATTACAATATTGCCATATTATACACGCAACCATAGAAACCAAAGATTTTAGAATTGGATAAAAACACAGAAAAGAAGTATATTTTTTGAACACAGTGGAAAACGAGAATTCAGATCCCATTGGACCCAAATAAAGTAAGTATACTTTATTAGTTAATACTACACTTAATAAAATTGTGTACTAGAGATCATAAATATATCAAATCATGTAATTGATTTTAGTGCAATGAAAGCGAATATAAAGTACAAATTTTCCAGAACAACCAAATAGAAGAAAGTTGTAAAAACTATCAAATGACAAATATATATATATATATATATATATAGATAGATATATTAGTGTTTATAATTAAGATATTGAGTATTCGGGCCTGCAATTATCTACTTAACAAGCTCTAAGTGGCTTCCCGCAGAGGCAATCATTATAGACAAACGACGACGCTTCGAGATGATCAAAGGGCGAGCCCGATGGTATCGGCCCGCAGAGATGGTTATGGCTCACATCAAGGTGTCCGATATATGTTGCTAACGATATAGACTTCGGAATACTCCCTTTCAATTTATTGAAAGACAAATCCAACACAGTGAAGTAAGATCTCGGCCCGAATACATGTGGGATGAAGCCCTCAATCGCATTCCTGCTCAAGTTCAATATGCTTATGCTTGAATTAATCAAGGTAGGCGGAATCGGGCCCGACATTTGATTACCATCCAGATTTAGCGTGGCGAGAACCGCCATTTTACCCAGAGAAGCTGGAATCGGGCCGGAGAGCTGGTTCAGTGAAAGATCCAAATCCGAGAGACGGTAGATGTAGGAGATAGATACCGGAATCGGGCCGATTAACTTGTTCTTGCTGAGCAAGGCCCGACTCAGCATTCTCAATTTACCGAAATTTCTTGGAATAGTTCCTGAAATTCGGTTACCTCGGATGTCTAAATGCATCAGAGACGATAGATTGGTTAGAGAGCGGGGAATGATACCAGTGAGTTGGTTATCGGCGACGTTCAACACAGTGAGTCGACTCAGTCGGCCGATATTGGCGGGGATATTGCCGGTGAGCTTGTTTCCGATCAAGTCGAGGATTCTAAGGAAAGGCAATGAGGCAATGCAGGGTGGGATGGGCCCGGAAATGCCCTTCCAATCGGCGATTGTGAGGCTGGAGAGTCTTCTGAGCTGGCAGATCGCGGGGGAAATTGAACCGGTCATGAAGCCGGTCCGGTTTGCCTTTTGGAAGATGGGGTCCTCCGACTCGCCGCGTAGGTTGATGTCGGCGACTTGGTGAGTTCCCTGATCGCAACTCACTCCGTACCAGCTGTGGCAGCAGTCGCTGCCCCTCCACGAGTTGAAGATGCCCAAGTAGGGGTCGTGCAGGGCCTCTTTGATGGCGAGGAGAGCTGCCCGATCGGAAGGCGGGCAGGCGTTGGATCCTGAAGTTAGAGATAGAAGTATAATGGCTGATAATAATGTGGAAAAGTAAGTGGCGGTGGCCATTGCTGAGTCTGGTGCGCTCTCTCTCTCTCTCTCTCTCTCTCACTCACTCACACACAGCTTGTTGGTCTGACAGAGTATTGCATGTGAGACTGTTATTTCACTGCAATAGCATGCACATTGAAAGGTGGGCTGGATTGCTGGGGTTATAAATAGTGAGGTTTCCCTAAATGACGCCTTTGCCCCGCCACGTGTGTTGTTTGGGTATGGGTGTACAATCAACATGGTTAGGAGATAAGATTGGGAGGAATAAAACAGGTATTGTCAGTTAAAAGACTATAAAAAATCTCTGTTATTATACATGGTCATTGTTAAAATGGTACTACAGAAAATCAAATTAATTATAAAAAGAACGGGGTAAGGTAAATCAAATTTTCCTAAATTTAGCTAAAAATTCAATTTAAGTTGAAAACTGTTAGAATTTTTAGGGATGATAATGGAGATAATTTTGTAATAAAATTCAATAAAAGTCTAGCATGAAAACTAATTAGGAGATAGGATTGGGATGAATAAAACAAGTATTGTCAGTTAAAAGACTAATATCTCTGTTAAATATGGTGACTCTTAAAATGAATTACTATTTACTATCAATTATAAATCTCAATTAAAATACTTTCACAAGAAAGAACAGTCACTCAATCGATTTTTACCTGTTTTTCTTTTCACTGAAATAAAATACTATATTACAAATAATTAAAATGTTCATAAAAATGTTGACAACAAAGTAGAATCCCACGACCAATAGAAATTATGGGAAGTAATGATAATCATTATCATTTCAAAGAGTGAGTGTCCGTAAATCTTGATCCTCTCCACTTTACTTAGGTATTCGCTTCAATCCATGAAAATATTATTGGAATTTTGAAAAGTATTAGTATTATAATGAAAAGGTTCGTTGTATAACTATCTACCTGTGTGTTTTTCTTTTATATTGTTTTTTCCTTCTCGGCTTCTTCTTTATTATTGTCTCATCTTTCTCTTTCTCCATTGAATTACATCTTTTTGGTTTCTTTTTCTTCTTCTTTTGCGATTTTTCCTCTTCCTTTTTTTCCCCTTTCAAAGCACGAATGATCATCAATTTTGACTCCTATGATTTGATTTTCATTTTGCAAAAGCATTAATGAATTTTTCAGTTTGATGGATCTGTTTGATCAATATATTTATATTAGAATTCTCCTTTTTTGGTTAAAAGATCTATATTACAGTCATAATTTAAAATATATTAATCATATAACTAAAAGGTATTGTTGATGTAATTAAATGCTATTACTCGTTTGATTGAATGATATTATAGTTATACAGTCTTGCAACTCTATCCACTGTGGGCATGTTAACATGCTTCCGTTGCTACCCACCGTGGACACGTTAACATGGGTCTGTTGCTGATGTATCAGATATTTAATATATATATATATATATATATATATATATATATATATATATGTGTGTGTATATTAATTTCATTTTCCATAATTTTAGAGAATGAGATCATTATATATTATCGATGGACATATTAAGAATTGTCTATAATGGATATTTTATCATTTCCATACAATATTATATTCTAAAATGTATTAATTACATAACTAAAAAATATTGTTGATATAATTAAATGGTATAACTCATTTCATTGAATGATATTAAAGTCAAATTACCGTACGATGAATTCTTATTACCCACAATTTAATATATTTTAAAAAATTCATATATATGTGAATTATGAAATGTGAATTGTAGGTTGATCTGTTTCACTTAACTAGATCATGAAATGGTGTCACATAAAACCAACCGCATACATCACCTATCAAATATTAATATTAATTTAATGTATTCATTAGTTACCAAACATTGATATTTTGACATCGACCTTAATGATTAAATACTCACATTTTGTATATTCCATAGCTAGCCACCAAATATTAACATTTGAGATATACATTAACCACCAAATACTAATAATATTTGATCACTTTGTCGGTACATAAATCATACTTCCAAATTTACAGGTGAATTACGAAATCGTAGTGAAAATTAATAGCGTGAGAGAGATAAAGGTGGTTGAAGGAGAGATCTATGATTTCGAGAGTTTTGGAATATTTGGTTGTATAATTATTTTAACATAAAAGTTTTTATGAACTAATCTTAAATTCATACATTCAGGTTGATATGATTCAAAACGCATTAATACGTTCTCATACCCCACACATTTTTGTATCTGCGTCAATTTGCAGAATGTGCTCTCATACCCCACACATTTTTGTATCGCTTCAATTTGCTTCTCTGTGTGTTATATCTTTTAGTTATGATAATTATATCTTTAGTAATATTAGTTGTATCTTAACATTTTTTTTTGACAGATATTAATATATTTCAAACTTTTAGTTATATTAGTCATATATTTTAGTTATGTTAGTTATACTTTTATATACAAATATGATTATATTGATATAAAAGTATAAGTAATTTTAAATAAAGATATATATATATATATATAATATTCAAATTGTGGTAAAATTGTTCTTTTCTTTTTAAAGTTAAAGTATTACATAAGTGTTAGGATATTTGTACATAAATGTCATACTAATATAACATAAATGTTACACTAACATAACATAAAGGTCAACATCTGAATTAGAAAACAAAATTTTTTTTGGATAGACATTAATATCTTTCATATATTTTAGTTATTGTAGTAATATATTTAGTTATCTCAGTTATACCTTTAAATATTACATAAGAATATGATTATATTGATATAAATGTATAAATAATATCACATAAAGATATATATATATATATGTATAATTTGTGACGAAATTGTTCTTTTATTTTCTTAAAGTTAAAGTATTACATAAAGGTTATGATATTTGTACATAAATGACATACTAATATAACATAAATGTCATACTAATATAACATAAAAATCGACACCTGAATAAAATAAAAAATTAGACGCACGTATCCTAATCAGATCGAAACCGACTCGAATGCACAATGCACTAAATGTATAGAAGACCTACTCTTATTTTAAAGGATAATTATATTTTGGAGTTGTATCTACAAATTAAATTGTCATTAAAGAGATGAATATTGGGATTGTATTTAAAACTCTAATACAACGTACTATCCCAACATTTTTATTTGAAATCCTACACTACATAATCGTAAGGAATAATAAATAAGAGTATGTTGGGAAGAGATTTAGTGGGTTTAGAAAAGTCTATCATTAAAATCCTATATTTTGTAACAAATGTGAATAATGAACATATGTGTTTGTTTGAGAATTTAATAGGACATGATTATTTATTTTAAATGTCAAATCAATGTTAAAAAAAGTAAATTGATTATGTAACTGGTGTACGGATCTATCCATGCACCTGATCTGACCCGACCCACGTGCCCTCCACATGTGCACGCGTCCCAACGCGACTGGGTGGGTGTGTTTAAACCCACTCAAATTCGCTTCAGGTGTTATACATTTATGTTATGTTAAGTATACATTTATATTATGTTAAACATACTTTCATATTATATTAGTCATACCTTTAGAACCTTTATATTATATTAAACATACATTTATATAATGTTAAGCATACCTTTATATTAAACATACATTTATAGATTTATGTTATGTTAAGCATACCTTTAGGGTTTTTATGTTATGTAAGCATACATTTATGTAACGTTAAACATACATTTATGTTATGTTAAGTATATTTTTATGGTTTTATATTATATTAAGCATACCTTTAGGGTTTTTATGTTATATTAAGCATACCTTTATATTATGTTAGACATACCCTTATGTTATGGTAGTCATCCCTTTTAATTATATTAGTTGTACATTTATATATTATATAAAGGTATGACTAATATTATTTAAAGGTATGTGTAATATTTACATAAAGGTATATATGTATAAATTAGGGTTTTTTGTGCTGAAATTATAGTTTTTTCGTCAAAATTAGTGTTTTTTTGCCAAAATTAGGATTTTTTTTAAGAGTTAAAGTATTACATAAAGGTATGTTTAATATAGTATAAATGTATAATTAACATAATATAAATGTATGACTAACATAATATAAAAGTTAGGGTAAAAAAATGTGCAGATTCCGACCCGACCAACGTTATATGGATCTTAGATCTATACATGAGTTATACAAAAGTGCAACTCAATATTTTATTGTGAAAATATAGATTTATATGATATTTTACGTTAAAAAAATATATTTGATAATAATTGGATGATTGTAATATTAATAATAATTATTATGTTCGATCCACAATTATCCTATGCACCAAGTGTACGGATCCTAAATCCGTGCAATTGGGTTGACCCAACCTGAGAGTGCATTTCACGCATCTCACGCGTGCCTCACGTGCCCCCACGCGCCCAAATCCTAGCCCAAACACTAATCCAAACCCTAGTTCTGTTGTTATATTGGTACAACCTTTTAGTTTAACGAACTTAACATTTTAATTCTATCCTTATAACTTTTTAGTTATATGTATATAACCTTTTGCAGTGTTAAGTAGTGATAAAAGTATAAGTTATTTACTAAAAATATTATGAAATTTGTATATAAAGGTTATACTATAACAATATAAAGGTTATATCATTACAACATAAATGTTTCGGCTATATTGAACTTTTATAGTGAAAAAACTACAAGTTATTTATTGAAAATGTTATGAAATCTGTATATAAAGGTTATACTATTACAATATAAAGGTGATATTATTACAATATAAAGGTTTTGACTATATTACATGAATTTTTATAGTGAAAAAAGTATAAGTTAAGCACTGAAAAGTTTATGAAATCTGTACATAAATGTTATACTATTACAACATAAATGTTATATTATTACAACATAAAAGTTATGACATAAATAAATAAATAAAACAAAAAATTGGATGCGGATCCGGATTAAACCGGACCCGACCCGACCCGTGTGCCAAACACTTAAGTACACACAAACACTACCCCCACCAAATGAAATCGCTTCCAAACATAAAGATTTTCAAATGTCTAGAATTTAAATTGATTTCAATCCTTCGCACTTTTTCTTCAGCACTTGTATCTAAAATTCTAATATATCTCCAAAAATTATTGGGCAGAATCTCCTTTTCTATTAACTAGAGACTAGAGGTAACTTGAAAGCTGAAAAACAGGCCAAATTTTGGGAATACGTGATATCAGCTCATTGACCTTTTCAATCATAAACAACTTTAAATATATATATAAAGAGAGAGAAAGAGGATGGTGGACCAATTCCAAATCCTGTACAGAGAGAGAGAGGAGAGAGAGAGGATCCAATTCGAAATGGTGTTGAATGAGAGTAGGCAGTGAAAGGGCGAGGAAATGGAGGATGTTGGACCACGGAGCAATCAATTGTTCAGATTCGAGGAATTGTGAGGACGGATGCAATGCATGATACTCGGACAAATAATTATATTTTTCCAACTGTATTTATTTTTTAAATATTCAAGAATGATTCCCGTGCCA